>MQTX01000116.1:557991-623579 GCA_009735665.1 Angiostrongylus cantonensis | reverse complement strand
AACTAGCCAATCAATATGGCTCCAAGCTCATTATCGATTTCCTATCAATGAAGATCAATGGTTTAATAAATGCCGATTTTTCGTTGAAACTCTAGAAATAACTCATTGGTAACCGTATTTATGTAGGTAGCCTATAATTCCATTTCTTAATTTCTTATATAATATTCACTGATAATGTCAATAGTAATAACCTTTGTCACCTGTCACCGTAAATCCCATTAATAGTGGAATGACTTGAGTGCTTGGATCTAAGAATAGCAAAGATTGGTTGGATAAGTTTTCAATGTCTAGGGCTTGGAACATTCTATTCTCCCAGAATAATCATGAGGCATATTTGGAAGTTGGCCTCAAGTCAGCTCCAAGCTCATTATCGATTTCCTATCAATGAAGATCAATGGTTTAATAAATGCCGATTTTTCGTTGAAACACTCATTGGTAACCGTATTTATGTAGGTAGCCTATAAAGAAGTTGGCCTCAAGTCATTTCTTATGCACTTCTACTTCTACGTTTAATTCCTACTCATTTGATTGCATAAAGGATAAAATATTCGGCGTCGATCAGTCCCGTAGCAGTGGACCGTGCATCTGACTCAGTTCGTACTGCGGTAAAAGTGATTGAATGTATATATGATTTATATGATGAATTTTATTCCACCAATGATGTGTCAAGCCAGTGTTTTTACTCTTCCGGACAAGTCTGCCATCAATTTTTCGACGCTGAGGGAATCGAAGGGTTGGTGAACCCGCCACATGGGATCGAACCAAGGGCCGTACGTGTACTGTGGGGCACCTCTTACGACTACGCTACAAGCTTTATCTTTGAATGCATAAGCATTAAAAAGTATTCAATTTTTTTCTCCACTGTTTGAGATCCGTCGTAGATTCTTATCAAAATACTATAACGTTGTCTAAGACATTCTTGTCAAAATGAACATAATAGGTAGGTACTGCGAAAATGCTCAGTGCCTCAAACTTTGGCTGTTCCTGCATAAGGGACATGATTCTTAATTTTTGCTTAATTTTTAGCGGTTTTGTTTCGCGGTGTTCGGATTCATAAAAAGGATGAAGCTATCGGCGTTGATCAACCCCTGAGGGATGCGCCATGCATTCGACTTTATCAGGTGTCGTTAGAAGTGAATGAATGCATATCTGGCCTCTACAATGACTCGCGATGCTCCACCGATGTATATCTTTGAATGCATAAGCATTAAAAAGTATTCAATTTTTTTCTCCACTGTTTGAGATCCGTCGTAGATTCTTATCAAAATATGATAACGTTGTCTAAGACATTCTTGTCAAAATGAACATAATAGGTAGGTACTGCGAAAATGCACAGTGCCTCAAGCTTTGGCAATTCCTGCATAAGGGACATGATTCTTAATTTTTGCTTAATTTTCAGCATCGAGCCAGTGCTGGTATCCTTCCAGACAAGTCTGGTACCAATTTGCCGACCCCGGAGGGCTTGGTGAGCTATGGGCGGTGGTCAATTCCACGTGTGTCGCAGTGGCTCCTCCCCGATGGACAAGGGCTGTTAGTGACTGGATTCCTCGGGATGTCAAACGTACTGCAGGAAGACCACCGACCCGATGGTCAGAGTTCTTCACGAAAAGCCTAGAAGAAAGATATGATGCTCGACGAGTCCCTAAAGCGAGGAGAACCCATTGGGCTACTCTTGCCCGCGATAGGGAAAAAGCGAGGATTTACTGGCGCCCGCTCGAGTCACTCGACGATCAACGGGACTACAGGTGATACAGGTGATGACTTAGAGCAGCAAACTGTCATCTACGAGAACACATGCGCTTCGAAGGTCATTTTTGTGCAGACGAAGCAGCAACGATTTACACTCGGACACTGAAATCACTCGCTTGATTGGAGTTACTAAGTTGATGAGAAATCTATGTTCATTAAATCTAATGATAAGCGTAGGTGCAGGTAGTACAGCCTGTTAGCCATATAGACGTCCATGTCGTTTTCATCAGTTTCCCAGTCTTGGTATTTCCATATTAACTGAAGCCATTTCATAGTACTGTGTCAACTCTCTGGATGTCCATGATGATTATTGATTCTTATGATGACTTAGAGCAGCAAACTGTCATCTACGAGAACACATGCGCTTCGAAGGTCATTTTTGTGCAGACGAAGCAGCAACGATTTACACTCGGACACTGAAATCACTCGCTTGATTGGAGTTACTAAGTTGATGAGAAATCTATGTCCATTAAATCTAATGATAAGCGTAGGTGCAGGTAGTACAGCCTGTCAGCCATATAGACGTCCATGTCTTTTTTCATCAGTTTTCCAGTCTTGGTATTTCCATATTAACTGAAGCCATTTCATAGTACTGTGTCAACTCTCTGGATGTCCATGCTGATCACCGCGGATCTTTTTTAAGGCTTTGTCGCTGGATTCTCAGCATTTTAAACCACCAAGAAGAAGGAAAGTGAGCCATATTATCTTTGAAAGACGCGTAGAAATTATCTGCGGCTACTCGCACAGAGAATACTCATAGAAATTCACAGTAAATGATTACTAGACAAGAATTTTATTACTTGCTCGTTGCTACGCAGCTAACTGCGGCTACTTCCTTACACATCCCTTGGAAAGAAACTCCGAGAACATTCTAGAATGAAACTGCCTAAATCTTGCGCAATATTCTTCGTCACTATTTTGCAAGTCATTCCAGAAATAGCTTTCTCTACGAATCAAATACGTAAACTTGTAATAATTATAATACTATTGTCTAACAAGTGATAATGGCTGTAACATTTAGGTTGTTCGGAGATTAATGCGGGATTTGCAATTTTTTTGCATTAGATTTAAGAAAGGAAAAAATTTTTTCGAACACTGTACTATCTGCTTAAGCCGGAAAGTCAACATGATCAACGACTTAGCTCCAGAGTTGAGCCGGAGGAATAGAACCGCTTAGGTAGCTTTCAAGAGCTTCGAGGATATAGTGAAGAGAATAAAGAACACTTGACTTTGTGCCCACCTTTACGACTCCTCGATTCTTCCTGCCTTTACACATGTGTTGGAAACCTTGTCGCTGCGTAAGCAGGATTAAAGATCTATGAGGGTTACTGAACGTGCATTCGAAAGAAAAATGCTAGGAGGATCCCGTGTCGCACATGTCAGGAAAGCGATTCGAATCTCCGGACTGCGGCAACGACGTAAAATCAAGGACACTGTTCCGTACACCAAACTGTCCAAGATAGGGTGGGCCAGACACGAAATGTGTATGAACGACAACCGATGGACAAGATTCGTTAGTAATTGGATTCCTCGAGATATCAAATATACTGTAGGAAGACCACCGGCCCATGTTCAGAGTTCTTCACGAAAACACTAGAAGGAAGGAAACTATGCTCAACAAGTGTTTAGAGCTAGCAGAATGTTCTGGGCTCCTCTTGCACTCGACACGGAGAAATGAAAGGTTTGTTAGAGTCGGGTGGAGTCACTAGACGATTAAACGGACGGCAGGTGATACAGGTGACAAGTGGGTGCTGCAATATTTATAGGCAACGCTCATTTTATGCACTTCCGCTCCGCACAGTTGAGTTTTAACAGAAATTGCTCGTTTTACAACTTTGAAATGTCAGAATTCCCGATATCAAAACAGTAATTTCAACAAGACTACTTCTTCGAGTCCAAACTCAGATAAACTCAATACTGTAACTGAACTTGAAAAATTTCTTCGTGACGAATTCGAGTCGCGGACGTCCTTCAACAATTGACAACGATGAATGAAATTTTTGTGGAAGTGAATATATGCATAACTTTTCGAACTTGCAAAAGAACTCAGTATAATTATCCTAACTGTTTCAGAGAATCTAAAGATAATTGGAAAGACGAATAAGCTTGACAAATGGATGCTACACAAATTAAATGATCCTTCGCTACGATAACGCGAGATTAAACGTTGTACAAATGACTTGCAAAGGTTAAACGAGCTGGACTATGAAATTCTACCTCATTCACCAAATTCGCCTGCCCTCTCCTACTGACTTTCACTTCTTCATATATCCCGACTCTTGCGTGAGAACTACTTCATAAACTAAGCCGAAACCAAAACTACCTTCACAGAATTAGTCACCCCAGAATTCCTGAGTTGTAGGCAACCGGAATAAAATTCATTTCTCGATGGCAGCAATGTGTAGAATATAAGGTTTTCTATCTCATCATCAGCAAAGTTTATTCTGATCTGAGATACGTCGCCCTGAAGGTACAAGGTAAAAACACCGCATTCGTTTTGAAGATACGAGATTGAAATCCTGCATTAATTTTCGAACAGCCTTATTCTCAAATATAGTTATTCCACTTTCATTACGAAATGTGCAAGCAATGTACATGTATTCCTTCTTTGCAAAAAACATCCAACAAATAGAAGACTCCTACAAATTCTACATATTGTTCTTCAGCTTTCTGATGCGTCACCTACCTTCCAAAAGTTGCTTCCAAAAGCGTTAATTTTCTATTGCCAAGGTGTCCCATGTTTCGACCTAATAATTTTTTGCTAAACGATTAATAAAAAAAAACAACGTATATACTAACACAATAGTTTAGTGGTCTAGTGGTCAGAAATTACACCTTCATTGTGAAAGTTTAGTGTGCTATTACAGTAAAGATATACTATGACGTCTGCAAGAGCCCATGTTAAAAAAAACCATCACCAACTAGAACCTTTTGGCAGAGAGTGAGTCGTAGAATACCGCATGCAGATGAACGCCTGTCACAGCGTCAAAATTGAAACAAAATCGCCTTATATTCTATACTCTGTCTACATCTCTCTCTCTCTCTCTCCCTCTCCGTCTGCTTGTCTGAAATCACCTTTCCGGCGGTACTCTATTCCTCTTTCTCCTCCTCTTTTCCTCTCTTTCCCTTTTTCTAGAATCATCTCCTTCTCGATGCTCTTTCTCTCTCTCTCTCTCTCTCTCTCTCTCGGCTCCTCCCTTTCTTTTTATCTCTCTCTCTCTCGGGTGTGCATGTGCGTTTGCGTGTGTGTATGCGTATGTATATGTGTTTGTTTGCCTGTTTGTGTAGGCCAGTGGTCAGAGGTCTTATATAGTCTTTAGTTCGATCCCTTGACTCACCGAGTCCTCCATCCTTCTGGAGTGGGTAAATTGGCATCAGACTTGTCTAAGAGGATAGCAGTAGCGAAATAATACGTGGGTACGCCATTACAAGTCATAGTATGGGCCGGAAACGCTTCAGTTATTTCTGCCACGCCTGATGAAATATATCACTTCGCGCTATCCCTCAGGGATTGGTAAAAACTGAACGGTTTACCCTTTATTTCACTTTTTGTTCATTCTACTTGCATTTTACCTTTTACGTTTTTGTGTTTGGCTGCATTAAATTCATAATCTTAACCGTTTTTGTTTACTGCCTACTCTTTTTGATGGCAGGGTATATTGCGAAATATAACCTTAATGAAGCTGTGATATTTGCAAAACTCTGGACCGCAGGTGTCTATGGTGGGGAACGATCTATGGCAAAAGATCGATAGAACTAGCTGAGACACAGGCGAAACGAAGGACCCGCATGGTGTGGTGGTGAGCGCGTTACTCCCCGGAAAGGACAATAGCGCGTTCGTTCCCCACCATAGACACCTGCGGTCCAGAGTTTTGCAAATATCTCAGCATCATTGGCGTTATCTAATCTACAATGAGTTAACAACACCATTACCTGCTGGCTTCATGCTTACTCTAGCTATTACGCCATGAATATGGATCAAATGAAAAATAGTTTAAATGTTTTCCCATCTTTAAGACAACCCATTCATTCACTTGTTGTAAAATTAGAACATAAATCATGTATACCATCTTAGCCCAGGACCTGCCAACATCTACAATGAAATTCTGGATTGTTTAAATAGGCTGCGGGTAATCGAGTGGTAGTGATTCAATATGCGCAAACCTGTGATTCGACAGCGTCTCAGGCCGACCAGGCTCGCATCCCTCCAGAGACCGGAAATTGGTGTCAGACACGTCCAGGATTTACCGTCTTCCCACAAAAAAGGTGGCGACAGCTGTGATGAAGAATTCGCGACGTTCTAGAAGAGCCCCAGAATTCTAGTAAGAATCTATACAATCAACATTTAGGAAATTCAAGAAACCAAAAAACCTTAAGTAAAAGCAGAACCCACACAAAATTCGAAAACCTCCATGCAGTATGGATCCAAGGATCGAGTGTAGCAACGTCGGCATTCATTCACTTGTTGTAAAATTAGAACATAAATCATGTATACCATCTTAGCCCAGGACCTGCCAACATCTACAATGAAATTCTGGATTGTTTAACTAGGCTGCGGGTAATCGAGTGGTAGTGATTCAATATGCGCAAGCCTGTGATTCGACAGCGTCTCAGGCCGACCAAGCTCGCATCCCTCCAGAGACCGGAAATTGGTGTCAGACACGTCCAGGATTTACCGTCTTCCCACAAAAAAGGTGGCGACAGCTGTGATGAAGAATTCGCGACGTTCTAGAAGAGCCCCAGAATTCTAGTAAGAATCTATACAATCAACATTTAGGAAATTCAAGAAACCAAAAAACCTTAAGTAAAAGCAGAACCCACACAAAATTCGAAAACCTCCATGCAGTATGGATCCAAGGATCGAGTGTAGCAACGTCGGCAACAAATAGAACAAATACAATGTGTAGAAACTCCCACGTCCGACCTTCTATTAACCTCGGCATTGATGGAATAATTCTTTTTACTTCTGTTTAGCAAACACGAGGTGTTATTTTATTTCTTTATTTACGCACAAGCTGACGTTTCGGCAGATTTCGCCTTCTTCAGAGCCTGGAAAGGTCACGTTGACTGCAATCTACATGGCCAAACACCTCCATAACCAAACAGAGAAAATGCTAAACCAAAACTTCAATCACATTGAACACAAAGTCTTTGCACACTCACCTCTTTCTATGAGCCTTCCACGTAATATGTTATGCGGAGACCAACCGCGCAGTGTTCACATGGAAAAGTAATGTGTCCATCTCACCAGAATAACAGTCTTATATACTGCCCAATATCACGCGTGATAATGAGGCATTCCTCCCTGCGGTTCATTTTCGGATTCTTGGAATTCATCCAGAATGCCTCGAAAATTTTACGCGCTTTTTTACGCTTTTATTTATATTACATTATATTACATTACATTAAATTACATTTTTATATTACATTTTACCTATACTATTTATTCATTTTATTTTACGCTAGAGTAGAGGTTACGATTCTCGCGCAAGAATCGAGAACACAAGGGCCTATAATTCTCGAGGCATTCTGGATTAATTCCAAGAATCCGAAAATGAACCGCAGGGAGGAATGCCTCATTATCACGCGTGATATTGGGCAGTATATAAGACTGTTATTCTGATGGGACGGGCACATTACGTTTCCATGTGAACACTGCGCGGTTGCTGTCCACATAACATATTATGTGGAAGGCTCATAGAAAGCGGTGAGTGTGCAAAGACTCTGTGTTCAATGTGATCGAAATTTTGGTTCAGCATTTTCTCTGCTTGGTTATGGAGGTGTTTGGAGATGTAGATTGCAGTCAACGTGACCTTCCCAGTCTCTGAGGAAGGCGAAATCCGCCGAAACGTCAGCTTGTAGGCAAATAAAGAAATAAAATAACACCTCGTGTTTGCTAAACAGAAGTAAAAACAATGTGTAGAATACAAAAATCTCCAGATTTACTAAGAATTTTATATTGAAGTTATTAACAACTTCGCGAAGATGCGCATTGGATCCAACACATGCGATGCAAAAGTAATGGCCACTTTCAGCTTTAAACCAACGTTTCTCACTTGATTTTTAGCTTGTTTAATTCCTCTAGAAATCGTTAGATCCACAGATCTTTGCCTAGAAATAATTTTGCTATGCTATCAAGATAAAATTCTCATTTTATGAAACCTGTGACATATACCCCTTCAACTTTCCTTCTTTTTGAACCAATGGTCTTCTTTCCAAACTGGAAGCATCTGTGCAAACTCCGCTTGCTGGAGGTGACAGTGTTCCAGTACACACTGTTTGTGTTTCTTGTGTTTTAAATTTCAATGTTGTTTCCTCGATATTAAGGGTGTTTAAAACTAGAGCATACTTGGGAAGAATTTAAATATACGCTTATATTGACAACCAATAAATGTTGTTAATGCTCTTAACATTCAAAAACACGGAAATTCCGATTGCATATGTGCCAACTCCTTGAATCATTCAGCAATATCGAAAATACTAACAACCTCGCAAAATGTCGTGGCTTCGTTATGAAAAAAAAGTAACAACCTTAATAGACCCCTATTACAGATATTATACTTGGCAAAAATGAGCAACTTCTTCCGTTGCCTGCTACTCTTCATTGTTCTCGGTCTCTCTGTTACTTTACCGGTTTTGTGGTTAGACGCTGATGGAGAACTTCAGTACGGAACACAGATGCCGGTAATTTACATTTTTCCACTAACTTTAACTACTTATCTGTAAGACCCAACTTATGTCCAGCTTCTTGGGTTTGCACCCGTCATTCAGGAATATCTTTGCTTCTATGCATGGTCTTATGCAGGATTTTACTGTCCTCATGTGGTTCAATTCTCATAAAATTGATTCCACTTTGTTGATAGGGCCGCAAATGTTTTTAGTCTTCACCACAGAACCAAGTCGTTGGCTTTGTGGATCCGAATGACCTTTCTTCAGAACAAGTTTGGTGCCAATTTCACAAAAGATTGGAGCATTAGAAGATTAGTTGATCCGGTGTGGGTCAAACCAGGAACTAAGGGGATTGCAGCGCATCTCTAACCACTGCGCTTTTCGCCCTCTTTATTTGAACATCTTTTACTTATAATTGAATTTCTCACTGCTAAACAAAAAATGGTGCAACAACTAGTGAAGGATTTTCTATGGTAATCGCATGAAACTAGTGAAAAATGAAGAACATTAATAAAGTGGTAATGCTTTGCTTGCAGAATCTACGGCGATTTGAAGAACTACTTTTGCCAGAGAAACGAAACATTGCAATTGGCCGAGGAGATGGTTTAAGGCCTGGAAAGTAGTTGACCATATACAACGAGAACAACCCTTTCAATGTTATTGTCAATAAATAAGCAGTGTTCGTTTACTCGTTTCTTTTCGAATGAAAACTAACTTCTCAGACAGAACCAACAACATTGTCTAATGAATAGGAGAAACAAGACAAAAAATAAAAATAAACAATGAGTAGGAGCAAAAAGCAAGAAGAATAACTTTCATCAAAATGGCTATACATTTTAAGCAAGTAAAAGACGAATGAATGGACGTAGTGGTATCCACGAAATGTCCGAACAGTCTCGCTGAGTGTTAACAACAATTTAAAGTGTTTCCATTATCAGTTTACGATTTCAAAGTGGTCATCCTTTATACCATGATCATATTTTCAAGAAACTCTCAATATTAAGGCTTGCTCACTTCAAAAGCTAATCCAAATTAGAAATGAAGGATGTGAATCGTTTAGCGCTCAGAAAAGCGTAGTGTTTGGGCAAAACCTGTATCATCGCCAGTTGTAGATCTCAATGCGCTAATTTTTTTTTTTCCAATAAAGAGAGTCGAAGTACAGAAACGAAAACTATTTTCCAAGCACATATGTCAACTGATTGAACAAAGTACGACATAAGAAGCCTAGCCATCTCTGACAACGCTGCCTCATGCCCAGTGAACTTCTACGACTATAAGGGAAAGTAAAGAAAAATCTAATGAGAATACAAGCACATAAATAAACTAACCAAATATTACCACTGCTTAGATACCATTAGTGCTGGACACTTGTCATAATGGTTATGTTTTCAGAAAACACCTAACGTAGCACCAAATAGTTGAAAAGAAAAGGAAAAGGGCTTCGTCATCGTCGAAACTTAAGAGATCTCTCTATGGCGAACTGTTCTCACTATTCTTGAAAACGAGCATTACGACGACTCCTCCGTTCCCTTCTACGTTCTTCAACAGCTTCATCTGAACTAATAAGTCAAGCACTAGTTGCAGAAGCGGGCACATTCGCACAAATTCATGCCGACATAAAAACTCCTACACTTTCCTATTTCAATATTTAATAAGGAACATTTACACAATTATCAACACACCAGTCAAATGACAACGCGATAGTGTAATTCCTAACATATAATGAATTACTGCACTGCTACGACATTACAGAAATAACTTACAATCGCGATACGTTCGATCTTCACGAATATTGTCGCCATTTGAATCGGGTGAATCATCAGTATATCTAAACATGAAAATTGGGTTACCGAAATCAAAAGAAGTTGAAATTTTAACATGTCGCTATGCAAAGCGACCAATTTTTGAACAAACCCGTGCCGACGAACTCTTTCCGGGTAATAGCTGACACTTTCACCAGGTCGATACAACGACTCGATTGTTTCCACATTTTCTAAAAACTGCTGAGGAATTAAAAAGAATCTTTAGTATTGAACCTTGTTAGACTTGAATAAGAAATAAGTTGCTTCTATTTAAGAAAAAATTGCAGTCATTAATACTTAGAAAAACTAAATCACCATCAAGAATTTGGTCCTCCAAATACCTTCTTGTATCAACAGAGTACCTCGCCAGGTCATGAGGTGAACACCGAACACTCCGCTCTACCGTGACTTTCTCCGTGTACTTTGCACCACGAGGCCTGAGAATGCGTAATAAGGGACATTTTTGTTTCTGCAACATCCTTTCCATGAGTGAAAAATTACTAAACATTCGCACGTATCGTAAGAGTAACATAACTCTTACCCTCGCTGGTTTAAATCGTCACCATGTCTTCCGCGTTCTACTTTAGATTGTTTACAGCCTTCTGCAGCTCTGGGGGAATCTTTCCATCTAGAAACGACACCTCTTGCATTTCTCTGACGACGATCAGTGTAACCAGCACGTTGCTGCAATGTAAAATTTGGAACTATTTCCATCCAACAACTCACTAACTCCTAAATTTAAATCCATATATGCCCATTTTTCATCTTTCCAATTGCCTCGCTTTCCCTCCCTATCAATAACCACTTCGGACTTCAGGAAAGACTTGTCACGTTTTAAACGTGTTCGTTTTCTTTTCAATTACTTGGATGTAAAAACAAGAAACCATCCACTGCTATCTTTCTGAGCAAATCCCACCTTGTTATCACAATGGTTGACGTTTCGGCGTTTTCTTTAGAGCCTAAAAAGGTCAAATTGACCTACAAACTACTCTGTCAAGCAGATAACGAAAAAAATGGGTAAATCTTCATTCGCATAGCAAAAAGCTTTCCAACAATTTCAACAAACAAGAACAACGTTTTGTTCCTTATTAACCTTCCAGTTGTTTAGGAAAAAGCAGCCACAAGAAGTTTCACATGGGTGAGGAATGTGACTGGCTAAGGTCGAAAGATCAGGATGAGGAATAGTGGGAATTTACGCGTTATCACGAGGCACTCTTCCTTGCGGTTCATTTTTCGATTCTTCGAATTAATACAAAATGGTTCAAGAGTTTCATACGCCGACGGTCTGGATTTCTGTGCGAGGATAGTGATTTCGGTGACATTTCAATCACTGCTACCGAATTCTCTAGGGTGGCCCTTTTTAATGAACACTTTTTGCCGTGCTATTTCGTTGGAAATGAAAGGGCTTAAACGAGATCTTGTTTTCGCTAGACTTGTCGTTTACTGATTTTGTTTGTCCTCTAAACCTACCTCGAACAGCTACCATTCTGTAGCCATTGAATATGGCAATTTGCTGCTCCAAGTTCACGGATTACTCCTGGTCTCTTAATGTACACGCACTTGATGGTTGTTCGAAACATATATGATGAACACCCTTTTAGTGTGTTAAGTGTGAAAGGATTAGTGATAAACCAGTACGTTTCTGCTAGTTGATTTTCGGTACCATTTCGTGATGTAGTCATTTTCCATAGGTCAACGTGAACGTCCAAAAACGGAAGCCAGCCTTCCTTTGCTTTCTCTCTAACATTTATTTAATTTGACTGTTGATTTCGCACCCTTCAAAACATCCGCACAATTTCCTCTTGTGCTCAGCAGACGACAAAACAGCCATCGATAAACCTACCGAACAGAGGTGGCCGAATGTCGAGTACGGATGCTTCAAATTTAGATATGAGCGCACTGGCAAGGTTTCGTGCCACTCGCTGTACTGCAGCCAACCCTTTTGTTTGCGCCAAATACCACCCGAACAATTTAAGGAGTCAGAAGTTTAGGTTTTCCTCTGAGAATGAGCTGTTTAATCGACAAGCCATACATGCCTATTGATCACTCGTTTTGTATAAGGAGTTTGAGCATGGTTTGCAGACTCGAAGTACTTTATGTACGCGCTGTTAAAATACGCATGACGCAGACGATCAAGGAACAATTGAGTGTTCGTGAAATGGACCAAGATGTATGACCACATTATACCACAGGTACAACGGACTCAAGGATGGGTCCCTCGTGATTACGCGTAACTTCGCGTCGCACATTAGGCCGTTTTTTTTCTACTTTAACCGGGCATACTCCTCACCCACGTATGACTCGGTGCGGCTGCTCTCCAATAACGAATGGAAGACTTATAAAGAGCAAAAAGATCTTTGTAAGAAGCTGTTTACTTTGGGAATAAAATTTATGTAAAACCTTATCCGCTGAGATAATGAAAGCGTTTGAGCATGCCAACTTGACCCTTGTGGAGCCGCCGAAGCGTCACCTATTGAGAAACATTGTAATGCCAATCTAATGTCTGCTCACCAAGAAAACAATTATTGATTAATGCTGGCTAAGATTAAAAGAAAGTCGATCTTAAGTTTTTACAAGTTGATCATGTTGATCAATTGATATCTCTTAAGAATAAATAAATACAACGATAAGAATACGAATAAACAGTGTCCCTTTTTTCTACTCTCTAATTCAATATGTGACCACACTATATACCAAAAACGGTTATTGAAAGACAAAATACGAACTATCGGAAGTCCCACATACATCTTGAAGCCCTTCTCTCGAAAAATAATATTTTGAAAACAATCCATTCCTGAAAATGTTTACCTTACTCTATAAAACTTTGGCATAATACTATTCATTGCATATTCAATCTCTTTGAACACGAATAAGCTCAATGAGTTGCAAAAACAGTTTCTAATACTCCAAGTTGAGAAGTTGTTAATTGCCAATTGATCTGATCGAGTGTCGGCAGTTTCCATTCGTGAACAATGAAGGAAGATCTCTGATCGATGGCCTTCTTATAGGCTTGAAATTATTGTTAAAATGGATCACATGCATTTCACCTCTGATGTTCCACATACGTGGCAGCGTCTTCGATAGTGAACAAAGATAGGAACTTTGGATACCATCTCTCATTTGCGTGAAAGGGCTTACACAGAGCCCACGTTTTCACATTACATGTTTGGGCAGCAACAATTTTAACTTCCAAAGTGTTGGCGAGGATCCGAGCGTACTGCAACCTCCTTATTGCGTGAAAGGGCTTACACAGAGCCCACGTTTTCACATTACATGTTTGGGCAGCAACAATTTTAACTTCCTGCACTGCAACCTCCTTAGGGACGTCATCAGTCGAACAAAGTCGTTCAGAATTTATTTCCTTCGATTACTAGAGTACATCGAGAAGACATTCTCGTTTTACAGTAAGTTCAGATCATATATAAACCTATTTTCCATGGACACTGCTCTCCTTGGGTTGAACTAATAAATGATCTTTAAACACGTCGAAATCCGCATTCTTTTTGCCTGACAAAGTCGTAATTTTATAAGAATGACCACCAAGGCAAAGATGGCGCAGGTGCACAGCAACTCCGACTACAGTTTTTCTTCAGTTTTGATTTTATGCCCTCGAATAACTATGAAGCGACTAAATAAATCTGGAAAGATGGTATCGCTTTGTTGGATTACTCTTTCTACATTGACGGAACCATCGCTGTAGAACGACGAAATTATAGTTACGAAGTTCATATATAAATCGCACGCCCATTTCAGGACTAATCCAAAATCGTTTACAAACCCGTTAAAGTCAGATAAAATGTATTTCATTCTTCCGTGACACTTCGATTTGTTTCGTTAATGTACAAGCATAATCCATTGCGCCCAATGTTTTTCATAACCTGGCTTGCTAGACTTTCCTTAGTCTAATATTCTAGCAAAATGTCAAGGTTAACCACAGATCACATTCATTAAGGGATCTCACGCCGGTTAGTCGAGAGGCAACGAGGCGTCTTTCTAGATGGTGGATTGGAGGTTAATCGCGGGCTCAAAGCGACGTCTGCTTTGTGGAGGCACAGGTGGATCTTAAGGAAAGCGTCACTTTTGCTGATTTGCTGCGCCGATTTCGTATTGAGCCAAAAGTAATGAAGTACCACGGAATTGATGGTAAGAGGTTAGGAGACGCCTCGAACAAATAAGCTCCCCGTCTTCTCCAGGAGATACTGGAAAGCTACAATTGAGCATACCCAGTTCCCACGTTCAGAGCTGATAAGGCTACATGTGGGTAAAAAAAGCTAAACAAAGTAAAATAAATGAAGGGCGGAAGGAGTGGAAGACCCGCGTTCTCGGTCTCCGGCCGTTACTCTACTGCAGATATATAGATGAATGTTTTGTCGTCTTCTCTACACAGGAGGAGTTGGACAAATGCTTTGAATTATTCAACGAGCAGTCAGAGTACATCAAGTTCACCCGAGAGAAACAGAAGAACGACTGGCTCCCATTTCTAAACGTTCAAATTAACATGTCAAGTAGCGGTTACATGACAAAGTGGTACCGAAAACCAAATAACAAAAACATCCTGGTTCACTCCCTTTCCTGTCACCCTTCACCATAAAGAGGACGCTTGTGAGAAACATGTTTCCAACATGCTTTGAATTATTCAACGAGCAGTCAGAGTACATCAAGTTCACCCGAGAGAAACAGAAGAACGACTGGCTCCCATTTCTAAACGTTCAAATTAACATGTCAAGTAGCGGTTACATGACAAAGTGGTACCGAAAACCAAATAACAAAAACATCCTGGTTCACTCCCTTTCTTGTCACCCTTCACACATAAAGAGGGCGCTTGTGAGAAACATGTTTCAAACAGCCACCTCTGTGTGCACAAGTAGAGAACTAAGGGAAGAATAGCGTGACTTGGCTCGGCAAATAGCCATCTCGAATTTCTACGAAATTGTAACCCCACGAGATAAGTTTCGAGGGAGAGCGACGCTCCAAAAGGAACGGTTTAGTCAAAACAAAGTCCCGTTTATCCTGCCCTTCATTAGCGATGAAACAAGTGCAGCGATGAAGCGATGCTTAAGAAGGGCAGATCTAGAGGAATCGGTAGCGATAACTGAAATATCACCGAATACTCTTCGTCGTCAGCTAGTTCGTAACCGCCTATATGACCGTCTATGTGAAACACAAAATTGCGCAATCTGCCCTCATGGCAGGGACGGTGACTGCATGAGTTCAGGTACGACATATCTGATCTCTTGTGGTATTTGCGGAGACGAATATATTGGCGAAACGGGCAAACCTTTATGTATCCGCATAAAAGAACACCTAGATGGCAAACGAAATACTAGACAAGGCACGCCACTAAGGAAGCATAGGATACAAAAGCATAGCGGAGACGATTTTGTTATAAAAGTCGCTATCCTCGCATGGGATACTAAAACACCAACGCGCAAGCTCCTCAAGGCTTTTTGGATAAACGCCAAAAATCCTACAATGAATAGCAAAAAGCAATGTCCCGAGAAAACGCGTGATCTCGCCCCTTACCTTCGAATCGATCGCTGACGGGGCTGCAGCAGTCAACCAAGTGGTAAAGACTGTAGAGGCGTGATCTCGGGGCATTCCTCCCTGCTATTCATTGTAGGATTTTTGGCATTTATACAAAAAGCCTCGAGGAGTCTGCGCGTTGGTGTTTTAGTATCCCATGCGAGGATATCGACTTTGCGTCCCTAGTGGCGTGCTTGTCTTGCTTTTCGTTTGCTATCTAGGTGTTCTTTCATGCGAATACATAAAGGTCTGCCCGTTTCGCCAATATAATCTTCTCTGCAAGTACCACAAGAGATCAGGTATATCGTAACTGAACTCATACGCAATTTTGTGTTTCACACAGATGGTCATACAAGCGGTTACGAACTAACTGACGGCGAAGCGTATTCGGTGGTATTTCAAATATCGCTACCGGTTCCTCTACATCTGCCCTTCTTAAGCATCATTTCATCGCTGCACTTTTTTCATCGCTAATGACGGGCAAGATAAACGGGACTTTGTTTGGCCAAACCGTTCCTTTTGGAGCGTCGCTCTCCCTCGAAACTTATCTCGTGGGGTTACAATTTCGTAGCCACTGGAGATGGCTATTTGCCGAGCCGAGTCGCGCGATTCGCGCTGTTGAAGTGTTTGACCTAGTAATTTGCGTATTAGTGTACCCTTCCAAGCTCTGAAGAAGGCGATTCTGCCGAAACGTCAGCTACGGTTGTATTGTATGTATTTTATTGCATGGAAGTAAACGTATGCTGTTTAACAACCTCGCGATTGCTGAAAGAAAAAACGGCGAATTCATAAATGAAGGGCCTCATTCCCTGATCCCGAAACAACGCCTGATACGGTGGCGTTGGGTAGGGCGACTACAGAGAACCGGCTAAAATATCAAGAACATCCTCAGCCTTCTAAATAGCAAAGCACTGAGGTGACGACCTGTACATACAATGCTTGCACATCTGCATCTTAGTCATTGGTAGAAGCGCTGGTAATGCAAATAAGGAGGACATACGACATCATTGGCCTGGCCGAGACGAGACGATGCCACCCATTCAACGCCGTCTATAACACCGGAGAAGAATAGTTCTTCGGAATACGCGACAGTAGAGAAGTCGGCGGCGTAGAAGTTTCCATCAACACGAGTTTGCCCATGAATATCGATTCATTCGAACACTTACAACCGAAATCGGATGTTTACTATTAAAAAGATGTGAATCAATATCGGATTTGACAATCTTGCCGCTTACGCCCAACACCAAACTATGACGAAGAAGAAGTCGAAGCGTTCTACATGGACTTGGAGAAGTTCTACAGAGAAGACCATACATTCTTCAAGGTCATCATTGGAGATTTCAATGCCAAGATTGGACCAAGAAGAACGTCTGAGAAACATCACATCGGGACCCACGAATTAGAATGGAACGAACAGGGTGAGCGGCTCTATGAGTTTATCATGGCGACCAAGACCATCCATGGTAATTCGCAATTCCAAAACCACTACTCTAAACAACGGGCGTGACAGAATGGAGAGCACCATGACGAAACATACCACATCATAGTAAAGCGAACATTTTGCCTAACCGATGTCACTGTTGTCCCGAAATTCTATCCTGGATCAAATTATCGTCTTCTACTTGCAATATCTCATTTGACGCTGAAAGCAGAAAAATCAGCCGAATTCAAAAAAAAACCAAGTCCCAAAACCATGATGAATAGGGATCTATTAAACTAATTACTCTAGTGTTGGGAAGATGCCATGCCGTTCTCAATAACACCAACGAGGAAAACGACCGGCCCATTCAACATTTTCACCCTAGCGTTATAAAAGCAGAGTTGAAAAGCACCTAAGAAACGTCTCTCTCGAGAAACACTGCAGCTGATATGCCAACGTGAAATCGCACAAGCCACAGCCAACCGCCAACTCACGTATGAATTTGCGAAACAATGCAGATTGGCGATAAGAGGCTTTAAAGAGAGAAGAGCAGTAGTTACGGTCGAAGCTGCACTGGATACGAAAAGCATTCGCAAAGCCCACCGAAGCTTCGCTAATTACAAAATCGAGATGATTACAGTTCAAGGCCCCGACGAAACAGTTATAGCTTCCTGAATGGAAATAGAGAAAATCATTAACGACTTCTACTGGAATATCTTCAATATCCACGTTCTCCTGTTCTCGTATAAAATAAAGGAAGAAGTGGGACTAGTAATGTCACGGCTCTGACGAAGGCGAAATCGCCGAAACGTCAGCTATCGACCAACAACCAACAACAACGACAGCGAAAACGAAGACCTACACCAACCACGCACCAGCTAAAGAAGATCATAAGATCATATAAATAAATATAAAGAAAGAAGGATATGTCGTCTCATTGGTCCTCCCTTCGAAAATCCCACTGTTTCCTCTGTGAAAAATTAACCAACACCAAGTCTGAACAATACAAGATTTAAACATCTAAAGAACCTTCCACTGGTCCTCATAAACACGCTGGCTTTGCTATTAACATATTACTTGTCTGAATGGAAGGTTCCTACTCAATAAAAGACCAGCAAAACTGCGCTATTGTTCAAGAAAGGTGACCATCACGATATCGGCAACTACTGGCCAATACACTTATTGTCTATTGTTTACAAACTTTTCATTCGAATCACTGCCAGAACACTGAATGATGGACAATCATGTGTGCAAACAGGGTTTCGTAAAGGATTCGTACGATGGAAAATATCCACACGATAACAAGATTCAATGAACTATCGCGAGAGAACGAAAGACCGCTCTGCCTCACTTTCATCGATTAAAAGAAAGCTTTAAACAGAAAAGCAGTCATGGAAGCTCTGGCTAGCATGGGGTCTCTGAGCAGTATACAAAGAATCTTCATGAGCTATATAAAAATTTCTCAGCCGTAAAATCACATTCTACAACGATATTAACATCGACGTGAAAGGGCTAGGCAAGGCGATACCATCTCGTAAAAATTATTTCGCCACCCTATAGAACCTCATGCGAAAACTGGAATATCAATTTCGCTTTGCTCTCGGCCTAGTTCTTATAACGCCAAGCCTTAGAAACGCGGAACGAAAGCTCTCCGAGTTTGATAACACCTGTGGAAGAACTGATCGTTGACTAAATCTCACAAAAACGACGTTCATGAAAAGCGGAAGCGGATTGGTTTCGCATGCTCCATTTTGGGTAAACTATATATCTCCGAATGCTGCAACTTTATTTATTATTTTATTATTATCTAACTCAGGAAATCAACACGCATTTATCTAACTCGGGAAATCAACACGATGAACGACTAAGTTCTAGAATTGAGCAGGAGGAAAATAGCAGTTTGGGGAGCTTTAGTGAGCATCGAGGGCGTAGTAAAGGAAACAAAAAGCAACGGACTTGCCTCTTTTCGACATAACGACTCCTCCTGCTTTACTACATGCGTCAAAAACCTGGTCGCTACGCAAACGGGATAGAAAATCACTCAGCGTTATTGAACAAGCAGTCGAAAGGACTATGCTAGGAGTATCCCGTGTCACAAAAGAGGGAACGATTCCGAAGCCTCGACCTACGTCATCTATCAAAAATCAAAGACGACGCTCTATATGCTAAACTGTTGAAAATAATGCTGGCTGGTCACGTTATGCGTCTGAACAACAACCGATGGATAAGAACCGACAGTGGCTTGATTCCTCGGGATGTCAATCGTACTGCTGAAAGACCACCGACCCGATGGCCAGAGCATTGCACGAAAATTCTGAAAGAATGTATGGAGTTCAATGACTCCCTAGAGTGAGCAGCTCTCTTGACTACTCTTGCACGCGACAGAGAAAAATGAAAGAATTCCTAGCGCCCGCTCGAATCACTCGACGATCATCGGGACACGAGGTGACCCAGGTATTAGAGGTGATCGAGGATGACTGGAATGAGAAGGATAATGGATGCGGGTTATCAGAGCAATTAAATGATAAACGTTATTGCCTTACTAGGTATCTTGTGCAAAAACAAAGTCCTGCTGCTACTCTATTCACGCAGAACTATGACATGTAATGTGTGAAAAAATTTCGACGTGTTCGAGTTTTTCAAAGCCGTATTGTTCTTAGTCAATTATCCACAGTTGTTTTCCTTTCCAATGTGGGTCTAAGCGGTCAGCTCGATTTGAGTCCAGTGAAGCGTTGCTCGAGTGAAGTAACCTTATTCAGCATCGCTCTTTACACAGGACGGTTATCGATACTGGCTGTCGATCGATAATCGATTGCTCTTGTCCGGACAATCCGTTGGGAATAGCGCGTAAAACGGGATAAGTATCACAGTGATAGTGGTGACGATGCGGTGTCAGGAAATTGCTAGCAGAGTTGCCTAGGAAAAGTTCACTTTCTCCAAGACAAGTGGGAAAACTTAAGACTCTAGGGAGAATCGACTCGAACAGAATCCAACAACGTTCATGACAATAGGAAAATCTCCACACAGCAGGTGAACCGAAACACGAAACCTGGAAGACCATCGTGGATGATGGATGCGACAAAACGAGTCGCATGCTAGAAGTGTTGGGATCCGCAGCAGATATGAAAGACTGGTAGCAAACGATACCAATGATAACGAATGTGTGATAACCGCAACCAGAATCTAACGGTAGAAATAGAAAAGTATAAAGCACTCGGCGTTGATCAATCCCTGAAGAATGCTCTATGCATTTGATCACATTAAGTATCGTTACAAGTAACTGAATGCATATCTGGCCTATACAATGACTCCTGCTGGCCTGCCGCTGTATCGAGTCGCCCGATACCAATTTGCCGACTCCGGAGGTATGAAAGGCTTGCTGACCCTGGAGCGCTGGATCGAACCTATGTGTATTGCAAGGCGCTTCTAACCAATGTGCTAAACGCGCGCTATAGTAGAAATGTCCCAGTTTAATCCTATCGTGACTGAGTTTAGGTAGGAACTATCAGACGCAGTAAAGCTATGAAACTCAAATGGAATAAAGATTGAACTGCTACATAATTTAGGAAAACAGCAAATAAAAAGATTGTTTAAGTGCTTCCAGCTTCCTAGTTTGCTTCTTCCAGCAACATAAGGGAAAACTGAACTTACATCTTTTTCCTCGGCGCGAATATCTGCAACAAATTGGCGCAAAGTTGGGTTCGTTGTTAGTAAACGACGAAATTCCTCAAAGGTAATTTCGTCCTCGTCGTTCAGATCAGAATCGTACAGCGATCCCTGTACAAAACTCGATAAAAGGAATGCCGGAGATTTACTCAAGAATGTACTTGAAGACTAGGAGTTTGACCTACACATACGAAAAATTACGATATATAGGACAATAACAAGTCGCGTGCTACAAATTTACGTTTTACTCCACCTCAAACTAACTGCACTCTATTAGACAACCACGTCGGTACACACTACTTTAGTCTACTCATACCGACACAAAAAAGGAGCACATAATCGGCGTGAAGCAGTGCTTGCGTGAGTTTCCAGATATATTACTTTGAAGAAATTCTATTTCCGATGAGGTCGTGCTGCTAACTAACAAATTCGTACCCCGAGACGTTTACGTTGACTCCGCGAGTGAAAAAGAATTTCAGTCGAAAAAAAGCAGATCTTGGCGAGTCGATTTCGTGCTTCGTAGATTTTTGCTAAATTGCCTGTAGAATACAGGTGTGATTCTGGTGTCAGAAAAGAAAAGCACAGCATTCAAGGCCGGACATTGACACCAGGGCTGATAACAATTTTCCGCTAATAGAAATCGTCGGTTATCGGAGCAAGCGCTGGTCACAGACAAAACTGAAAGATTTTTACTTCTCGTCAACAGTGATTACAGATCTGAGCCGAATCTCGATTCTTTCACGCGACAGCAATTGTGCACTGATAAGATTCAACACAGTTCAGGAATATACCACGGCTAATCTCCAAATGATGAAGAGTCAAGCGAAGATCCGTAATCATGTCTTGACTGACAACTCAGGAGTAGAAAGCAAGTTAAGGTTCGAAGACGATGTCTTCGCTGTTAAAGAGTGCAAACCACCTGCTAACCGGTTCGTTTTAATAGGGCAGTACCCGAGTGAAACAAAACAGAATCAAATCCAACGAACGTGATTTCAATCACGGCTCTACTATTCTCTTCAAAATGAGCGATGAACAACAACTCTTAAATGTGATTACACCACAACGTTGCTTGATTTTTTTTTAAACTACTGCTGAGAATTTCTTGATGAATATCGAACTTCAGCACTTGAGAATTGATAATCTAAACGTGTATAAAATATATCACACTACCATTCGGAGGCTATGCATAGATCTTGCAGTACTATTTTCACTTCCATTTAACTTTGAACATAAAGTTCAGAAACACCAGCAGATACTCCAACAAGCCGACTGATAATAACACCGACTTCTGCACGATGTTTGCGATGACATATATCCGGAAGAAAAACGAGTAGTTACCAACGGATATTGTCATTATATCTACTGGCATCAACATCGTGTATAAAAGGGCATCACTGAATGAGTGTGCCCCATTCGAGGAGACGGACCGCTGAGGAAGACCTGACTCGACACGAAGGCGAAGCCGCCACATCGAGACGAATAACAAGCGTGGACCATCGACTCGGATCATCGGCTCTGATGAAGACGAAGACGTCGAAACGTTAGCCGGTAATTAATAAATATTTTTATCAACCTCGTGTAAGCTCATCAAAGAAAGAATACATATTGATTATGCACACCGAGGTTCAAGGAAAGTCGGTTCCGAAGTATTAATACGCTTTGTGCCAGCTGATAATAACACCGACTTCTGCACGATGTTCGCGATGACATATATCCGGAAGAAAAACGAGTAGTTACCAACGGATATTGTCATTATATCTACTGGCATCAACATCGTGTATAAAAGGGCATCACTGAATGAGTGTGCCCCATTCGAGGAGACGGACCGCTGAGGAAGACCTGACTCGACACGAAGGCGAAGCCGCCACATCGAGACGAATAACAAGCGTGGACCATCGACTCGGATCATCGGCTCTGATGAAGACGAAGACGTCGAAACGTTAGCCGGTAATTAATAAATATTTTTATCAACCTCGTGTAAGCTCATCAAAGAAAGAATACATATTGATTATGCACACCGAGGTTCAACGAAAGTCGGTTCCGAAGTATTAATACGCTTTGTGCCAGCTGATAATAACACCGACTTCTGCACGATGTTTGCGATGACATATATCCGGAAGAAAAACGAGTAGTTACCAACGGATATTGTCATTATATCTACTGGCATCAACATCGTGTATAAAAGGGCATCACTGTATGAGTGTGCCCCATTCGAGGAGACGGACCGCTGAGGAAGACCTGACTCGACACGAAGGCGAAGCCGCCACATCGAGACGAATAATAAGCGTGGACCATCGACTCGGATCATCGGCTCTAATGAAGACGAAGACGTCGAAACGTTAGCCGGTAATTAATAAATATTTTTATCAACCTCGTGTAAGCTCATCAAAGAAAGAATACATATTGATTATGCACACCGAGGTTCAACGAAAGTCGGTTCCGAAGTATTAATACGCTTTGTGCCAGCTGATAATAACACCGACTTCTGCACGATGTTCGCGATGACATATATCCGGAAGAAAAACGAGTAGTTACCAACGGATATTGTCATTATATCTACTGGCATCAACATCGTGTATAAAAGGGCATCACTGAATGAGTGTGCCCCATTCGACCATTCGAGGAGACGGACCGCTGAGGAAGACCTGACTCGACACGAAGGCGAAGCCGCCACATCGAGACGAATAACAAGCGTGGACCATCGACTCGGATCATCGGCTCTGATGAAGACGAAGACGTCGAAACGTTAGCCGGTAATTAATAAATATTTTTATCAACCTCGTGTAAGCTCATCAAAGAAAGAATACATATTGATTATGCACACCGAGGTTCAACGAAAGTCGGTTCCGAAGTATTAATACGCTTTGTGCCAGCTGATAATAACACCGACTTCTGCACGATGTTTGCGATGACATATATCCGGAAGAAAAACGAGTAGTTACCAACGGATATTGTCATTATATCTACTGGCATCAACATCGTGTATAAAAGGGCATCACTGTATGAGTGTGCCCCATTCGAGGAGACGGACCGCTGAGGAAGACCTGACTCGACACGAAGGCGAAGCCGCCACATCGAGACGAATAACAAGCGTGGACCATCGACTCGGATCATCGGCTCTGATGAAGACGAAGACGTCGAAACGTTAGCCGGTAATTAATAAATATTTTTATCAACCTCGTGTAAGCTCATCAAAGAAAGAATACATATTGATTATGCACACCGAGGTTCAACGAAAGTCGGTTCCGAAGTATCACACTACCATTCGGAGGCATAGATCTTGCAGTACTATTTTCACTTCCATTTAACTTTGAACATAAAGTTCAGAAACACCAGCAGATACTCCAACAAGGCTTGTTATCGTGTGGAGTAAGCACGTTAAGCGATAGATTCCGATATCGTGAACGCCACTTTTATTGAACAATACCGCGATCTTGCTGACCTTCCATTGAGTAGGGAACTTGCGTTCAGACAGATAACGTCTGAAGAGCCCAGCCAGTGTGTTTATAAAGACCAGGGGAAGGTTACGCAGTTGTTCAGTTTCTATCCTATACGGGCCTGGTGCTGTTTGATTTTTTTCACTGACGAAGCATCATGTTAGATTTCTGAAGGGAGAACCGGTGGCACAATATGTCCACCCTCCTTTGTTTCACATGAGGAAAACAGGACGTGGATATGAAAGAGATTTGAGTGATAATCGTGAATGACTTTCTTCATTGCCTTTCCGGACGCGGCAACTGTTCCGCCTGGACGTCGGAGTGCAACCATCTTGGTTTTGTAATTGGCTAAGCTTCGCTAGCCTTTCTGAAAGCTTTCTCAGTCTCTGCAGCCTCGACTATAACTGCTGCTGTTCTCTCTTTAAATCAGTTTTTTATTTATTCTTTGCATTGTTTTGAACGTTCGGACGTGAGTTGGCGGTTTCCCGCAGCTCGTGCGATTCCATACAGGCGTATAAGCTCAAGTGTTTTTGAAAACAGGCGGCTCATGGAGACTTTCGAATTTTCCGCTTTCATAGCGCTAACGTGAAGATGTTGAACGAGCCAATCGCATTCCTCGTCGATGATATCGAGAACGGAACCCTCCCAACTTCCGACTAGTGAACTGAATGAATCCCAGTTTAAGGTCGTTTTGGCACCTCGTTCTTTGAATTTAGCGGTCTTCTCTCCTCCGCGGGAAATGAAATCTTGCAGGAATGAAGCGATGGTCTGATCTGATGCAGAACTTTGGGACAAAAACGACACTGGTAAGGCTAAACCTTCGAACGCTTCGACTTCTTCTTCGTCATTTCGTGTCACAGATGACGTTGAATGGATCACGTCTTCTCGTTTCGGCCAATCCGATGACGTCGTATTCATGGAATACGAAGACAAAAACTCAGGACAAATTGAGATAACAAGAAATGAAACTCATTTTGTCGGCGTTCACCTACTTAGTCATAGACTCATACGAAACATAGAAGGTTCAAAAGACTGTTGTCATAACTGGACCATGAAAACATAACTCTTACCAACTCAATGTTACCAATTCGACAGATTAATGATACGACACAGCATCACCAGGTTTGAGGCAATTGCTGCATCAAAGACTTTTCAAGAAACTTACGAAGAAAAGAAACGACAGGGAAAATTTAAGTCTAAAGCCTATGGCTGAATCAATACAGTCAGCCCAAATCCAGTCACACCTTTGACAAATGGATACATCTAATGAAAAAGATTACGCATTACATGTTGACTGATCGGATATGTTACACGGGTTCCGATGTTATGTTTACCACAAGAAATACGTCTGAATGGAATGCAAGAGTAATAGCGGAAAGAGTTAGGCGACAATTAGCGGAATGAACACCAAGGGAATGTAAACGCCCCGTCCTCGTAAATGGGCGAAAAACACTGAAGTCGGTCAAAAGTGTTTGCCATCAATAGCTACAACAACATTGAATTATGGATCAGAAAGCACCAAGCAAGAAGAAGTCTACATTCGTGGATCGCGATGAACCGCATGGCAAGCATTATTTATTTAATTTTTTACGCAAGAACTGTTTTTAAAAAATACATTATCTTCTGGTGAATAAAACAAAAATGCTTGGCTCACTTACTCCGTTCACTAATTCATTAGTTGGCGAATTGCAATAGCGCTGGTTAGACCGCTGCGGGGACCGAATTTGGTGCTTCTTTCCTAATTTTTCAGGAGATGTCCCTAATCCTTCACGCAATGTTCTCTTCGGAGACATATTTCCTTTTGAATCAGACGAATGAGTGATGTCCTTTCCAATATAATCTGCAAGGTATACCCTATGACATGGAAAAATTTTATGAAATACTTTCGCTTTACAAGGTCGTACGCTTTTTGTTAAAACACTGTGTAAGAAAAACATACAAGAACTAGTGAAAGGCTAGAATTTTTCAAAAAAAAAATGTGCAACCAGTAGTTACCTGCAAAGATCCCTCGGAGTAAATCTACTTCCTTCCCACGCTCAATGACCATCTGCCGGATAGACCGTAGTTCCTCAGCGCGCTCTTCATCACGGATCTTCAAAGCATCTAGTGACGACTTCACATCTTTCAAAATATCCATCATCGCTGTACGCTGAATATAACAGATAAAGCTCTCGGCGTTGACCAATCCCTAAGGGATGAGCCAAGCATTTGACTTCATTAAGTATCGTTGGAGGTGATTGAATGCATATCTGGCCTTTACAATGACTTGCGCTGGCCTACTGATGTATCTATCCTCCAAGACAAGTCTGATACCAATTTGCCGACTCCGGACGGACGGAGGGCTTGGTGAGGCATGGGCGCGGAGAACGATTCCGTGTGTCTCAGTGGCCCCTTCAACCACTGTGCCACACGCTGAATATATCTTAGATAATCCATCCAAACCTATGATAGAAATGAAACACCTCATTGTCATCCTCTCCGGAATTCTGAGGTTCATTTTCCTTGTTTTCCGAGTCCGGTATCGGTTCCGCACGCGAGGACTCCTTCTTATCCATTATATTTCGCAATTTCGCGAGACGAGAAGTACCCTGAAATAGCAAAGTAATCCATTCCTATCAACAAGTTCTTTCAAAGAGAACTATAGAAACCCCTACCTCAATTGTTTGGGAAACGTTTACAGTCTTGCCAAATGCAACCGTCTTTTTCTTCAGATTTAGTCTGGCTGGAATAACTGTAGGGACACTTTTAGTAAGACAAGATTTGCGTGGTGGTTGAGAAAGATGTTTTAATGGAGAAGTATGAGCCGACTTCTTCACCGATGTAGAAGCGGACGGAACAGGTTGTTGTGTCGTAGACGACGTAGTAGACAGTGTTTTTCTTTCACCAAGTGTTTTAACAGTAGTTCCAGGTGTCACTCTTGTTGTAGGATGAACCGCTTCTTCTCCAGGATATAGATTGCTGTTTCTAACTGTTTCTTCAGTGACACTACAAAATTAAAGCGTTATTTCAACATTTAAAAATACCGAATGCTACTGAACATAAAAAAAACAAGGGCAACTAAAGTTAACAAAATAAGTTCTTTTTTATCTCGAGGATGATATGTCGAAAGGGCCACCACCATCGACTGAACAACTGGAATCCCGTTCTCCGTTAATGATGGCATTTTCTATTCAAACCTTTAGAATTCCCACCGTTTATTTCCTAAAAGTAGATCTCAAAAGCTTAAAAACAAAGGTGCATCCAGAAAAAAAATTATAACTACCACTACAATTTTCTCTGAAGCCTCTTCTAAAGGGGGAATGTATTAAAATCGCAGACGTGTTCTAAAAAAGGCGACTTGGAAAACAAACCCCAGCTTCTTCGCACTGATAGTTTCTAGTGGAGTAACAGTATATGGAATAGGATCAGCCGATCCTACAACGGGGACGCGTGACAGTCCAGCTAAAAAAGAATAACACGACGTAAACAGGGGAACATATGCGACAATTGGTTTCAATGAAAAAAAAAACCTACGCGGTACGACGTAAGAGATTAGAGAGCACTTTGGGCCATCATCGACCTCATTCATTACACAGAGCACTACAAATAGTCTCTAATAGTTGAGTATATGAGCAGAACCACACACGTCCAGGATAAACATTGTAACAAATTGTTGGGAACTCCGATATATGGAACATATGGGAACAAAGACAAGACCTAGAATCTAAGTTCCCACGCTTGTGGATGATTGCCAAAATTTGTCTTCAACCTATTGCTACTTTCTTTAATCGGTTTTTATTTGCATACTTGAATGGCTCATCTTCACTGGTTGTGCCAACTCCAGAATAATCTCCATTCGTTCCTATGTCAGCCTAGCCAAAGTCTGCCCCAGGTCTTCACCACCAAAGGCAATCGCCCACTTGTGGATCATAAGAGCCATTTGCCGCCATGCGACTAGTTTGATACCAGGACGGTGGCGGATCCAGTTATTGGTTCACTCTTGGCTTGGCTTCCTGATGGATACGCCGGACTCCTTCTCAGCATGGGAGACTCTGCTGGTATGATGAATCCTCCCACTGTACATCGCAGGTCGACACCCAGGAACACCACTCACCCACATTGAGGCGGTAAACCCCTGGGACATTTTCTCAAAAAATAATTTTGAAAAGGGGGGAGGACTCATACTACAGCAGTCGTACAAAGGAAGATTACGAGCACACCCTAGCTCTTTACAGCCATAAGTGAACTCTCGGAGAACATTTATGCCGTAAAAGTAGAGTCATACAAAAGGAACACTGTTGATGTGAAAGGATGGCACATGAAAACCACGTGAATTGCAGTTAGAAACCGACAATGCTATTTACTTGTATTGTTGCCATTAGTAATTTTCGAAATTTGATGATTGTAACAACAAATAATCGATTGGTTCATTGACTGGTCAGTTTCAATAGCTTCATCGTTAGTAGCAACCAAACCTTACAAAAAAGTTACATTGAAGTGTAAAGTTACAAAAATTAGGGTATTTAACTCGAAAACGTAGGCTATTAGGAATAAACTGTTGTTAGGAAAACATAACGATACACACATACTCATAAATGACGTCACAGAATGCAGTAAAAATGCATTCAAGTCCTTAAAGCTGTGATCTGGACCCGAAGAGGAAGATGAAGAAGTATAACAGAAGAAACTAGCTCTTCAAAACCTGTATAAATGTAATGAAAAACAGCTAGCAGAACACTACGACATACGTCTTCTACTCCCTAATCCTACTAGTTAGTCGGTGAGTGGCCGATGTTATACTGTTACTCAATCCTACATAATGGAAACCAGTCAAAGCAGTAAGCTTAGTCGCTTAACAGAAGTAGTAAAGGAGTCCACTGAGAGTGAAATAATAAGAAATAGAGAAGTTTCCTAAACCACAAGCATGGCAACAACCAGCGCTTCCCAGACATGGATGTTCTATAAAATACCGAAGATACTTTGGCAAAGATATTATTCTGCGTTTCTGAAGTCCAGACTTTCATTGAACTCTAAACGACGAGGTAACACATCAGGAGTCTTTGCAGTCGGACTTACTACTAGCTCCGTGTTAGTCTCCAGTTCAGTGCACATCTGAAAAGCAGAATACATGGATGAATAACTGGATAACATAAGGGTTATAAACATTACACGAAGGAATATATGTAGGCAAAAAGAGAACTACAAATACTGTTACATGAAAAACTTAGGAGTGCATATCCTTAAAAAAAAATTTATACCCTATGAATAAAACGAGGTCAAAGCAGATTTTATATGAGGACATAACCTGCATGAGAGAACGATAACGATAGAAAGACGCTTTCCTTAGAGCTAGCCTTTCCTTTTCCCGTACCACCAGTTGGCTAGTCGACTTTGACCTATGCCACCTGTACTGTATTAAAGACGACACATGTGCAGCATCCATCATTGGAATGTAGCCACATGGAATACATTCCGACTAGAAAACGAACATATTATAGATCACAAAGTGTAGTAAGCCATATAGAAGCTGCTAATACAAAAGTGGTCTGATAACGGATTCAATTCAACGAAGGGCAGTACGAAGCAAAAGGGTGACCTTGTAACTTCCGTCGTTCCAGAACTTTCGATAACCTTGATCCAACAAGTACATCTCTGCATAGTCAACTTTTGGGTAATCGAGCTCGTTACGCTTGCGGTCTAAGCTCCGTAGGGCTAGCGCCCTGGAAGAACTACCAATGAAGATCATCTAGTCCATGACTATCGTAAATACACCTCGCAATGGGAAAAAGCATGAAAGAACTGATAAAGCGTGCTTCTATCTTTTAAAAAAATCGAGCAGATTTTCAATGCTTTAATTACAACTCACATTGCTGGACCTCGCTTTTGACTGAACTCGCAATAGAAAATCGGAATTCTTGAACGTATAGGATGATGTGGATCTTCAGGAAAGAATATACTTTCTAGATCACTATGGTCATGAATGTTCACAGCATACTAAACGCATTGTTTTAAGAACGAATTAACAAAACCGATAGATCCATACATTCAATAGCTTTTCAGGCTGCACTTAGACTTCCGTTTAGTGCAAAGCGTCCGTTATACTCCTCTAACAACTAACGTTAACACTTCTAGTAATTCAAATCTATTTCCTACCAGATACAAAGCCACGGATCTCCCTCATATGAGGGACGTCGAGCCGGTCAGTCGCGAGGCTATGTACGTAGCGTGTCCCTAGGTGGTGGATAGGGGGTTAATCGCGGACCAAAAGGTACCATTGCTTCCTTGAGACGCAGACTGATCCAGGGGATGAAATCCATGTACCTGCTGCGCCGATTTGACACACGTACAAAGCACAGACCAAAAATATTACCACTTAAAAGCACTATTTCTTGTCTATTGGTTGAAAACATACTCCGCTACATTTGCTGACATCCGAAACACCATGAATCGCGCTTTTTGACTGGCTACAAGTGTACGACCAAACTCACGGAAAAAGTTCTTAATGAATGCTGCACTATCTATAACTACGAAGTATTGGCTAGCCGTAATTCCCCAACCATGCTGTTCCCATGACGCAAAAACGAAAACTGAATTCCATAACTTAAAAAACTTCGTTTTAAATGATGCGAAAACTTGTAACGTGACTAAAAACGCACGAATTAAACCAATAGTAAAAAAAAACAGACCATAACGTGTCCACCATCGTATTCATAGGGATATCTGCAATCCACTAGCATGTAACGACGATTGAAACCTTCTTGACCAAGACGGCGAATTTCCGAAGCCAAGGTAGCAGCCGATATACTTCGGAACGCAAGTGATTCCTGTTGGGGATTTTCGACGCCCGGTAAGGAATACTCCTCAAACACGAAAACAACTACAAAACATCTTAATAAAAGGTACGGACAGTTAGAGCGCCCATATTAAAACGTATGATGAAACCAAGACGTATATTATCACCACAATTTTGCATTCTGCAACGAAAAAATGTTTGTATTATCATTGTGGTTCCCTCAAAGTCACCAATCACTGGGTCACTTTGTAGTATCAACAATGGAACAGCTCTCAAAATTAGATACTATTTAGCTAGTATCATCCCAAACCACGGCCATCGTTATCGATCACTTCCCCAATAAGGTAAAAAAGCAGAATTATCCAGCGACCTATGCTTCGAATGCAACGCGCTAAATCCACGTACAGATACCAAAGAGAACCCACACAAGTCACTTATTGTAGTAACGCATTTCCACATTCCCTTTGTGATATTGTAATAATAACCCAAAAGAATTCTAGTAGGTTCATCACTCTCCAAATTCTGTCCTTGTTTCGACTCATTCTCTTCTATACATCAGCTAGAAAAATAGACCATAAATCCGCAACCACTAAATTATGAACTGGTCCTAAACCACAAACAAGCAAACTCCACTAGGCATTTAGCTATTCTGTGGTAGCGAATCTACGGTTCTTCTTGCTATCTGATGTAGAGAGATGAAAAACTCTGCGATAGTAAATAGCTTTTTATAAAGGATAAAGGATAAAGCCCTCTGCGCTGATTAATCCCAGAAGGGTGCAAGATGCATTCGACTTCATTGCGCATTGTTGAAGGTGACTGAAAGCATATCCAACCTTCACAATGACTCGAGGTAGCCTACCAAAATATCGACCCAATGCTGCTATCCTCCAAGACAAATCTGGCAGCAATTTGACAACCCCGGAGGAATGGAGGCAGTGGTGGGCCTGTGTCCCAATGATCGATCTCATGTGTGCTACACGGTGCCCACAACAACAGCGTTAGACGCGCTGTTAGAAATTTTACACGTGAAAAAAATATTAGAATCCTTTCGGGCAATTGGTACCTATTATGCATTCAACCATTCTGCAATATATATTCGATATGTACATATATATCTATATGTATGTACGTACATATAGCAATTTAATACTGGTCGTTTCATGACTGTTTTGAAATAAGAAAACCTGGTCTCTCATAACGGATGAATAAAAATGGTAAATGAAATTGCAAAACCATGACCCACTACTTCTTGATTAACTCTAGGCAGTTTCTGTTGAAATTCGCCCAGCTCCAACTGGCCAGTACTTTGCGTACGCGTGAAGCTTCGTGAAAGATTGGTTGATCCAAATAAGCCGCACTCGCTTAAGTAGGAGGCGTTGGGTGAATAATCGTCTGGCTCGAAAGTCTCATCGTGCAACAAATTTATCTCACTCTGAAACATCATTTCCTTGAAAATGCACTAACGACATGTACTAAGAACAATCAGAAACTACAAAGCTCAGAGATTCCAACGATACCAGGCCAGACTAATCTTCCAAATTTTTAGACTTTATAATCGTTTGACTTCCGAAAACCATGCTGATCTGATCATATAGGCAGGCTATAGGCTCATCATATTTTCGTCTTCCGTCGAAAGTTCCTTCTTAGCGCCTAACACCTTCCCAGAATTTACACGGGTAATAACAATAGTTATTTACGAATTTTAAATTGTTTCTTGCTAAACTACCGTGTAACCAACAAGGTGTTGGGAGCAGGCAGAGCAGTGATAGAGCTGGTTGCAGGGCTATAGCTCGATCCTGCTCAGGGCCTACCAAGCCTCCCATTCCTTTGAGGCAAGAAATTGGTACTACACCTATTTAGGAAGAGCTTCCAGTGATCAACGAACGCGGGCTATTGCCTGTGATGAAGATTTCAGAACTAACTAGCATGGCAGTACCAGAATTCCAGGAAAAATAATGCCGATCAGCTTTCAACGACATTCAAAAAGAAGAGAATTTTCAAACACTAGCTGAACTTATTGGTTCACTCTTAGCTTGGCTTCCTGATGGATACGCCGGACTCCTTCTCAGCATGGGAGACTCTGCTGGTATGATGAATCCTCCCACTGTACATCGCAGGTCGACACCCAGGAACACCACTCACCCACATTGAGGCGGTAAACCCCTGGGACATTTTCTCAAAAAATAATTTTGAAAAGGGGGGAGGACTCATACTACAGCAGTCGTACAAAGGAAGATTACGAGCACACCCTAGCTCTTTACAGCCATAAGTGAACTCTCGGAGAACATTTATGCCGTAAAAGTAGAGTCATACAAAAGGAACACTGTTGATGTGAAAGGATGGCACATGAAAACCACGTGAATTGCAGTTAGAAACCGACAATGCTATTTACTTGTATTGTTGCCATTAGTAATTTTCGAAATTTGATGATTGTAACAACAAATAATCGATTGGTTCATTGACTGGTCAGTTTCAATAGCTTCATCGTTAGTAGCAACCAAACCTTACAAAAAAGTTACATTGAAGTGTAAAGTTACAAAAATTAGGGTATTTAACTCGAAAACGTAGGCTATTAGGAATAAACTGTTGTTAGGAAAACATAACGATACACACATACTCATAAATGACGTCACAGAATGCAGTAAAAATGCATTCAAGTCCTTAAAGCTGTGATCTGGACCCGAAGAGGAAGATGAAGAAGTATAACAGAAGAAACTAGCTCTTCAAAACCTGTATAAATGTAATGAAAAACAGCTAGCAGAACACTACGACATACGTCTTCTACTCCCTAATCCTACTAGTTAGTCGGTGAGTGGCCGATGTTATACTGTTACTCAATCCTACATAATGGAAACCAGTCAAAGCAGTAAGCTTAGTCGCTTAACAGAAGTAGTAAAGGAGTCCACTGAGAGTGAAATAATAAGAAATAGAGAAGTTTCCTAAACCACAAGCATGGCAACAACCAGCGCTTCCCAGACATGGATGTTCTATAAAATACCGAAGATACTTTGGCAAAGATATTATTCTGCGTTTCTGAAGTCCAGACTTTCATTGAACTCTAAACGACGAGGTAACACATCAGGAGTCTTTGCAGTCGGACTTACTACTAGCTCCGTGTTAGTCTCCAGTTCAGTGCACATCTGAAAAGCAGAATACATGGATGAATAACTGGATAACATAAGGGTTATAAACATTACACGAAGGAATATATGTAGGCAAAAAGAGAACTACAAATACTGTTACATGAAAAACTTAGGAGTGCATATCCTTAAAAAAAAATTTATACCCTATGAATAAAACGAGGTCAAAGCAGATTTTATATGAGGACATAACCTGCATGAGAGAACGATAACGATAGAAAGACGCTTTCCTTAGAGCTAGCCTTTCCTTTTCCCGTACCACCAGTTGGCTAGTCGACTTTGACCTATGCCACCTGTACTGTATTAAAGACGACACATGTGCAGCATCCATCATTGGAATGTAGCCACATGGAATACATTCCGACTAGAAAACGAACATATTATAGATCACAAAGTGTAGTAAGCCATATAGAAGCTGCTAATACAAAAGTGGTCTGATAACGGATTCAATTCAACGAAGGGCAGTACGAAGCAAAAGGGTGACCTTGTAACTTCCGTCGTTCCAGAACTTTCGATAACCTTGATCCAACAAGTACATCTCTGCATAGTCAACTTTTGGGTAATCGAGCTCGTTACGCTTGCGGTCTAAGCTCCGTAGGGCTAGCGCCCTGGAAGAACTACCAATGAAGATCATCTAGTCCATGACTATCGTAAATACACCTCGCAATGGGAAAAAGCATGAAAGAACTGATAAAGCGTGCTTCTATCTTTTAAAAAAATCGAGCAGATTTTCAATGCTTTAATTACAACTCACATTGCTGGACCTCGCTTTTGACTGAACTCGCAATAGAAAATCGGAATTCTTGAACGTATAGGATGATGTGGATCTTCAGGAAAGAATATACTTTCTAGATCACTATGGTCATGAATGTTCACAGCATACTAAACGCATTGTTTTAAGAACGAATTAACAAAACCGATAGATCCATACATTCAATAGCTTTTCAGGCTGCACTTAGACTTCCGTTTAGTGCAAAGCGTCCGTTATACTCCTCTAACAACTAACGTTAACACTTCTAGTAATTCAAATCTATTTCCTACCAGATACAAAGCCACGGATCTCCCTCATATGAGGGACGTCGAGCCGGTCAGTCGCGAGGCTATGTACGTAGCGTGTCCCTAGGTGGTGGATAGGGGGTTAATCGCGGACCAAAAGGTACCATTGCTTCCTTGAGACGCAGACTGATCCAGGGGATGAAATCCATGTACCTGCTGCGCCGATTTGACACACGTACAAAGCACAGACCAAAAATATTACCACTTAAAAGCACTATTTCTTGTCTATTGGTTGAAAACATACTCCGCTACATTTGCTGACATCCGAAACACCATGAATCGCGCTTTTTGACTGGCTACAAGTGTACGACCAAACTCACGGAAAAAGTTCTTAATGAATGCTGCACTATCTATAACTACGAAGTATTGGCTAGCCGTAATTCCCCAACCATGCTGTTCCCATGACGCAAAAACGAAAACTGAATTCCATAACTTAAAAAACTTCGTTTTAAATGATGCGAAAACTTGTAACGTGACTAAAAACGCACGAATTAAACCAATAGTAAAAAAAAACAGACCATAACGTGTCCACCATCGTATTCATAGGGATATCTGCAATCCACTAGCATGTAACGACGATTGAAACCTTCTTGACCAAGACGGCGAATTTCCGAAGCCAAGGTAGCAGCCGATATACTTCGGAACGCAAGTGATTCCTGTTGGGGATTTTCGACGCCCGGTAAGGAATACTCCTCAAACACGAAAACAACTACAAAACATCTTAATAAAAGGTACGGACAGTTAGAGCGCCCATATTAAAACGTATGATGAAACCAAGACGTATATTATCACCACAATTTTGCATTCTGCAACGAAAAAATGTTTGTATTATCATTGTGGTTCCCTCAAAGTCACCAATCACTGGGTCACTTTGTAGTATCAACAATGGAACAGCTCTCAAAATTAGATACTATTTAGCTAGTATCATCCCAAACCACGGCCATCGTTATCGATCACTTCCCCAATAAGGTAAAAAAGCAGAATTATCCAGCGACCTATGCTTCGAATGCAACGCGCTAAATCCACGTACAGATACCAAAGAGAACCCACACAAGTCACTTATTGTAGTAACGCATTTCCACATTCCCTTTGTGATATTGTAATAATAACCCAAAAGAATTCTAGTAGGTTCATCACTCTCCAAATTCTGTCCTTGTTTCGACTCATTCTCTTCTATACATCAGCTAGAAAAATAGACCATAAATCCGCAACCACTAAATTATGAACTGGTCCTAAACCACAAACAAGCAAACTCCACTAGGCATTTAGCTATTCTGTGGTAGCGAATCTACGGTTCTTCTTGCTATCTGATGTAGAGAGATGAAAAACTCTGCGATAGTAAATAGCTTTTTATAAAGGATAAAGGATAAAGCCCTCTGCGCTGATTAATCCCAGAAGGGTGCAAGATGCATTCGACTTCATTGCGCATTGTTGAAGGTGACTGAAAGCATATCCAACCTTCACAATGACTCGAGGTAGCCTACCAAAATATCGACCCAATGCTGCTATCCTCCAAGACAAATCTGGCAGCAATTTGACGACCCCGGAGGAATGGAGGCAGTGGTGGGCCTGTGTCCCAATGATCGATCTCATGTGTGCTACACGGTGCCCACAACAACAGCGTTAGACGCGCTGTTAGAAATTTTACACGTGAAAAAAATATTAGAATCCTTTCGGGCAATTGGTACCTATTATGCATTCAACCATTCTGCAATATATATTCGATATGTACATATATATCTATATGTATGTACGTACATATAGCAATTTAATACTGGTCGTTTCATGACTGTTTTGAAATAAGAAAACCTGGTCTCTCATAACGGATGAATAAAAATGGTAAATGAAATTGCAAAACCATGACCCACTACTTCTTGATTAACTCTAGGCAGTTTCTGTTGAAATTCGCCCAGCTCCAACTGGCCAGTACTTTGCGTACGCGTGAAGCTTCGTGAAAGATTGGTTGATCCAAATAAGCCGCACTCGCTTAAGTAGGAGGCGTTGGGTGAATAATCGTCTGGCTCGAAAGTCTCATCGTGCAACAAATTTATCTCACTCTGAAACATCATTTCCTTGAAAATGCACTAACGACATGTACTAAGAACAATCAGAAACTACAAAGCTCAGAGATTCCAACGATACCAGGCCAGACTAATCTTCCAAATTTTTAGACTTTATAATCGTTTGACTTCCGAAAACCATGCTGATCTGATCATATAGGCAGGCTATAGGCTCATCATATTTTCGTCTTCCGTCGAAAGTTCCTTCTTAGCACCTAACACCTTCCCAGAATTTACACGGGAAATAACAATAGTTATTTACGAATTTTAAATTGTTTCTTGCTAAACTACCGTGTAACCAACAAGGTGTTGGGAGCAGGCAGAGCAGTGATAGAGCTGGTTGCAGGGCTATAGCTCGATCCTGCTCAGGGCCTACCAAGCCTCCCATTCCTTTGAGGCAAGAAATTGGTACTACACCTATTTAGGAAGAGCTTCCAGTGATCAACGAACGCGGGCTATTGCCTGTGATGAAGATTTCAGAACTAACTAGCATGGCAGTACCAGAATTCCAGGAAAAATAATGCCGATCAGCTTTCAACGACATTCAAAAAGAAGAGAATTTTCAAACACTAGCTGAACTGACACGTAAACTATACGGCCTTCACAGATGATAAATATGAAGAGACGAATTGAATAAAAGAGGTGCTGGGATCTGCAGAATGTGTGATATCACATGTAAAAAAGGTAGTTGAAAATCTTGTTTTGTTCTCCTTACATCTCAAATACCAACTGCTATGGCAAGCTTATTCTTTAGAGGACTTTGTACTGCTCAAATAACTTCGATTCCATCTGATTTCTCGCATTTGGTTGATGATCTACTATTCGTGTCAGTCACGTCGGGGGATTTGTCTCAAAAGATGATCTCAACCATTGAGCTGTATTTTCCACTTTAAAATTTGCTCTCCTATGCAGATTCTTAGCAAATTCTGTGTTCTCCATGTTCCAAGCATAGGTTCTGCTACTTCCACTTTTTGAAAAATTTCCAATTTTTGTTTCAATTCCAAGAACAAAGAGCACCCATCTTCGTGCCTTCCTCTTCGACTTCACAATAGTTCTTGCATTAACATATGCAGCAGACACTTGGTCGTCACGTAAGCAGGATGAAAGATCACTTAGCATTATTGAATGCACAGCCGAAGGGACGATACTAGGAGTATCCCAAGTTATAGAAGTGAAGGAAGGGATCCGAAGCTTCGACCTATGTCAGCAATCAGAAAACAAAGGAAGTACTCTATACGCCAAACTCCCGAAGACAGAGTGGCCCGGACCGTAATGCGTATGAACGACAACCGATGGACAACAGCCGTTAGTATTTGATTCCTCGGGATGTCGAACGTACAACAGGAAGACCACTGACCTGATGGTCAGAGTTCTTCACGAAAAGCCTATAAGAAAGGCATTATGCTCAACGATTCCTAGAGCGTGCAGAACCCACTTGGCTACTCTGGAACGAGACAGGGGAAACATACACATACACATGCACATATACACATACACATACACATACACACACACACACACACATCGTTTTCTGCGAGTTTTCCACTAAGTATTCGAGTAATTCATTTGAAGACCTATCGCACGTAGCTTACATGGATGGGTAATGAATGAGCCGCTCTCAAGTTTAGATATCAATTCCAAATATTATATGAGATCTCGAATGACACATTCCGCACTGCGGTTCATTTTTGCATTCATGGAAATCATCGAGAATGCTAGGGTTTTACGCGCTGACCTTTTCCATTCCTTATGCGAAGACCACGACTTCTACTTCAAAATCTTTTCCGCTATGTCTCTGTGTCCGATACGCGAGCAGTGGAGTATTTTGTTTAACTTCAATTTTTATGAACTAGACGTCTCTTTATACGGACGCAGAGTGGTCTAGCAGTTTCGCCAATATACTAGTTCCCACACGTTTCACAAAAGATCAAATACACCGTAGCGGAATGCCTGCAATCATCGTCTCTAGACGGTCATTCAAACAATTACGAACTAGCTGTAATTTTAATGTTCGGTGGTAATTCAATCGTTGTTACCGAATTCTACCACTGATGTCTAATTATTAAATATAATTACCTCCACTGTTCACATATAAATAGGGTGTTTGCGATAAACATGCTTCTAACAGTAACCAGTACGCAAATGAAGACTTGGGTGAGAAAATGGCATTTCCAATGGCTACGAAATGGCATTTGCTCGGGATAAATTTAGAGAAAAACGGTGCCCACAAATGATAACTTATAGAGAATAAGATACCGTTTATCGTCATTTACCTTCACTTCCAACGAAGGAAGTACACTTATAACACATTGCTTGAAACGGCTGGTCTAGAAAATCGCTGTCGCTGAAATACAGCCGAACACTCTAAATGGCAGCTAGTTCGTAACCGTTTGTATAACGGTCTATACATGAAAAACATTGGCGAAAGGTGTATACCACTCTACGCCCGTATAAAACCATTTAGCTACTTGCTTATGGTCCGCCTTCACGAGTAGTGCGAACTCCAGCGTATTTGCCATTTATTTCTTTGCAATCGTCGTCCATAGCAGTATTTTGATTCGAGAATGATGGCGGGTGCGAGTCTACTACCGTGGTCTGTAAAACAACTATAACCACATGGTTAGTCACGTCGATCCATGTAGGTGGTCGTCCTGTGAGGCATCTGCAACCTCGTAGAGTTCACTCTATAATTATTTTTGTCAGTCTGTCTTCTGCTCTTCTCATTATGTGACCGGTTCATCTATGTTTCGCTATCGATGTCCGTTCCCCTGAATCGCGAAGATGTGACAGATTTCAAATGTCAGCGATTCGCATTACGGGTAGATACAGAGAGCGCTGGTTGTCTTTCAGAATGCATCGTTTAAGCGCTCTATGAGTAGTGGTTGCGTGCAGTATTCTTGACGTGGTTGAAGTACTAGCCCACGTCTTTGCACCATGACAGAGCGCTGGAGAACGATAGAATCGATTAAAGGTAGGCGCGGATCTTGGGGTCATGCAGTCCGCCGATGGCTTTTCGGAGAGGATCGAATGCAGCAAAACCTGCTCCCCTTCTTGTGTCTAGTTCCTCCTTCATATTATTTTCCATTTTCATTGATCGTCCAAGGTATACCGTCCACATACGTACGAGGTGCTCTCTGCAATCATAGAGCTATCCAATTCAAATTTTTCGCCTTAACACCATGGGTTCTTCACGAAACGGGTTTTCTTCCGATTCACGCGTAGTCTGATCTTTTTTCCCGATCCGTTGAGCTCATTGAACATCGTCTTTGCCCCGCTGGTACTTCCTGAGAAGATGACGATGTTGTCGGCGAAACGAAGGTTTGATAGGAATTTCCTATCAATATGCATTCTTTCCTCATCCAAATCAAGTCATTTCGCTTTTTTGCACCCTTTTCTTGTGGGTATTGGTGAGAGGTCGACGGAAATGCTGTTTTTTCGTACTAGAAATCGTATTAGGGATATTCCACTTCATGGTAGACGAGCGCTGCTATGATTGCATTCGTTTCGACACTTTCAAACGCTTTTTCATAGTCGACAAAGGTTAGGACTAGAGGCAAGTGCTATTCCCGACAAACGTCGATGACCCTGGACACGGTTTGGATGTATTCCATGCAGCAAAATCCTTGTCGAAGACCTGCTTGCTCCACTGCTTGTTCTTCATCCTATGCCCTTGATAAGCGCGAGACAACAATCTTCGTGAAGAGCTTGTAGAGTACATTTAACAAGCATATCAGGCGACAAATACAAAGATCCCTTCGGTCATCTTTCTTGGGCAGGATGACCATACACTACGTCCTCCGCTAGTCTGGGATTTTTTCCTTTTGAAGGTAGGCTGTCATATGGTTTGCGATAAGTACATGTAAATTGTGGCTTCCAGAGCTGTGCCTCTTTTCATGCTTTCTATGGTATGGTAGCTCGAACGTCCGACGGAAGAATTCCAGGTAGTTTTTCTCCACAGGGATAATAGGGTCCGTGACGGGAACTGTGGAACGGAAAATGTTGGTGCAGAACATTTCCGTTATCAATTACATACCGTGGCAGGAAGTTTTGGTGCCTCATCTTCGTTCCCAGAGCACTCATTTGGTAAGCTTAAAGTCAAACACAGCACTCCACTAGGCACACAAATGACACAGGCACGTAGATGGCAAGATTTTAAACTAGATGTGAACACTTACAGAGCAATTTAAAAATTTGGTGCGTAAAAACTCTCGAACCGCTTTGGATAAATTCCAAGCCTCACTATCACGCCAGATCTCACTATACCTCAATCTCACATATCAACATTTTCAACATTTTAACATCTCGAGAGACTCTTATTACCCATACATACGAGCTCTGTACAGTTTTTTACATGGAGTACTCAGTAAAAGACATAAAACACGGTGAGTGTGTGAAAAAGCTGTTTTATTTCAACGCTAATGAAAATTAGACATCGTGCTTTTTCTGTCGCGGTTATGAAGGTGTTGGGCTGACTAAATTACAGTCAACTTGGTCTTTTCCCGTTCATAAGAAGATTAAATCCGCCGGAACATTAGATGTTGCAAAAAAAAAATAGAGTATAATAACAACATCCACGTGGGTGTTTATTTAAAAAATGGTGGATTGTTTGTTAAAGTTAATACAAACTCGGTCTTCGAAACTCTGGATAATCTTTCAATAGCTAATGCACTCAAAGAGTTACACATTTTAAAAAGATTTAGAAGGGACTTTAAGCTATCGCTCTAATGGCAAATACATATTTTGGTTGGATACACTTCCCAGGTACATTTTTGTGAACTGTTCATGGCCGGTGATTGGAATCTGACTGTAAATGAAACGAACAAACATGGTCAACAGGAAGACCGCTCGGATGAACTGCCAGACTTTAGACACCGAAGTACTAAGGGCTCAAGTGAGGTTTCTGGAGGCCATCCTAATCGCTCCAATGTAATTATAATGGCTGTTCACCAGTCAAAGCAACCTACAAAACACAAGACATTGTGTAGAACTAATGAACTTACTACACTCTAAAATAAGAATTATAGCAGAAGAAAGATATGAAATGGTGGGTGAATTGGTGTGCACCTCCTAAGATTTGGAGAGGAAATCTCTCTCTGACAATGCACCCCATATAAGAAGCCGAAGTACGGGACAAAGTTGTTTAAAATGTGAAGTGAAACGGATACATATTTATGACGATGTGTTACACTAACGGCCCTTTATAAACTTTAGGTGCAGTTGAATAGATGGTGATAAAGTTATGTGGCGATTCGATGAACCAATTACAACAATAAATGGTATATGAATGTCTCAGCTGAGAAACTACTCCACGGGTAAACGTATTTTACTGGCACATAGTGGAAAGGACTGCTAAAATATGTCGTCCAAAGGAAATTAGGAAGAATATGATTGAAGTCGTAACAGAGTTGGAGCCAAATAACCGCAACAAAATGAAAAGATAGAAAGGTCATTACCACAATATCTACAACGCATGACATTCCTTTCCGTAGATTAATTAAGATCGTTAATTATCGGACGCAACAGCTTTGGTAAAGCTCTACGCGGGCACATGCGTCCATATGACCTTTTATTCTCCATATTCCAAAGAATTGTAAGCGATACGTCCATTTTCTTAGTTCCATATGACCCAGATATACACTTTTCCCACTGGATGTTTAGCGGTAGGATAGCACAGCGGTAGTGATACCAATCATCACGTGAACGGTGCTAGTTCGCTCCCACTCGGGTCCCACCAAGTCTCTCATCAGTCCGGGATCGGCAGATTGGTACTAGAGTTGTGCGAGAAAAAAATCATTCTCTGGAATCCAATGGGAACGGTCTAACCCGGTTATCACTGGAGTCCAGGAAGAATCGACTTGACCATCCTTCTACGACATTCGAGATGAATTGAAAACCCTCAAGCAGCAACCAAAGCCACACGTAAAAGTTGGAAGACCTTTGTGGATCACGGTAGTGAAGAAATGAGGAACCTAATGCGAGAAACGCTGTGAACCATAGAGTAGACGTGAATACGGGTTGTATAAAAACGAAGAAAAAACTGGGTATTTACCTACATTATCTTCTTGCACCATTTCGTTACTTAGATGTATATGGTAAACAAATAGAGCAACTACTGCGAGAACGTCCAAAATGTCGATTATTAAGTCCACGTTTCAAGTTTATATACTCCCAATGATAACCGCATACTAGTGTATCTTCTGTCAGCTACGTCTTCACGAGAAATTGCGTTGGCTGGTGTAAAACGCTAGCAAAAATTAACAACTCGAGAACTGCTGACAAATATGGACACTGATAAATGCCTATGGCCTGTATTTCATAGACAATAATTCTGGGGACGCTGAGTACTCATCTACGGTTCAATCCATCCTTTGTGGCCTTATGAGACGCACTTCTCGCATAAGTAGAGCAGAAATATACTCGTATGGTTCTCACAATTACCTATCGCCACACAATTGAAACCGGACAAACCAACTCGTCCGAAATTATCGCTTTTGCTGTCGGACGATCCGATATTGAAACTGGTTCCTCCATGTTAGAAACGTTATCCACAACTTCCAAGATACTTCTGACACTATGAGGAAAGAATTATTGCTGTGAAATTTACAAAATAAGCGCGCGAATTCATTCTTAAAGGATGCCTGAACATACATCTTCATAGTAAATACTGCACATGTTAAGCCTAGTTTATATAGGAAATTGTGCTTCCATTCATCCCACTCACTACTCTTGTAGTCTACCAAACCTCACTTTTTAAGCGTTTATGGACCTTAAAAAAGTAAAGTAACCAAAACATTTCTCAAAGTGTATCCAACGAAATCATCGCGTTCATTTCTACTGGATGTTAATCGATAAAGTTAAAACTATCAAAAATGATTACATCATGTTTTTAAATTAAGGTTACAACAGATCGAAGTGTTATCACGACTACCTAAGGGAAGTCAAGTCCAGAGGTAGGAGTCTGAATAATTCCCCAGGCAACCTAACACAACTCATTGTCAGCAGTGATTTATGAATGGATCTCGCTCCCTTCTTTGTGTTTGTAAAGCGTCCTTTGGAACTCGGGGAACTTTATCTCATAAGGACAAAAAAGTGTCACAATATCAAGATGATTTACTTGCACCGATTTGATTTAAAGAAGACAAGACAAATACTGGACCAGAGAAAATATTCATAGTACAACATCCATACTTGTTGGGCCTTCCCAACCATTTCATCTTCCATAAAATGACCCTTGAAAACTAAAAGAAAGTCCACATTTAATAAGATCGTCGGCAGGCGATAATTATTAGAAGCTAAAATTCCACTAGCCTGGATGGAATCGCATCGGATAGCACAAGACCTCTTTCTTGCGACTCCACTCTCTGACATTACACTTTCTGTAGAACGTTTCCTAAACTTCGCTGTCGGTGCCCTTTTTTCCTCACTTAGTGAACGTCGGTGTGCTACAGTGGCTCTTGGAGGTGTCCAAACAATATCTGCTTCAGAGCACTGAAAGATTTCCAATACACTCGATAGCAACAATACTGTCTATCCATCATTTGTCAAAAACCATGAGAACAAAGCTAACTAAAAGTGCACTCACTGAAAACGACGATGTTGAAGAAGAAGACAGAGCAGTTCTTGTATTCGTAGGAATAACACTTTCTAAAGAAGGCAAGGATACGACACTTGCTTCTGCTTCGTCATAAGAAGATAGTAATGAATATGAGAGAAGGCGCTGTGGAGGACGGCGACTTGTCACTGGAGAGTCGCCAATTGGTGCCTTTGTGGCTTTACTAAAAATAGGTTATAAACATATTTGCTGGGAAATAATACTACACATAGCCCATAGGGCAAAACTTGCTTCTTGTTCATATCCACTGTTTAAGGGCATGAGCCTTTAGAGTGTGTACCACATTTCAATAGAATGTCATAGTAAAAAGAACTAAAATATGGGACTCTTCAAAAACATGAAATAAGGACCAATGATAACTGGAACATAATTGTCGATCTACACTCTTTCATCTTCGGATCAAACCTAGCTCTACAGGCCTTGTTTCTAAAAAAAAAAACCCTAATTACCATTTCGTTTCAACCAAAACGCATTCACTTAGTTACGTACTTGGATATTTGAAACGCCCGTCTTCACTGGTTATGCGAGCCTCAGCATAACCTCCTTCGGAGATTTGCTTGTTTATCCGTTGTGGCTCCCTGGAATCCCGAGTTACATCCTGGCCAAAATCTGTCCCAAGTCATCCTCACCACAAGCAGTCGCCGCCTCCTGTGGATCAGAGGGCAATTTACCACTATGCCACCAGTTTGATACAGGACAGTGGTCGATCCTGGTATTGGTTTACTCTTAGCTGGGCTTCTTGATAGGAACACCGAACTCCTCAACCTGGGAAACCCTGCTGGGAGGATGAATCCCCTTGTTGTACATCGCAGCCCGACACCCAGAAACATTTCCCAGCCACCATGAGGCGGTAAACCGTTGGGAGAAAAACACACTTAACCACACTTAACATTGCTTTCTATTTAAAGTACCCGTTTCGTAATCTTAGGTTGCAACACAGACCTAATATTACTTCTAAGAGCTACTGGGTATGATTCAGAGAATCCCGGTTTTTGATAGTTGTACACTAGTTTGACATTAACAGCTCGACAATAATGGACTATATTTGATGACAAACCTATACCTTGGGATACTCTGTTCAGGATGGGAATCAGTGTTAGTTTTATCCGTTAGTGCCTTCCTATCAGTGACCTGAAATTAATTTGAGACGAGAACACATCGTAGTTCTATCTCGAAAAGAAAACCCGCCTTAACTGGTTCAACAACTACTTTTAACGGGCTAACGTAATCAGATACTATTCCTGAAAAGTACTCAATAAGGAGCAATATTCATGTAAGTAGAAAAACGCTAGAACTATAAGGCAGAAAACATCAACGTTGGTTAAAGCATACCGGAATCCCGTGAATTTCCGTCTTCTTCTTGTTGATTACCAGTAGAGGAGCCGAACTCTGACGCGTAGATATATAAAAAAATTTTAACAAAAAACCTAAAAGCTTGATCCGTTACTGGGAACCGCTGAGCAAACAATGAAAAGGCATCCTTTCACTACCCATTGCTTTTATTTATTCCGTTGCTCGGAACCGAGTTCTCCAGTTACTGTAATCAAGAGTCACTTTTAGGGTCTTTTGGGCTACATAAGCGAGCCTGGCAACAAGTACACCAGTGTATCGTAGCATATTATTTAATAGTATTTTGATCCTATTAATTTCGGGAAAAAAATTTTTAGACATGACTTTCGCTCCGCCCATAAGCATCATTCCCCCGAAATCCTACATCTGGATAACACGGATGCCTAATTGATGTTTACACAATTTCTGAAATGTGAATAATCCTAATTCAACTTGAAATTGACATCGAACAGACTACGAACCACTTTATGTATAACTTTTTTTCAACGTACGATGCAACAACTCCCACCATGGACCACACCTTTTTTCCGACATCCAAGAAACTTACTTGGACACTTAGAAGGCCCACCCTCACTGCTTGTGTGGGTCCCAGAATAATTCCAATTTTTTCGGAGTTTTGCTAGTCTAGCCAGTGTGGTTCCCTGAAGCCCCTAGGTCAGCTAGGCTAAAGTCCGCCTCAGGTTGTTATCACCACATACATTCGCCGCCCTTATGGATCAGATGGAGATTTGCTACTATACGACTAGTTTTGTACCATGCCATGATGGTGACCAATCCTGGTAATGGTCTACACTTACCTGGGCTTCCTGAGGGAAACGCTGGACTCCTTCTCAGCTTGGACACCAGGCTATGGGTACGAATCCCACGTTGTACATTGCAGCCCGACACCCATGAACACTTCCCAGCCACGACAATGTCGCAAACCGTTGGGACATTCAAGAAAAGACAAATGGAATTCCTGTTCCACATTTATAATTGTATATTGATAATCGCACGTATATTGCAGTGCTCGGAGGCGCTCAATACATATGGGATCCATCCCTGCACCCAATGCTCGCCAAGCCCTCCGAGGTCGGCAAAGTTGGCACCAAACATGTCTGGGAGGATAGCAGCACTGCCTCAATACATCAATACGCCATCGCGAGTCAGCGTAAAGGCAAGATATGCATTCAGTCACCTTTAACGATGCTTCATGAAGTAGAATGCATGGCGCATCCCTCAGGGATTGATCAACGCCGAGAGCTTTATCCTTTATCCTTTATTTATCATTACCATAACTGAGAGATCCCCTTTTTATAGAATTCGCTCATGAGACTGCCTGTATCAACTGCACGGAACTACTTTGGCATTTTTTATCCTATACTTAGACTCAATTCACCTAGCGCTTTAGTTCTAATGGTTGAAATAAATGTCACCTCGCGATACATGGATGAGAAACATCACTATTGCAGACTTCATCGAGCATTACTATGCTGTGTTCCCAAAATTCAGTCTCAGTGAGAATGTTTGATGTTCACCATATTCTCTAGCTAGCAAAACTAGAATAATCCACTTCGGATACAAAAGCCAAAAACCACCCACGATAAAAACCCATTGCCATACTACCAGTGATCTGCTAAGTAATCTGAAGACTATTTAATTCCCCACATGCTTAGCAACTGAGCGAAGAGATACTAAACCTCATGTGTGAGAAACGCCAACTACAATCTCTCCAAAAGGTCACCTCGCTAATCAGGTGTAATTAGAAACTATCACAGCATCCAGCAAGCTATGTCACCGCACATTGTTAGATAAAAAGAAATCTAAATCCCGTTACTTAAAATGTCACCGTCATTACACTACTTTTGCTGTCATTCGTATCTCCGTTACCGCATTTTTGGACTATGGTAACAAGAACATTTTACACTTACTAAACTTATATTCTTTCGTCGTTCCAATGTCAGGTGAACCTTTATCACTTCTTCCAATCGTTCTGTTGTCCAGAGACAGCCTTCCAGAGAATGTCGTGTCTTTATTCACTATATTGAGTAGGCAGCTCATCTAAGTTGAAGCTGGATTTGCCACCTTCTGATAAGAATTTTCCAGAACGACAACGACTCCCACATCAGTAACAATTCCAGTCAGTAGTCGAGGACCGGTCGAGAATTGTGTAATTCCGAATCTTCAATGGGTGAACTTCACATCTATTATAATGAGCGTTCGGACTTTCTCGACATTCCAACGAAGAATAGTGGACATAGTAGTAAGACTAATCGCGCTTCATAAGACTCCGAAATCCAAGACGACATATGATATATCGCAAACCAAGCCTTATCAACCGCTTATAAGTTCTAATGTTCTTTTGCTCGCAACTGTTACTTTCCAATCATGAAATCTTGTACAGATGCTACTCAGGTAGTTTACCAAGCCATGATAAGGGCAATATATCAACGTGGTTTCTTCAGTTTTTCACAGCCCTGAGAAAGCACGAGTAGCAGTGAAAAGTGATGACGGCTAGAATGAAACAAAGTATAATGAAATGATTGAGTATTGGTTCCACGGGAACTCTTTATCCTGACTGAAGAGCTTGATATCTGATTAAATAAAGGATACAGAATAAAGCAGCCGGTGTTGATCAATCCCGCCATGCATTTGACTTCATTAATCATCGTTGGAGGGGTTTGAATGCATATATGGCCTATACAATGAGTCATGGTAGCCTACCGATGTATCGAGTCAGTGCTACTATCCTCCCAGACAGGTCTGGTATCAATTCGCCGATCCTGGCAGGATTGAAGGCTTGATGAGCTTGGCGCGCGGGATCGAACCCGTGTACATTGCAGGGCGCCTCTAAGCACTGTACTACACGCGGCCCTATGCCTTCCTCTCCCCATAAGGACGAAAATTTGATGAAGTCAAGAAAACTCACTGGTAGGATGGTCGACGACAGCTAGCTTTTCCTCTTCAAGATAAACGATAGCCTCATCCTGACCAGTCGGCATCTGCAACATAAAGGTCACTCCATGCTGAAGTATTAGCAAACAACTAGCGTTATAAACACAGCATTCAGTAGGAACAACTCGACTTCGAATAAAGTTCTCGACTCGCAATACAAGCTCATCTAGAGGAACTTCAATTCATTTGCGAATCTTTCAAGGTAAGAGAAGGAATACATAATCACTAATAAGAAGACTAAGTCTAACCAAATCTAACTTCGAGTAGTTGACCGCCTTTCCATGAATAGCTCATAGACACAACACGAAAGAAAAATACCATCCGAACAATCCGGGAAGCATAAACAACCACCAACCACGGACCTTAATTTCCTAACGAGACGTCTTCACTGACGAAATGACTAGATGATTCAAAAAATTAGCGGCACACAAGGTGCCGCGGTAAACTCGTCCGCGGAGGTCGGGTTACAGTAATCCGTGTCGGCAGGTCAGATAGTGAATGCATGAGATATCTACACAACCAGCCTGATGGTTAGTGAAAAGAAATCAAGAACGCTCGCAAAGGGTAAACTTCATCAAATGTGGATGCTAGAAAATCTCTTCCTGTGGTTTCTAAAATAGGCTTGTTTTCAGGCTAGTCCCTACTCACCTTTAAAAAAGATAAAAGAATAAAGCTGTCTGCGTTGACCAAGCCCTGAAGGATGCGCCACGCACTCGATTTAGTTAAGCATCGTTTGGTGGTGATTGAATGCATATCTGGTCGAATTTACAATGACTCGCGATGGCCTAATGATGTATCGAGCCAGTGCTGCTATCCTCACAGACAAGTCTACCACCAATTTGCCGATCCTGGAAGCGTGGAAGGCTTGGTGACCCATGCTCGAGGAGATCGATTCCACGTGTGTGTTGAAAGACGCCTGTTACCACTGCGCCACACGGGCCCTTCACTCACACTTCACGGCGTTTCTTGGCTGAGGCTTAGGCATTCTCCACTCTGTTAAAATTCCTTATATGGATTTACTATTAACTAGTCCACTAGATGGAAATCTCATGTTTCTTCACAGAAAGAAGTTGTTTGTATCTTTACAACTTGTCTATTAAATGACTCTTACTCTCCAGTTAACATATCACTAGCATAGTCGGTGAGAACCTTAGTCAAGGTGATAAATCGCAAAGAAGAGGAAAGATGACATTGGAAGGAAAACAGATTTATTTTCTATAGTAATGCAAAGTGTAACAAGTAAACTAAGAGATGAAACATCTATCGATTCCTACTGTCAGAGTTTCCAATCGATGACAAATTTCCTCAATCAATATCAGAGTTACAATAGACTAAAGTAAACTAAAATAGCATGAAAGCTAGTATACCATTATGAGATCTTAGAAAATCGTACAAAAGTGTGAGTAGATTTCCCAAGGCACGCAATCGTTCGGCCTATAGCTCTGTAGTCACATCGATCTGTTCATCGGTTATCGGCCTAAAGGGATCATGAAGATCAAACACTGTAGCTGCTCCTCGTTTATGTAATCATACAATAATTACTAGTTAAGATTTGTCGCTTTACAATGACAGAAAAACACCTGTAGATGTTAAACAACAGTGGCTTGTACAGAGTTTCACTCTCTGAAACAGTCATTCCTTCTGTGAAGTCCATTCGCCGTAGTAACCTTGTAAGTGTCAGATCCATCTAAGAGCTTCTTCGAACCAGAACATTATCTGGGCCAGCCACGTCCCCTGAATGGTTGACAACTCCTTGATAAGTGGGTATTTGAGTAGTTGTGAGCTTCAACGACTCGCAATGAAGGGAACGTTGTCCTATCGCTACAAGTTTGTACACGATTCTTTTTTGAAATATCATTTTTTTTCAAAACAATTTCGGGACCAAAAGGATCGAGCGAAGTGGATGGCGGTAGTTAGCAACTAAAAAAAATGAGAGAAGGTGTAGCGCAGTGGTTAGTTATGCTGTCCACCAGGAAGCAACGTTTTCGTTCGACCTTCTCCCAACGCTCTCCACCAATCTACGTAAGAACGCCTTAGCTCGAATATCCACAAGATTTCAAAGAGAATCGACTCGACCAGAATTCTATGACATTCGTGAAGAAGACGAAATCCTCAAGCAGCAGTCGAAACAACACGCGAAATGTTTGAAAACCATTGTGGAACTTGGATGCGAGGAAACGAATCGAATACAAAAAGTGCTGGGGTCTGCATAGTAGGTATGTTAAGCGATCATTTAATCTGCTAAAAAAAATAAAATAAAAAAGATGCAGCACTTGGCATTAATCAATTCTTCGGGATGCACCGTTTATTCGACCTCTTCAAGCATCGGTGATTGAATGGATAGCTGACCTTCACAATAACTCGTAGCGGCTTGCCATGTATCGAGCCAGTGCTGTTCTCCACCTAGGGAGTCTGGTACTAATTTGCTGATCTCGAAAGGATGGAAGGCTTGGTGAGACTGGAACGAGGGATCGATCTCCTGTGTATTCCAGGGTGTCTCCAACCACTGCGTCAAACGCGCTCATAAAAACCACCAGAATCCACAGACAGGTTAGAAGACGCAAATTACCTTACTTTGCCAACATGAGCTTCTGATTTTATGGAGCTTATGGCACATATTTCTTTGTTTCTTTCTTTTTGAATCAAAGACCGTATTTTGTTCACGAAGGCAATTGAACAAGCAAGATTTTAAACAGCAAAACACGATGCTGTGCCCACAATGTATTGTTTACTTTTGCAGCTGCCGTTCTTGCGTTGAAGGTTCTAGAAATCTGAATCTTGTTTGCAGTTGTTAGTACGCATTGGTGTCAATTCAGATTGTTACAGATAATAGACGTGCGGTGCAGTGATGCTAATTTTAGTTTTCGTTTTACTTGAAAGTTATTTCCTTGCACGAATTGAATTTACCACTTTTCTTACAATTAAGGGACTAAAGGGGTAAAGCGTCTTGCATTGATCTATTCCTGAGGTAGGTGCCATGCATTCAACTCCATTCACAGTGGTGGTAAATGAATGCATGTGTGATTGGCTAGGGTCTGCGTGAAACGAGTGTTTTTCTCTTCACAGGTAAGCTTGGTTATAATTTGCTGAAAATCCTGACAGATGGATGGTTTGATTAGCTTAGGTGAGATATTGAAACAGCGAGTAAGTGGGTGCTTCATAGCACTTCTAACCGCTGTGCTACACTTGAATATAATACTAAGAATTAGTTATTATTTGAATTTGCTACGCAACGTTGTTGAGTGAGGATCAACTACGAGCAATCTCGAAGAGTGATTTTTCCAAAGATATCCATCTTTCGACATGTTTGTGAATCTCATTGTTCGATAAATTCCTAGAGAACCAGTTTTACCCGAAGCAAAAGCCGGTCAGCTGCCCTGTACAATATTATTTATAACATCGTCGACAACATCTATTACCGAACAAGGTCATATCCATCTCTGTGCTCATAATGGTACTGAGTATAACCCATAGAGTGGCGGAAGCCATCAGAATTCCAAGCTACTCTTGTCTTAAGGAGGTAGGCAAGCCCTGAAAACCGACCGTTGATTTTTATATGCGACTTCCTCTTCGATCCCTCCACTAACCTTCTTTGATGCGATTACTAGTCACAGGTGCTCCCTCGGAATATTTCATATATCAATTAAATGTAGAGTAAAGATATTCAGAAAGTTTTACTATTAATAAAGAACAGCTGATCTTTTGACTCGTTACTCCACCTCGAAATGGATTTGCTCAGACATTCACCTATACTTTTTCGTTACGAATAATCACTATGGTGAAGCATCTATGTTGGTACAGTGTCTTAAAGCTTATATCGTAATAAAAAGTACAATTTTTTTCACACATACTGTTCTCAGAGAAGGGTCCGAGGCGACATTCGTTTAGTAATTGTCGGCTTGTTGAGATGGTGAATGTGAATTTCATCTACAGCATTACCTACAAGGTTTAGTTATAATTTGCTATATAACCAGTCCTTTCTATGTATCTGGTCTTTTTTTTTTCGAAAAGAAGAATGACTGACCGATAGAAAAATGGTTCCAGCGAAAATGAAATGTCCACCCTCCCGAAAGCTTAGCAATTGTGAACGAAACTTTGTTTTCACAACTTCGTATCAGTTTATAGCTAACAAGTCATAAAAGCATAATAACTTATCGTCAACACGTTGTCCATGAAATATGGTAATGTTATTGATCTACCAATGGATAGACCTTTTGGGACGGGAAAGCGACTTGTTTCAGATAGGTGCTATGTCGAAGTGGTCAGTGAGAAATGATCACGGCGTTATGCTTTTCGCACATTTAATGTATTTTAGAGGCTAAAAGGCTAAACTAAGAAATTCAGAAAAAAACATGGTCTAATATAACACTTATATATATATATATGTATATATATATATAGATGTATATATAACGGTCAACGAGTATCTCTTTGATTACTTTTCAACTAGGAGCGCATTGAGCATAATGGCTAGCAGTGCTTTGGACCACTTACCCATATAATAGTTGGTTCTATCTCCAAGTTAGCGAAGTTCTCTGCTTTCTCTGGGGTCGCCGAATTAGTGCCGGATGTGTCCGACACATCAGATGGCCTCTGCTAGTCAATTTTCCAAAGTTTCTTTTTTTAAACAATTCTTCGAACCTTTTACTGATCCAGTACGTTAGTTCACGATGTTTTATTTGACCAAGTTCGGTTCATAGGTATTTTAGGCTTTTGTGATTGGTTGTGTATGGAATTGGATTGGGGTCGATCGTGGCGGTATAAGCGCTGGTCGGCGGCTTTGCATGGCTGGCTACATCACAGCGGACATAGTGGAGGCGTGACCATATATCCATCCTCATTTGCTTCAGTTCTCACAAATTCAGCTAGATGTTATTCTACAACCTTATCGTCATTCTTCTACCTATCATCATCAACACTCAGGTGACTACTTGTTAGGCCTCACGTAGTAACGACGATAAGCCCCGATTGTACTCGAATGTGGCTTTCACTGCCCCGATCACACTGACCTCGTTCACAATGAATCATGAGAATTTATGGCCTAAGCGAAGTGCAAACAATTACAGTGTTCTTCTAAAAAAAAAAAACTGTTTGTAACAACTAAACTATGAGCTATGAGATTAAAGTCTTGCTTTCTTTTTAATTCAATCGTTTGTTAAGATGGAAGAAAATCAGTTATGTAGCAGTTTGAGTTCATATTCAATTTGCTACAATGACATGGATAAGGCAAAATTTGATAGTTGAGCTGAACACTGCTATATTCTTTTTTGGTAAAAAATGTTAAGCTACAATTAATGAGGGTTGGACCGAGTGATTTTTTGAATTATAGCCTAAGGTGATAATTGAAGTCGGATCAGATGATGATTGTTTTACTGTCGCTAGTAATTTATCTGCATCAGAGTACAATGGCTTAGTACACCCATAAGTTACAAGTGGTAATTAGATCGGCAGTAGCTAATTTTTCTTCTTCCTTGACCTCACAGTGCTAACTTTTGTAGGTCCACGACTTTTCCATATAATCGGGCATGCATGCATACCGTAACGTAACTCCGTTCCAGAACAAATCCATAGAAAAGGTCGCAATGATATAGACAGTAAGAATTTCAAAAAACTAGCAGTTTTAAAAAAGATTTTAAAACAGTAATAATGAAAAAATAATGAATAGAAAAAGATAGACTCCCTAATGATCAGCGTCAAAAGCGTTCATGTGAAATTCTTGAGATCTCGACAAGCCATTTCATTACTTACTTTATAGTGTGAAAACATGTTTCTTACATGAAAGACATTACATTCTTATGGCTTTTCTTGGTTTTTTAAGTACCACCTCGATGAATGTTTCAATACTGGTTTTCTCTTTAAAGCATGAACGATGCGGCATTGCTTCAGGTTTCACACCTAGCAACATCCAGACAGCCTAGCGACAACTCGTTCACGACACGTATATTTTGTGTTTTCGATTTCAGATGACTCTTTCACCGTTGATGGGATTTTTACATCCGGATAATGTGCATCGAATGACGGACCTTGCTGTCGAGCTATCCAGTTTAGCAGCTCGTTCGATAGCCAAAAATGAAAAAGACGTCGCGTGGGTGTTTCTACTGATAAGTTTCGAGTTTTATCAACTGCACAAAAGCAGCGAGTGCTACTTCCTCTCACTATGACGATACTAAATCTTCTTTTTTTCCTGATGTTTTGTAGTTAGAAAGATAAAGCTTTCATAAAGCTTTCGGCGTTGAGGGAAGCGCCACGCATTCGACTTCATTCGTGGCATCATGATGGTGACTGAATAGATGCTTGCTCAACACTGCGACTTAAACCGGTCTGCTTATATATCACGTCAGTACTGCTATGCTTCCAAATAAGTGTGTGGTCAATTTGCTTACCCGTGAGAGATCGATGGCTTGGTGATCCCGAGGCGCAGAATCCAACAAAGGACAAAGTGTTTAGCCAGAGTAACTCTACCCACTGCGCTACACGTGCCCCTTCGCATAGTTGCCCATCGGTTAATTTCAAAATCGCTGACTGGTTTTAGTTCGCTAATATTAATTGTAAATTTATCATTAATTTGAGTCAGTACAGCCAAATTTCGCTTTCCTTCTCTAGGAGTCAGAACTGCTCGTACATACTACGCGAACACTATATGTTTTTGGTACTACGACCTTTTTCACTACTTTTGTCAAGAATGCGGCCTTGGGTAACCTTTCAGTCTTCATCACTCAAAGATGTATTCTTAACTCGATTTCTAAAATTGCATAACTTCTTCTCGATATGAGTTACACATTACAGTTAGTTTCTCTAAAGAGAGCTGAGCATCGAAGTTCGATGGCCAGGAGCAGCCCTTAGGTAAGACAGAACTTTCGAGGAATAGTTGGAAAACAGGTGGATGGTTAGCTAGAATTGAATACAATTGACGTTAGCAGTTTTCAGATTTTAAATGGGCACCAGTCTACTCTTTAAGGGCTCTACTAGTTCCTAATTAAACTAAGATTATGCAAACTTCACGTAGAACTTACTTCCCGATAATTTTCCCCTTCTTCGTTTTACCCGTTATATTGCGAAAGACGACCTCATGCAACAAATAAGAACTTTTTCCTTTATTCACAAAAAGGAACATTCCTTCTGAAAACACGTTTTTTTCTCATTAACATTCTTTTGCGTTTTCTTCCACGAACACTTTCGATTTTTGGAGTCGACTTATCTCAACGATGGTTTGGTTGCTTCATTTTCGATTCGATTTCGTCGGCTTATAATCGCAGCTCACGATCGAACTTCTCCGCTGGAGATCCATAAAGATTTCCTCATTTTCCAGAATAATGTACAAAAATCACCGAAGAATCCGAAAATCCACTATACAACAATTAATTGACCTTTGTTTTTTTCCATTGTTTCGACGTGAACGCATAAACTCAGAAACTTGTTTTCTGCAAGCTGCTAGCAATTTTTGGATAGCTGGAATAGCCGATGAGTTGAAAAATTGAGAGGCTTATCGCATGTCTCAAGTATGGTTCGTTAGAAGTGCTACTTGTCCTGTAATTTTTGGAATCTAGCGCTCCAAAGGATGTGAAGACGAAATTTAAAGCTTTAAAATCCCGAACAAAATCCTGAAAACCAATAACATCAAGAATGCATATTGGACACCTCCATGTTCTAATGAACGAAATATCGATTTCTCAATTGCCTTTATTTTCAAATACGAAACTCGCAGGAAAAAAAAGTAAAATTGCATAAAACACGCTTGCTTGGCCAGAGTAAATCAACATTAAAACAGAAGATCATTTTTCCCGTAGGAGAAGAATAATGCATTCCGATTCCTTTTATTGTAATAACTAATATCTACTTCAAACTGAGACATAGTGATTTAAAGTTGAAAGTGGCCCTTATTTCTACACTACATGAGTTGAAATCAACTCAAGTTGACCCTGAGTGCTAACAATAGGGAAGTTTCACGGAAATGACGTAGTAATATAAGTTACCGATTGTTCGCACTAAATTTATGCAAAAATGATCGAGATATTGATTTCTTCTAGTGTATGGCATGTTAAGGGCTCGTGTGGCCCAGTGGTTGGAGGTGCCACTGCAACACACTCGTGGAATCGATCCCCGCGCCCATGGCGCACCAAGCCTTCTATCCTTCCGGGGTCTGTAAATGCAAATTGGTGCAAGACCTGTCTGGGAGGATAGCAGCACTGGCTCGATACATCGGCAGGCCACCGCGAGTCATTGTAAAGGCCAGATATGCATTCAATCCCTTTCAACAAATACTTAATGAAGTCGAATGCATGGCGCATCCCTCAAGGATTGATCCACGCCGAGAGCCATGTCCTTTTTTATCCTTTATGGGCATGCTGATATTTCAGTTTATGGATAAAATATAAGCGTTTCATTGCAGTAAAACAGTAGAGGAGCCAAGAGAAATTCCGCTAGGTGCAGCGCGACCATCTGAAATACTTGGACAAGGTGAGTGTACGATCGCAAAACAATAACTCTTACTAAAGCATCAAGAGGTATAAACTTTATAAAAAGTAAGGTCTTAATTTTTATATGGATCTAGTATGACCAGTTAATAACCTATTCCACTGACTAAGAGTTTTTTTCTGCATCATTATGTGTTCTCTTAAAAACATCTATGGATGATATGTTTCACGACTTTTAGCCGTATCCGATATCACAACTCAATCACGAATGTCATTTCTGAAGGCGTTTGCTCCACTTGAACAAACTACACCTGGTCCAGATGCCATTTCCTCTACAACGTCAACGTTATTAACGACGACAATCAACGACGTAACTCCAGCCCCTCCATTACATGAAGGTTTTTAATCGTTTGGTGCTTCGGATTTCATTTACTTACAGGTTCTTTCCTGTGCTTCATGGTTTTACAAAAATGCCGTAGCCTAAGCGAAGTTATTATTGAGTGATGAAGACTGAAAGGTTACCCAAGGCCGCATTCTTGACAAAAGTAGTGAAAAAGGTCGTAGTACCAAAAACATAGACATGATCCCTGATTCCACTCCATATCGGACCAACCAGGCCACTCATTCTTCTGGTGTCGGCAAATGCGGTATGAGATTTGTATGGACAAAACCCACTCATATCCACGAAGGTCAACGACCACCTATGCTGGAGACTTCAACTCTACTAGATTTACCTCACAATTCCAGGGAGATCGACTCGACCAGCTTTCAACGGAATTTATGAGGAAGACGAAGTCGGAGCAACGAAACGATTGGAAGAACTGCTTACATCAGAACAGTGTGTGAAGATATGTCAGATAAAAGAATTGCCGTTACTCCATTCTTCAATAATTATTTGTGTTAATAGGGGATAGCACAGTAATAATGACGCCGTTTATCACGAGCATGGTGCTGGATCGACTTCTCGCCGAGCTCGCCAGGCTTCTCATCTCTCCGGAGTCCGGAAATTTGTACTGGACTTGTCGGGGAAAAATCACTCTCCGCAATCCATTTGGGTGCGCTCCAACCCGGTCATCTAAGGACTCCGCTGAAAATCGACTCTGTCAGCGTTCTTTGACATTCGAGATGAGATGAAAATCATCAAGCAACAACCGAAGCCACACGTACAAGTTGGAAGGTCTTCATGGTCAATGGATACGAGAAAACAAACTGAATGTGAGAAATTCTAGCATCCCCACAGTAGACGTGAACATGGGTCGTAAAAAAATTTGTCTATTTGCATTTGAAAAGATCATACTTCCTCACATACGGAAGGTTTCCGCTAGTGAGGATGTAGACGTTTATTTTAGATTGAAATGCCTCATTTTTTGAACATTTACATTTGTAAGAACAAAACCCAGAAACTTCGCTCCTTCGTGTATTTTACCTCCGTTTTGTTTTTGTTACACTTTACGTTTTTTGTTTTTGTTTTTGCATTGTTTTTTTCATATTTTACTTCTTTTCTCGTTCATTTCAATACGACACATTGCAGTAAAAATGCAATATGGAAGTTGTTTTTTCCATACCGAGATTTTCGCGCCGAATTTTACAAATTTGTAAAATGTACGTTTATAATACATGATACTAGGGGCTGGTTAGCACAGTGTTAGTGACGTCGATCATCACGAGCTCGGTGCTGCTACGACTTCGCTCCGTACTCACTAAGCCTCTCATTCCTCTGGAGTCGGGAAGTGATACCGGACATGTCTAGGAAAAGTTTACTCTCTCCAGTCCAATTTTGAAGACTCTAGCGCACCTACCTCAGGACTCCGGAGAGGATCAACTTGATCAGCATTCAACGACATTCGTGACGAAAGGAAAATCCTCAAGCAGCAGTCGAAGCCACATGTAAAAGTTGAAAGACCTTGATGGATGGCGGATATGAGGGAAAGAATCGAATGCGAGAAGTGCTGGCATCGACACAGTACGAATCATGTAAAAACAATAGAAACAATAGATAATATTATTAATTAGTCAAATAATAAAGTGGGGCGTAGGGCGCAGTGATCGGGGGCGCCCTGCAACGAACAAAGGATCAATCCCCGCCTCCAGGCACACCAAGTCTTCCATCTTTCCGTAATAGGCCAATTGTTACCAGACTTATCTGGGAGGATAACAACATTGGCTCGATACATCTGTAGGTCAACGCGAGTTATTGTAAAGGCCAGATATGCATTTAATCACCTCCAAACGATGTTTAATTAATAATGGCGAATACATAGCGCATCCCTTAGAGACTGATCAAAGCCAAAAGCTTTATGCTTTGTCCTTTAAATCAAAGCACCTCCTATCTTCTGACAATGGCGAGCTTAAATGTCTCTGGCACGTCGTCTTGATTCTCCTTCTTACACCGTCCACTTACGGTCCGCCGAATAATCGCTGGACTCGTTTGCGTCGAGGAGCTAGAGTATCCAGAGAATAAAAATACCTTCTAGAATGGTGAAAAAGATTCGAAAGAGAAGATAAACATACCTCTAAAGGATAATCTTTACAGAAATCAACAATGCTTGACGGCTACCAGTGATAAATATTTAGGAATGTTCTGGCTGAGCCACCTTGAAATGACGATAGAAATCACGCTTGGCTAGCACACAACGTTGCAATAATAATACGAAAATTACTAGTTTCACCAAGTCTTCCATCTTTCCGTAATAGGCCAATTGTTACCAGACTTATCTGGGAGGATAACAACATTGGCTCGATACATCTGTAGGTCAACGCGAGTTATTGTAAAGGCCAGATATGCATTTAATCACCTCCAAACGATGTTTAATTAATAATGGCGAATACATAGCGCATCCCTTAGAGACTGATCAAAGCCAAAAGCTTTATGCTTTGTCCTTTAAATCAAAGCACCTCCTATCTTCTGACAATGGCGAGCTTAAATGTCTCTGGCACGTCGTCTTGATTCTCCTTCTTACACCGTCCACTTACGGTCCGCCGAATAATCGCTGGACTCGTTTGCGTCGAGGAGCTAGAGTATCCAGAGAATAAAAATACCTTCTAGAATGGTGAAAAAGATTCGAAAGAGAAGATAAACATACCTCTAAAGGATAATCTTTACAGAAATCAACAATGCTTGACGGCTACCAGTGATAAATATTTAGGAATGTTCTGGCTGAGCCACCTTGAAATGACGATAGAAATCACGCTTGGCTAGCACACAACGTTGCAATAATAATACGAAAATTACTAGTTTCAGTCTTTGGGGTGGTTTCAACGCAATGAAACGAACCCATGAAATGCTAGGATATGCGCCAGATGTGAAGATTAGGCAATCTTTTGTCCAGTGACCTCTTTACTCCATAAGTGAAACGTTTGACTGGCACACTTAAGTGAATGAGTACCAGTTATAACTATTGGAAGAACCATTCGTTCTCCTTTGTTTCATTATACTTTCACATGTTTTATCTTCATTGGTTAACCATCGACTGATTTGAATGGAAGCCATGCAGAGGAATGAAAAGTGGCATCCATCCATTCGACGTCGTTAAGTATCGTTCGGAGCTGATTGAATGCATACCTGGCCTTTACAATGAGTCGCGGTGGCCTACCGATATATCTAATCAGTGCTGCTATCCTCACAGACAAGTCTGGTACCAATTTGCCGACTCTGAAGGGATGGAAGGCTTGGTGGGCCATGGGCTCTGGGATCAATTCCACGCGTGTGTCGCTGGACTCCTCCAACCACTACTACGCCTCATGCGTCCTTTATTCTGTGAATATGCATGCTAATGTATCTACTTGCAAATGCATTTTACATACTTTAGGTGCTCGATCACTTAATATCAAGCCAATAAAGCCTCTACCACAATGTGAGTTTTGTCATTTCTCTCGATTTTAAATCTTCTGACATTCCTAAATTTCGCCCCACATTTCCGTGTATCAACTATGATCCCTTAAGTCATCAAGTCACTCAAGCCGAAAGATATAGGGTCTCCCTCCGTTCCTTCGATGCTCCGGACCAATCCGAGGAGTTTAGCTCTCTTGGGAACGCAAACAACATCATGTTTTTCGTGAGAGACTTTTGTTTTTGCCTTTTTGCCATTTATATTGAGAGTGTGTACACTAATAAAGCGCACTGAGCTCTGCTGTGAGACTGGAGGTTGGGAAGTGTTGGAATCATCGATGAGACATAAAAGAGACGACGAAGCCGCCTTCCGAATTTGCCTTCGCCCTAAGGCAAATATATGATTGTTCCTCGTTTCCGTTTATTATCTCCTACTTTTCTATTCTTGGGTCATCTAATCTTGAAACTAGTCGGCTCGAGATGCTCACATAACTGTTTTTGAAGAATTGAACGCCATTTTTCCAAATTTTAACCGTGTAGGATAAACAAACCCATGTTTTAGCTCCTGCTATTTCATCTTCAAAAATTCGATATGCTCCTAAAGTTGAAACTGGTGTACCGACGTACTCGGAGAACTCAATGAAATCAACACGGCCAAGTCATGTTAAGGTTAGTTCGTAGTGGTTGAATTTCACATCATACCTTGCCGTGAGAAATAATTATAGGCAGTAAATGAAAAGTTAATATTGTAATTCTGACTATATCCTCACCTTTAGTGGGTTCATTGCCGATTTATGCTCCCTAGAACAATCCCGTTAATGGATGATTGCTGATGAAGGCGTTAGATAGAAAACAGGCTGAGGTAAGAGCAAAGCAAGGGCCTCAGTGGTGCCGTGGGTAACACATAAGCCTCCAGAAAGGGTTCGATCTGCCCTCTAGTCTATGTTTAGCAAATATTTCAGCATCATAGTGGTTGCATTTCACATCATACCCTGCTGTGGAAAATAATAATACGCAGTAAGAAAAAAGTTAACATTATGAATATTATTAATATTTTATCCCGAAAATATTGTAGGTTAAATTGCGTTAACTGTCTTTTAATTGGCGAATGCTCTCTCGCAAGGATCTCGGGTTCCTTGAAGAAATTCTAGCTCATTTGTGATAAACATTATGAGGCACGCACATAGGAAAAGCTCCATACTCGAACTCGTTTGTTCTGTGAAATTTTAGGGAACCAGTTTTGGTGCTGCACAATAGCACCAATCTGATTGAGTAATGACAGCCGTTCTTCCGATCAAGATTTGAGTCATTGCTTCGGTATTTGAACAATGATGTTTGCGTGGCATATTTCCACCTATTCTAACAGTTCCCAGGAGGACAGGGGACTTTCTATTAACCCCGGCATTAGATTATAAATGTGTCGTTTTCTGTCTTAGCAATCGCAAGGTTGTTATACTTCGCGATTGCTGAGACAACAAGGATGCATTCCTATCTATATTTAAAAACCCGTAATGGGCGCGTGTGGTGCAATGCTCGGAGGCGCCCTGTAATACTCACATGGGATCGATTTCCACACACCTGATCCACTAAACTTTCCATCCCTCCGAGTTCGGAAAATTGCTACCAGACTTGTCTGGGAGGGTAGCAGCAATAGCTCGATAGACCGGTAGGCCGCCGCGAGTCATTGTATAGGATAATTATGCATCCAATCACCTCCAAGCGATACTTAGTGAAGCCAATGCATGACGCATACCTAAGGGATCAATCAACTCCAAAAGCTTTATCTTTCTAACCTTTAATGAAGGACACCGACCACAAAGCACCGAGTAGGAGAACTTCATCCTTCGAGGTTGCAAATTCACCTTATGATATGTCGTTACTTTTCATAAACATCCAAACACTGAGCTAGGGCATCGTGAAGTACTCATTTTATCACAAGTGAAAACTTTATTAAAGGATTTTTCTTTGCTACTCTAAATAAGTAACAAGTTGTTCACTTCCTAGTGCAGCAATTTATACCTGAATTGAGATAACATAGTAGCTGCAAGATGTTTTCTAACTATTTTCCCAACTGCTTAAGCCCAAAGGGAGTTGTCCCGTTCTAAACTCCTAACTTATCTGCTTGTTTTCAAGCAGCCAGTTTACTATACGAACACTTGAAAGATGTCTTGAGCTTCTCAACATTAGCAACACTCTTTGAGATCCCACGTTGTTTTCACGAAGATTTCTAAATGTCTCAAATTTCATAAGAAAACAGACCCGAGAAAAAAGATCTCCAAATAAATACCTGCTTAACATAAAAGTATAGTTCGTTCAGTTATTCACCACTACATCACGTTTTTTCCAATCATGCGAAAGAAACGAGCAACTTGCAAGATTCATTTCGACTTTGATGATTCATTTAGAAGAAAAGACAAAAATGTGTGTAGACTGTCTTTGCGCTCATGACGCAAGGTTGTAACACCTTTTTTAATTCTCATTAGCTAACCCTTCGATTCCCTCGCTTTCTTAAAAACCTGTACATTCCTACCCGGTGTACAAGTCTGAAACTTTGATAAAAAGTAGCCAAAGCGAAAATATCAACCATTGTAGAAAGCACTCAACTATGGCGACGCAAAGTATTCTGAAGTTTGAAACGAAATGTAGTCAATCACTCATGAAGTAAGCAAAAGCATTTCTTGACCAAGCTGGAAAACGTCTGCTTTTCCTCGCGCTGGAAAACTGGATATTCGAAACTGGGCCACCATACTAAGGGAAAAACGCGGAATGCTTTTCTACAACATTTGGCATTCCACTGGGACCAAACCGGATGCATTCCATTAGCACAAAACCGGATGCAACCCTGCTGATGAGACTAGTTTTCTTTCGGGGAGTACTGTTAACAATTTGGGACATCCCGCTGTTGACACAAATTTTAGGAAGGATTCCCGCTGTTGCCACAAATTCTAGGAAGGATTCCTTTGTCAAAAATTGACTAAGTTAGAAAATTTCACTTCTGTCTCGTTCACTTCCTCTACACTCATTACGATACTACACATATATACATACTTTATGAACTTCATGTTTCATTTTGGAGTAGCGACCAAAAACTGGTTTTCAAAAAGGGAACAGGTGTTTTATGTGCACATCGGACTTCTGAAATCAACACATATATCGCAGTGGCTAGAGGTGCCGTTCTTACACGTGGTCATTGGTTCGATCCCGCTTGCAGAGCAAGTCAAGCTCTTTATCACTTCGCGGTCGGCAAATTGATACCAGATTTAAGTGGGAGCATAAAAACACTGATTGTGTACATCAACAGATACCCGTAAGTTATTGTGTAAAACATATTTCGCCATCGCCTCTGCGACACTCGATCAAATCGAATGCCTAAGATATCGATCATCGCAGAGCACATATCACTATTTTTTGTTCTTATTGAAGTTGTCTAACTGTAATATTCATCCATTTTGGTTGCAAGAAATTCTAGTCCGTTGGCGACATTGTTAATCTTCCGTCGCCCGTCATATCCAAACCATTCTACTCACTGGAACAAAATCCTCTGTTCAGACTCGCGTCCACCTTCTTGCAAGGTATCAGGAATATTTCAGATTTTGCTACTTTTTTCCAGAAAAAGTATTCTACACCTGTGTCTTTACAGGTCAATTTATTATTCTAGACCTTAATGTTGACCTTAATGCTATTATCATGGATCTCCCTCATGAAGGGATCATATGCCTGTTAGCCAAGAGACAACGCAGAGCGGCTCCAGGTGGTGGATAGGGGCTCAGCCGGGGACTAAAAGCGACCATTGTTTATCTGAGACGCAGGTAGATCCAAAGGATAAACTCTCTGTTTCTGCTGCACTAATATCGCACCTACCATCCGTATTTACGAGAGCGCAGCCAAAAGTCTCTGCAATAAAGCAACAGGGAAGTGAATGGCATTCGGTTAAGAGTCGGCTACAAAAAATAAGATCCCCACATACTCTGGGGAAGACTGGCAACTTACGCCTGAGTATGCTCATTCTGCACGTTCAGAGCTCAGCAAACTATACTTGGGGATCAAGCGTTACGCACACACGATTCAGCAGTGTTGACAGGATGACTATGGAGAGGCTGCTACAATTTCAGGGCCATTATAGGCTGCCTAAATCGAGAAAATTAATGTGACGAA
>MQTX01000116.1:525503-557146 GCA_009735665.1 Angiostrongylus cantonensis | reverse complement strand
TAATGTGACGAACTGCACCTACAATGCACGTATACTTGCATCTGAGTCCTCCATAGAAAACTTCATCATGCAGGCAAGAAGGATCAGGAGACGTCATTGGACTGGCTGAGATGAGAAGACGCCACCCATTCGACGCCATCTATGACACCGGAGATGAACTGTTCCTCGGAATATGCGACTGTAGAGAAGTCGTTGGGGTCGCCGTTTTCGTCAACACGAGTTTGGCCATCAAGATCGATTCATTCGAACAATGAACAACCCGAATAGGACGTTTACGATTGAAAATATGTGCATCAATACTAGCTTTGACAATCTTCGTCGTTTACCCATTAACATTAATCTATGACATAAAAGAAATTGAAACATTTACTCACGAAAACTCGAAAAGTCGACTGTCGAAAACTCAAAACTCGGAACTCAAAAACTGGAAACCAGTCGTACTACCTGGTTCAGCACTTCCTCCATTTGGTTATGGAAGTAGATCACAGTTAACTAGCTTTCCAAGCTCCGAAGAATACAAAACTTGCCGAAATGTCAAGCTGTTTATAAATAAAGATTAAAGTAGCAAGGGCGTGCTTGCTCGTTGAGGAAACAGTGACGACCATTTGTTTGCAAGATCGATTCATTCGAACAATGAACAACCCGAATAGGACGTTTACGATTGAAAATATGTGCATCAATACTAGCTTTGACAATCTTCGTCGTTTACCCATTAACATTAATCTATGACACAAAAGAAATTGAAACATTTACTCACGAAAACTCGAAAAGTCGACTGTCGAAAACTCAAAACTCGGAACTCAAAAACTGGAAACCAGTCGTACTACCTGGTTCAGCACTTCCTCCATTTGGTTATGGAAGTAGATCACAGTTAACTAGCTTTCCAAGCTCCGAAGAATACAAAACTTGCCGAAATGTCAAGCTGTTTATAAATAAAGATTAAAGTAGCAAGGGCGTGCTTGCTCGTTGAGGAAACAGTGACGACCATTTGTTTGACAAGCGTTATGAAAGTCGGCTAGGATTCGTTCGGCCTGGCTAATGCTTGGTGTTATAAGAACGATGAAACAGAGCGAAGATGGTGTAACTGTCGACCATCAATTTTCACTCTCGTGTTTTCCCATTCCAGTGTTTACATAGCGTTCACGAGGGTGGTGATAAATAACTTTGACAAGATAGTGTGGCCTTACCTAACCCGCCTTTTGACGTCGATGTTAATATCGTTAAAGAATGGTGATAACTTGGTTGTGAAATTTTTTACATAGCTTAGGAAGCTGACAGCCGTTAGAAAGAAAGCAGATTGTCAGATAGTTGCCGATATTGTGGAGGCCACCCTTCTTGAGCAATAACGTCATCTTGCTGGTCTTCCATTGAGTAGGGACCTTGCATTCAGACAGGTAACATGTGAAGGGCCGAGCCACTGTCTTTATGATGGTTGGTGGAAAGTTCTTCAGGTTTTCAGAGCTTATCCTGTCCGGGTCTGGTGTTGCTCGATTTTTCACCGACGAAATAGTGTGTCGGATTTGGAAGGATGAACCGGTGGTACGACATATCCACTTTATCTGTTTTCTATGACGAGATGAGGACGTGGCTATTGAAGGGATAGTAAAGGGATATAAAAAGTAGTAATTGTGAATGGTTTTCTCCACTGCTTTTCTCCACTGCCTTTCTGCAAGGTGTAACTGTTCCATTTTCACGTCGTAGTGCTTGATGATCTTGATTTTATAGTGGGCGAATTCTCGATTGATGTTGCGAATGCTTTTCCCAGCCTCTGCACCTTCAACCATACGTGCTGCTCTTCTCTCTTCAGAATCTTTTATGGCATACCTGCATTGTTTTGCAAATTCGGACGTGAGTTGGCGCTTGCTTGTAGCTCGTACGATTTCACTTTGACATAGCAGCTGGACTATTTCCGGAGAGAGGTGTGTTTTCGAGACTTTTAAACTCTCAGATTTCATAGTGCTAACGCGAAGATGTTGAATGAGCCAATCGTCTACTTCGTCGATGTTATCGAGAACGGCATATTTCCACCAGCCGACTAGTGCAATGAATAAACCCCAGTTCATGGTGGTTTTAAGGACTTCGTTCTTTGAGTTCAGCGGCTTTTCCTCCACTCCGCGAGAATTAAAATCTTGCACGAAAGAGGCGATGATCCGGTCCCGCAGAGAACTCTGGGACAATAGCACCATCGATTAAGCAAAACCTTTGATTTACTATGACGTGATCTAGTTCGCCATGGAGCTGTGCTTTGGGAGGCTCCCACGTCAAGTGTTAAGAGTGGGCCTTTTGGATTTGCGAGTTACCACGAATGGTCTTGGTCGTCATGATAAATTTAAAGAGCCGCTCATCCTGATCGCTGCATTCTAACGCTTGGGTCCCAATGTGACGTTCTTCAGATGCTACTCTGGTTAATCACCTCAAAGAATGTATGGTCTTCTTCATAGAACTTCTCCAAATGGATTTAGGTTGTTTGTACTTCGTCTTCGTCATACCTTGGGGTCGGTGCGTAGACGACGAAGATTTTTAAAGCCTGTATTGATCCACATCCTTTCAATCGTAAACGTGCTATTCAGGTCGATAGTACTAATCAATCTTCATGGTCAAACACGTGTTGACGAAATTGTAGACGTTGGCGACTCCTCTAATGTCGCTAGTGTTCTTAGAGACAGTTTATTTCCGGTGTCATAGGCGACGTCGAATGGGTGACGTCTTCGCGTATCAGTCAGTCCAGGATCTGAAGAAGAAATCCTCCGATACTTCGTTTTGGCCATAAATAAAATATGAAGCAACATGCTCGCATTTCCTCGCCGGGGAAATGGTGAACGGTGAATTACTCGATCAATTCCAATGGCTATTAGAAAACTGGTAGTGGGAATTACTACAAGAATGGTCTTTGACTAAATCTTACAGAAACATTGTTTATGAGGAACGGATTGAACACGTATGTCCCAATCACGCTCAAGGGAATGAATAACTCGTAGGGCTCCAGTTACGCCTATGTAGGTCGTGAAATCAACATGGACGACTTAGATCCAAAGTTGAGCAAGAGGAAGCGAGCGGCTTGGGGAGGTTTCAGAAGCATCAAAAATGTAATGAGAGAGCAAAAGACACCAGATTCCGTGCCCACCTTTACGACTCAACGATTCTCCCTGAGTGAGAAACCTGTGCACTATGTAAGCATAATAAAGGTTCACTCAGCGTTATTGAACGCGCAGTCTAAAGGACGATGCCTGGAGTATTCCGTGTCACACAAGTAATGGAAGGAATCCAAAGCTCTGACCTGCGTCAAAGATCAAAAATCAAAGATACCGTCCTGTACGCCAAACAGTCGATGATAAGGTGTGCCAGACACGTAATGCATGTGAATAACAACCGATGGACAACAGCCGTTGGTGACTGGATTCCTCGAGGTCTCAAACTTACTGCAAGAAGACCATCGACCCGATGGTCAGAGTTCTTCACGAAGAGTTCAGATGAAAGATATGAAACTCGGCGAATCCCTAGAGCGAGCTGGACTACTCTTGCACGCGACAAAGAAAACCTCTCTCGAGTGACTCGACGATCAACGGAACGACAGGTGATACAGGTGATTCTTTCATTGATGGCAGAGGAAGCAGCAGAGTGATGAGTGATGCAGTCTATCAGGAAGCAAGGAGTTGGTTCGACCCCTTGCGACGCCATCCGCCAATGCATGTGAGAACACATTAGCCCTACTCTCTCCAAGATTTCAAGAAAATCGACTTGACCAGCATTTTACGATATAAAAAAAAATCGCAATAAGCAGCAGAAACAACACTCGAAATGTTCGAAAACCATTGTGGATGGTGAATGCGAGGAAAACGGGTCGAACGCCAGAAGTGCTGCGATCCGCACAATAAGTTGTGATAACCCATCGTGTAAAAAGAGAAAAGAAAATTATTTCACTTACCAACTAACACAACGTTGATATGAAAATTTATTCGGCTGTTTCGGCATCTTCGCCTTCTTTAAAGCCAGAAGCCTTAGAATCAGTGAGCAATAGACTCGGATAACGTTAGCTAAACAAGATATTTATCAGCCTTGTGTTATCCTATCAATGAAGGAATACGCATTGATTAGTCATACCGAGGTTAAAGGAGAGCCAGTCTTTCCAATATATTTTTAGCTTTTTAAAAATTCAATTACTGACATTTTCCATGTGCAACACAACAATCGAGTTCAGAGGAGACCAGAGCTGGTAAAAGCGAACAACAACGAGGTGGTTTTTCCAATCTGACGTTCCGATTTTATTGATTCTTATTCTCTTTTTCCTACCAGTGATCTTTCGAAATCGCAGTTTCAGTAGAACTCTTCGATCTCGGTGGTCTTAGAGATTATGTTCCCGGTGCCAACAACAATTTTGGACTTCGCAAAGGACCCGGTATTACTATATTACTAGACGAATAAAATTAAATTTTGCAGAATAGAAGCATGATAGAGGAGAATAAAATACTACAATGACCATACACTTTTCAAGATCTTGTAATTAATTTGGCTTCTTTGGATACAGTTTAGATGCTAGTTATGGTATCTATGGTAGTGGCCTCCCTCATATGAGGGATATCGAGCCGGTTTGTCGTGAGGCTACGTGGCGCGTCTCCAGGTGGCAGATAGGGGTTTAATCGCGGACCAAAAGCGACCTTTGCTGCCCTGAGACGCAGGCGGATCCAGGGGATGGACTCCTTGTTTCTGCGGCGCCGATTTGGCAAATGCTTTCTGTATTTGCTTGGCGTATTCAAGCATGCGTGTGTGGGTGCGTTCTTTATGCGGATTGTATTCTACCAATCAATTCGGCCAGAACCCTGAATTCAAGTGACAGGGAAGTATATGGGAGGCGGTTAGGAGTCGCCTCCAACAAATAAACTCCATGTCCACTGTGGGAGAGCCTGGCAAGCTACCCGTGAGTATACCCAGCTAACACGTTCAGATCTCAGCAAGAAAATGCTAAGCACTAAAAAAAGATGGGCCTCATTTCCCTGACCCCGAAAGCGCCCCCAATTTCGCAGCGTTAGGTAGGACGAATACGTAAAGTCTGCTAAGATCTCAGAGCCAATGCAAGTTGCCTGGATCACGCAGAACTACGGGACGATCTGTACCTACAATGCACGCACACTTGCATCCGAGTCCTCTATATAAGACTTGCTCATGCAAGCCAGAAGGATGAGGTACGACGTCATCGACCTGACCAAACGAGACGACGCCACCCATTCAACGCTGTCTATGACACTGGAGAAGAACTGTTCCTCGGAACATGCGAGAGTAGAGGAGTAGGCGGTGTCGGCGTTCTCGTCAACACGAGTTTGTCCATGAAAATCGATTAATTCGAACAGCTTCAAACCCGAATCGGAATACGATTAAAAAGATGTGGATCAACACCAGATTTGATAATCTTCGTCATTTACGCGCTAACATCAAACTATGACGAAGAAGAAGCCGAAGCGTTCTACATGGACTTGGAGAGGTTCTACAGAGAAGACCATACATTCTTCAAAGTCATCATTGGAGGTTTCAATGCCAAGATCGGACCAAGAAGATCGTCTGAGGAACGTCACATTGGGACCCACGGATTAGAATGGAACGAACAGGGTGAGCGACTGTCTGAGTTTATCATGGCGACCATGACTATCTATGGTAACTCGTAATTCCAGAAGCCCCACCCTCAACGATGGACGTGTGAATCTCTCAATGGAGAGTACCACAACAAAACAGACCACATCATAGTTAAAAGAAGGCTTTGCCTAACCGATCTCCTCGTTGTGTCTAAATTGTACACGGGATCAGACCACCGTCTCCTTCGTGCAAGACTCAATTTCTCACTGAAAGGAGAAAAAGCCGCTAAATTCAAAAACCGAAGTCCGAGTACCACCACAAACTGGGTCTTATTCAACTCATTAGTCTGCTCTTCCGCCAGTCCTTGTGAGCACACTGGCTCGGCTCTTCACGCGTTACCTCTCTGAATGCAAGGTCCCTACTTATTGGAAGACCAGCAAGACCGTGTTGTTGTTCGAGAAAGGCCAAAAATCGAAGATGCTGTTCTGTGCGCCAAACAGTCGAGGATAGGGTGGGCCGGACACGTAATGCGTATGAATGACACCCAGCGGACAAGAGGCGTTAGTGACTGCCTCAGCGTTATCGAACGCGCAGTCGAAAGGACAATGCTAGGAGTATCCCGTTTCACACAAGTAAGGGATTGGATTCGAAACTCCGGCCTGCGTCAATGATCAAAAATCGAAGATGCTGTTCTGTGCGCCAAACAGTCGAGGATAGGGTGGGCCGGACAATGTATGTATGTATGTATGTATGTATGTATGTATGCATGCATGCGCTCGTGTAGCGCGGTGGTCAGAGGTGCACTGCGATACACACGTGACAGTTGGTTCGCTCCCGCGCTCCGGGTTCACCACGCTTTCAATCCCTCCGGGGTCGCCAAATTGGTACTAGACCTGCCTGGGAGGATAGCAGCGCTCACTCGATACATCGGTAAGTTAGCGCGAGTCATTGTATAGGCAGGATATGCATTCAATCACGTCCAACGATTCTTAGTGAAATCGAATTCATTGGATATCCCACGGTTTAATCAACGACAAACGTTTTATCCTTCATTCTCTAATGTAAGTGGGTACCTATCTACGTGTTTGTGTGTGTGTATGTGTGTGTGTGTAAGTGTGTGTATATGTGTGTATATATATGTGTGCGTATATATGTATATATATATGTGTGTGTTTGTTTGTTTGTTTGTTTGTCCGTATCTGTCCGTCTGTCTGCTTGTGTGTTCCCGAACCCATCCACTGGTAGCTCGTCTAACGTCGTCGACTTCAGCCAGGAGACGTGTCGTCGTGGTGCCGAACGTCAACAGTGTGGTGCTTTGCGACGGGCCATCTCTAACTGTGACATCATGGAATCGCTACAAATCGGAGCGCAAATGCAGAGGGCAATGAAACGCTGTGAGGAAATGACCGGATTACTCGATCAGGTACCATCTATAGTACCTGTCACTGTTCTACGGCGATGTGTACATTTTCTAACGGCCCATTGATGGATTCCACTATACAGCATGTCATCAGCATAGACCATCATAATTTTAGCTATTCGCAATTACTTTAAATATAGAATCTAGCGACGATTTATCATGGCATTTGCTCATGTCTGCACTAAAAAGTAGATGATAAGAAAAAACCAGCTTTTCGCACTGCCACATCTAACCGATTGCTATGTATGCATTGATTTTTGCTGTTACATAACCATTACTGGAAACTTCCATACCGAACGCACCTAAAGGCTTCTATTGAAGCTTAAATCCTTGGCTACTTGGATGGCCGTCTTCATTGGTTGTGCGTGCCCCAGCATAATTTCCATTTTTTCTGAGTTTTGCTGGTTTAGCTGTTGTGGTTCCCTAGAGTCTCGACGTGAGTCTAGCCCAAGTCTGCCCCTAGTCGTCACCACCACAGGCAGTATTGGAACAGGGGGAGATTTGACACCATTCGACTAGTTTGATATTAGGACGGTGGTGGATCCTGGTACTGGTTTACTCTTAGCTAGGCTTCCTAATGGAAACTCCGGACCCTTTCTCAGCTAGGATGATCGTCCTGTGGTGATGGACCTCCCTGTTGTACATGGCAGCCTAACACCCAGGATCACCTCCCAGCCACGATGAGGCGGTAAGCCAGTGGAGGGGAAGCCCAAATAGATACAAACATTTGATCTATTCGATATTATCGATATCGATACAGAAATCATATTCGAAAGGATTCTCTCGAGAAATACAATTCTATCCTACACGGTAGTTGTTTCATTTTTTATCAATCTTTGTACTATTTCAGAATCCTCTGGTCATTCTCGGTCAAATCAACAAACTCGTCGGAGGCGAACTTGCTCAAGGATTTCTGAATAAATTTTTAAGTGGAGGCAAATAGCCGTGATCTCATAAACTGCCATAAAAGAAACGAAACAAGATTTCTCAGTTACCATATCTATTTGTACATAATGTATTACTACCACTACTTATTGATTGTTGCTGCGTGTAAACCACCAAAGTTTCTCATAAACTGTTTATCTGATCTGATTTCAAGAACATAACCTCACCAGATAGTCACAACAAAATCGGGATAGCACTTTCTGGAAATGTCCTGCTATAGTAATTACAAATGAAATGTGCCTTTAAATACTTTGTAGAATGACATGAATGACTTAGTTGATACAGGAATACCAAAAGAACTACGGATTACGGTAGGCCAAGACAGGTCAAAAGATTGGAAAGCGCGGGAAAATCTGTCCAACCATCAATTTCTCATCAAACTAGTCATTCCTTTCTCACTCGTCTGACATCTTATTGGTATGTGGCAAAGATATGTAAGTGTGCTAAAGTTTTTCGAATATTACCACCGTGTACCGTTTCTGGAGTTTCTCAGATTTTCCGTACTAACTAATAAGTTTACTTGCAGACGATGTTCCTACTCTCTACCTTCTTGGTATTTGCGATAGTTGAAGGCTCTCCAACTACAACTAAATCGGCCACTACTCACTCCGCGACCCATGCTAAGAAAGCGGACGTCATCTTAAGCAACGGGTAAACTCTTAACATTTTGGAAGTAGTAGTAACGACTTTTGCCCACTATAATTCGAATTCTCATCTTCTATTAATTTAGCCCTCAAGGTAATTCCACATTGTAAATATGCAAAACTATTTTCACTATAGCAATGAGTTCCTACCATTTTGAGTACTAACCTTACTTTGAAATCAGTACCCATCTTGCTCACAAGAATGACTCTTCTCATGTGGGGCTGCGCGATTCATTGGAAAAGGACATCAGCTATATCCGTTCCAAGTATCAGATCGTAAGACAGGGCTTCGATGATTGGATGGTATGCTGTCTAGGCATGCTTCTTCACAAAGTTCATGCCGACCTAGCTGACCGCTTATTTACTATCAAACATTCTTCAGGAAGCCCCGTACCATCGCAATGTAGTGATTCCGGTCCTTATGGGAATAATCTCTGCAGGAACAGCGCTTATTTGCTACTGCCTCCTGAAAAACTTAAGCAAACGATGTATGAAGTACGTCAAGTCAATTAATGAACGCTATATCAAAGTGCTTGTAACCTAAGAAACCTTTTTAGGAGATTTGCACGGACACGGATCTCCTACATGAGTCGCGATTTTGAGGACGAAAAGAAGCACATGATTCCGAAGAGAGGAGGTGAAAGTGATGATGACATATGAATATCGTTCTCATTTCTTATAATTATAAACTATCTGTTATACAGAGATTTTGCAATGAATGTTACTATTTGTTTAGGATAACCTCATTCCATAAGTTCGCTACAATAAGTACATTTCCTTGCACCTCACGTTGATGGCTTACCACCTCATCCAACAGATGCGGCCGTTCTTAAGGTGCGATATAGCGCGAAAATCCATTTCCCCGAGTTGTCACCTAGGCTAAGAAAGTACTCCACCATTGTCTCTAGAATCCAGAAGAGAGTAATCCTCATACACAACATGGACCTCAGAGCCATCCTCAGTCATCTCAAACGCTACGAATCAAAAAGATTCACATGAAAGAAATGATTTTGTTTATGCCCCTTTAACCTCCACCAGCGGCGGAATAGAAACTTCACTAGTATTTGGTTGGATCACTTGGTGACCAATGGCGTAAGGGGTGATACATTCCAAAACCCAGTAATTCGCTTAAGTATTACTGCATAATCATTGTGACAACACACCTAAGGATTAAACGTTTACACCTTTGAGGATATCATGTCAAAGTTTGCAAATACGCTCACCTACCCGGCTAAAACTGTCGCGATGTGGTTGTTTAGAAAGAAGCTATTTTAACGCGATTCCTACGAATATCCACAATAAAATGTGCTGGAAACCACTATTCTTTAGACCAAAGTACAACCCAGTGTCTCTGTGGGCTTCCCTTCGTTTTACAAGTGAATTAATCACCCATTCGTTTTCTTCTTTGTGCAACTGTAGCCTCGTAATTTAAGGATGAATAGCTAAATAAAGGCCACTGTAAGGTTTTTGTCCTTCACTAGCGCTTTTATAGCACATCAGCGCAGTACTTCTACAATATTCATTGATAAGTTAAGACTGATCACAATGATAAGTCATTCAAAGCGTTTCGCACTGCTTACGTACACGTCTCATGTCAATTTCTGCAAAAGGAAGAATTGAAATTAACTATTGACTAGGTGCTCAAAGCTTGCGAGTTACATACGTCTTCAGCGTTTATAACTATCGTCTCCCATGAGAATGACGATGCCTTAAAATCCGAGGGTAGCGAAACTCCTCCTACACGCGTGAAATTCTCTTTTGAAATCGCCTGAAAATAATACAATTACTTACGAACTATCAAACAGCGCTCGTTCTGCTAGAAGTTGCTACATACTGTAGAAGAAGTGATATTTTGCCGCGAAAGAGGGCTTTGAAAACCAGAAACTTCAATCAAGACATCGGCAGAATGAGCTGTTATGAACTTCACCTTAACGACGTTGAATTGGCCGATTTGGTCTGATCGAGAAATTACAGGACCATCAATTTCGGAAACGAAATCACCCAAACGACATAATTTTACACTGAAAAAGAAAGTTTTCTGGGCATTATTTTACATCCTTGGATGGTGTACTCTTCAGAAATCATTAAGAATCGCACTGGCCCCAAAGAAAATTTCGAACTGACTGAAGATTTGCTTGCTGGTCAAGGTGTTTTTTGCTAGAAGTCTCGGGAGCTATATTCCAGCTTTATTACAAGACAGCAACCATTGCAAGTTAGGTACCATGTTGTTGTTAGGGTGACGTTGATTCCTTCTGGAATGAGAGACTGTCGGGGTGAGGTGAGGTGAACACCTCTACTGCACACCACAGTTCAATATCTAGAAACTCTCAGCCATAAGGAAGCGGAGAATCATTAAGGTGGGGAGAGGAGCCGTGTATAAAAAAAACCATAGCAAACATAAGTTCCGTTTTTGGGAGTGGGATAAAACTAAAAAAGCTCTCAGCATTGATCAATCCCTGGGGATGGGCCATGCATTCGGCTCCATTAAGCGTCGTTGGAGGTGACTGAATGCACATCTGGCCTTTACAATGACTCGCGGTGGCCTACCGATGTATCCAAACAGTGTTGCCATCCACCTAGACAAGTATGGTACCAATTTTCTCACGCCGAACGAATGGAAGGCTTGGTAGGCCATGGGCGCTGGGTCGATCTTGTATTACAGGGCGACTACGACCACTGCGTTACACGCGCCCTTTAGGAGACAGATACTCTTGTTAAACATCAAAGTGAAGAGAGACATAGTGGGATAGAGGATGAGAATAATACATAAAGTCTTAAGTAAGAGAAGATACAAAATTCTCCAAATACTAGTCCTACGGCAAGAATCCCTTCTGCTTCATAAGCACATTTTCTGAACACCAATAAGTTTAGTAAATAGAAACAAAAGAAACTAACGATGAAGCAAATCCGTAGTCGACTGCGAAGTCGGAAGGTAATGTTACCGTTTCAAATGGTATGCCCTTAGAAACAATTTCACTGCGAGCAATTGCAGACAGGTCATTCAAATCATTCTGAAAGAACAGAATTGGAAAAAAGTCCCATACAAAGGAGAAACCCGTATAAAATGTTCCTCACCTCAGATAATGGGCTTCCCAAACCAGTTATGTCAACTGCGAAATAACTTTTTGGGACTAAAAGTGGTATACAGAGTCAAGCATGTCAACAAAATAGCAAATACACAAATGAAAACAGAAAACATAAGTAGTACATATATCCATAAATAACTGACACTCGCTATAAAGATTAGAGATAGTTATACTTTCCTTAAGACCTCTAAGAAGGGTTACAGCCAACACTATACTGCACGACCTCCAATAGGCCTAAACATATGACGATTACGAACCGGAAGATAATGGGACCCATTTTACCAAAAAAAGGGTAGAAACCCTTGCTGAAACTATGCTAACCTGATTAACATCTTGAGCATAATTCTCTGTTTGGAAATCGATCAGTTCAAAACCACATTTGTCCCGCAAGGGCTCATTCATGCTCTCCAATTTGGCTTCTTCCTTTGGATACGAGACCCGAGAGAGAACTGCTCTTCTAGCTACCAACTTATTCAAATCTAAATGACACATTTCATTAAAGTAAGCTAAGAATAACTAAAATACACTGCATACACTTACGTTTTGCGCAATCGTATGATGTAGAAACATTTCTATTCATCAGATAGTTCCTCTTTGTTCCATTTTTCTGCTGTAAAGTGACAAGAATCTTCTCAACTGTTCGACCATCCTGCTTCAAACGACTTCGAATATCATCGAACAGTGCACTATCCAATTCTAATCCCGGTGACGATAGTGTTACAGCTGAAGAAAAAAAACAAAAGCTAAGGATAAAGCTCTTAGCGTTGATTAATCCCTGAGGGTTGCGCCAAGCATTCGGCTCCATTCGTAACAACGTAGAGGTGATTGAAAGCATATCTGGCCTACACAATGATTCGCGGTGGCTTACCGATGTATCACGCCAATGCTGCTATCCTCTCAGACAAGTCTGGTACCAATATGATGACCCCACAGAGAGAGAGGGTTTGGTGAGCAAGGGAAGCCGGGATTGATCCTGTGTGTGTTGCAGGATGCCCCCTACCACTGCGCCACACGCGTTCCTAGGAAAACTAATGGTACATAAAGTGTACCTGTTTTATTAGCCGTTGTTACACCACGGCATTGAACTCCTATCACAGTCGACAGTGTTCGTAACATTTCCTGAAATCGAATATGGAATGAACTACTTACAGCATGGACTAGAGTAATGAAAACAGTATTGATCGATCTTCGAAACCGATTAGAAACAAACAAAATCTCAGACCTAACAAGCGACCAAACTCTGCAACTATTTTACTCAATCTTAAAGAAATGTGTCTTTAGTGCGATCAATACGGGTAAAACAACTTTTTATGGAAAAACATAAGATAGTAAATTAGGCATAACTGAACAACCTATTGCCATATCTAAACAGAAAGTTCCAGTTACGACAATAAAACGAGTGAAGGATAGAAGTGGAGACTACCCGACATGAGGACAGGTGCTGAATCAGCTACCCTCGATGTGGACGAGTTTTCATGCGACCGATGCCATGTGTACTTATTCTCATCGGTGTATGGCACGTTCTCACTGGTTGTGCCTATACTCGTTTAGTCTCCATTATCCGGAGAGTTGCTAATTTAGTCATTGGGATTCCCTGAAGTCCAGAGGTCAGCGTAGCCAAAGTATGCCTCAAGTCCTTCCCACCACAAGCGGTCACAGCACTTGTGGATTAGAGGGAGATTTGCCACAATGCGACTACTTTGACACCAGAGAGGTGGTGGATCCTGGTATAGGTTTACTCTTAGCTCGGCTGTCTAATGGAAAAGCCGAACTCGTTCTAAGCTTGGAAGACTTGAGGGTATGAATCTCCCAGCTGTACATCGCAGCCCAGCACACAGGAGTACCTCCCAGCCTCGATGAGGCGGTAAACCGTTGGGAGGGCGTACTTATAGTCATAAGCTTGTTCGTAATTCTCTATGTATGGTGGCTGTCGTGATTACTGCTTTATTTTGTGGTGTAGTCCAGGACTTCAGCAAATTTCAGGACATTTTCTACTATTCTGGTATTCTAACAGTTGGTTATGTCATTGCGAAGAAGATTCCTGGAATTGCAGTGGTTTTTTCGTTTAAGGTGTGTGATCCAGTGGGTCGGCATTCATAGTATCATTTTTTTTAATGATATTAAGGTTATGTTGAAAGACGATATCGATTCCAGAGTGGGTCGATTTCTAGTTATTGGACTGTTTCTCTTCCTAACATTGTTTGTAGTTGTGTTTCTTCAACGTGGAGACAAGGCTGGTTTGATTTTTACCATTATTTCTTAAATGTAAGGATGGCCTATTAATGTAATGCAAGTGTAAAATGAAATGATGTAGTGGACGTGATTACACAGTGGGAGTGATGTCGGTCATCACGAGCATAGTGCTAGTTCAACTCCACCTTGGGCCAACAAAGCCCCTCATCCCTCCGGGGTCAGGAAATTGGTACCAAAGTTGTCCTGGAAAAAATCAGTCTGCAATGCAACTGGGAAAGCTCTTGCCTGGTTATCTCAGAACTCCAGAGAGAATCGACTGGACCAGCATTCTACGAAATTCAAGATGAAGTGGGAATCCTCAAGCAACAGCCGAAGCTACAAGTAAAATTTCGAAGATCTTCGTGGATAACGGATGCGAGGAAACGAATCGAATGTGAGAAATGTTTGGATGCGCACAGTAGACTTGAAGTCGGCTCACGTAAAATATTAAAGAAGTGAAAAAAGGTGCAAAGTTTATAGTAAATATTAGTAACAACAGCAGAGTAGTAGTAAAAAGTAGTCTGAGGTAGTAATAAGGTAAGTAGGTAGGTAAGGTAATAATAATAACAATATTACTAATAATAATAGTAATAATAATAGTAGTAGTAATAGTGGTAGGTAAAAGGTAGGTAATTGTAGGTAATAGTGATAACGTAGGTAATAAGTAGTGTATAGTAAGGTCAGTGTCCTGAATGTTTCGTGGAACTTTCACTCCTAAGAACTAAAACCTAAAGTGTTCCAAAATTGATCTTACCAGGATCACATTACAGCGGATTCTTTCTGGCATTACTAGTGGAATCGCTCCTCTCCCTGATGCATGGCAGAATGAAGAGTTAGCTGGAAGTGTTGATCCGAACACTGTTCTTTTAGAAGATGGTCAACTTGGTAACTATGAACCTAAAGAGCCAGAAGTGCCATCTAACCAGCCAGGTAGGCTAATTGCTTTTATGTCGTAAAGGAAGATATAATGACTCGAATGGCTTGACAGTACCAATTCAATTTTATTTTTCCAAATAGTACTTGCTGTGATCGTTTCCTTTTCTGTAGGATTAAGAGATAGCTCCTCTGAGGTGATCCCGTCTCCACCAAAGATGAGTGTCACCGACCCTTATGGATCGGTGGGAGATTCGTTGCTTCGCGAAGAGCTATAAAAGCTGTTCAAGCGGCGATACTCTATATAGATTTGCCCCTGACCTTTCTAATGCAAAGTTGAGCATTTTTGTTCAAATAGCTTAATTGGGATTAAGCCTCTATATTCTACGTCCCTGAACACGTCTTTTCACAGTGATACACTGGACGACAATGTTTTAACTAGTCTTAACAGTGAGCCGGTGAACAATAATGTAACCATAATGGTGCTGAGAAATTTGCAAAACTCTGGACCACTGGTGTCTGCGGTGGGGACTGAACACGCTCTGTTGCCCACATGGTGTTCAGTCCCCACGCTAGACACCAGCGGTCCGGAGTTTTGCAAATATCTCAACATCGTTATGGTTGCATTTCGCATAGTACCCTGCCACTAAGAAGAGTAGGAAGTAAAAAGTTGCGATATTGTAAACAACAATGTTATGCTATGAATCTAGTGCTAAGGGCGCGTGTGGCGCAGTGGTCGGGGGCGCCCTGCAATGCACATGGGATCGATTTTCTTGCCCATTGCTCACCAAGTCTTCCATCCCGCCCGGTTCGATAGGTTGTTACCAGACGTCTGCGAGGATAACAGCACTGGCTGGATACATCGGTAGTCCACCGCAAGTCATTGTATAGGACAGATGTGCATTCAATCATCTCCAAACAATGCTTAGTGAAGGCGAATGCATGGCGCATCCCAAATTCATTGATCAACGCCAAGAGCTTTATCCTTTATCATTTACTGAATCTATTGTCACAACAGTATCTTATATATAGGGTCTGTATTTTTGAGGTATTAAATACAAGTTTAGGTGAAGGCGGTTTACCAGTCGTTGTATCTGATGATGCTGGTTTGAAAGAATCGAAACGCGCTGATCAGGAGTACGGCTTCAACACCTATGTCAGTGACATGATATCACTGAACCGCACTATTCCCGACATAAGAATGGAAGAGTAAGTCGGCCTCATTGCCCAAGTTTTCCTATGCTTTTGTCTCAGGTGTTCAATATAGAATGTTCCGTTTTCTAGGTCTAACACTTAGTTTTGCCGTTAGTCTTTCTTAACACTGCTTTTAATCATCAAATGTTGCTAACAGTCCTGAGTTTTCCACGATTTTTCGACTTTTCATGTCCAAATGCAGACTTGTCGAGCCAACGACGAGAGGCTTCTTTTCTTTTTTGAGGAAACTCTCTGAATTACGACCACAATGGTGCTGAGATATTTCTAATACTCCTGACCACAAGCGTCTGGTGCTGGGATCGATCCCGATTATAACGCTTTCCGGAACCTAACGTGTCCCCCACCACATCATACGGTTCCTTCGTTTCGCCTTTCTCTCAGCTACTTTCTATCTACCAGTGCCATCACCAATCACCCCATTTGCGTTGTTGCCGTTGAGAGATGACTGATGGTGGCACTGGTAGATAGAAAACTAATTGAGAGAAAGGTGAAACGAGGGACCTGCATGGTGTGGTGGTGAACACGTTAGTCCCCGGAAAGGGTTGTAATGAAGTTCGATCCCCGCATCAGTCACTTGAGGTCCAGAGTTTTGCAAATATCCCAGCATCGTTGTGGTTGTATTTCACATAATATTTTGCCGTGAAAAATTTTACTAGGCAGTAAATAAAATGTTGGCATTATCTCTGAGTTCTATTTTTTCGAGCTGTTACTGGAACATTATTTCCACTTTCCCATTCAAAAGTTTTCGCGACTATCACTTCGATTCATTTCGAAGAAAAATTTGCACAGAACTTCCAATGTATGGAAAGTAAGAAGGTTGAATACTCGGGAAAAAAGGAATACTTGGCAAAATTCCTGGCTTTGTAGTGATGCGTAGACTCTTCATGAACGAAAATTTATATCTTATCAGATTCTACGTGTTGTACGTGCCACAGATTTGATGCTGTTGTCGTTGTAGATGTAAACACTGGAATTACCCAGTAAGCCTCCCATCAGTGTCGGTAATCATTGTATTTCACAATGAAGGATGGACACCGCTACTGAGAACGGTGCATTCTGTGCTTCTCCGATCTCCTCCGAGCCTTTTAAAAGAGATTGTGATGGTCGACGATTACTCTGACAAAGGTAATTGAAATCCATCAGTATCCTGTGATTCATTAAACCACTTTTTACCGCTGTAGTTTAGAATATCTGGAAGAGAAATTGGAGAAGTACATTAAGCGATTCAACGGCAAGGTAATTGTTTGTCGTCATTATATAGTATATTATCAGGAGCGAAGAAGTTTTAGTGGTAGCATTTATTTGATACTGAGGTCATTATTTCGTCGATTCTGTCCTTGCTGACTAGAAAGAACAAGTTCCCTTTAGTGAGAGAGTAGGCAAACCACATTGGTTTCTCACGCTACTTTTTGAAGGTAAGACTGGTTCGTACAGATGATCGTGAGGGACTTATTCGAGCTCGAACCATTGGTGCTAAACATGCTACTGCAGACGTTATCATATTTCTTGATGCTCACTGCGAAGTTAACGTGAACTGGTTGCCTCCCCTTCTTGCCCCAATTAAACATAATAGGTAAGTGTAAGTTTTTCCACTTTTTGAGCTTGTAAAGCCCTTGCAATGGGCTCGTGTGGCGCAGTGGTCGGAGGTGCCCCGCGACACGCATCTCCGCTCCCGTGGCTCACCAAGCCTTCTATTCCTCCGGGGTCGGCAATTTGGTACCAGATTTCTCTGGGAGGATAGCAGCACTGGCTCGATACATCGGCAGGCCACCGCGAGTCATTGTAAAGGCTAGATATGCATTCAATCACCTCCTGCAATGCCTGATGAAGTTAATTGCATTACGCATTTCTCAGGGATTGATCATCGCCGAGAGATTTATCCTTTATTTATCCCTTAATGGGAAATATGTTGCTTAGGTTATTTCAATATTATAGACGTGTTATGACAGTGCCGGTCATTGATGGTATAGATGCTAATACCTGGGAGTATCGAAGTGTTTATGGTGAAGTGGATCGACATTTTAGGTGTTGCCTTTCTATACTTTTGTTTATCTTTTGCCTTTGTAATTATAATTGCTATACCAGTAATGGTAACAACAATAAAAGTTCGTGTCTTTTTCATCATCCTCTTTCACTTGGTCGAGTAATAGCAGTAACCGCTGTTGTTTTTGAGAAGTATTAGTCATAGTGGAAAAATTCATTTCAAAGTTTTCAAAATTCATTTCATTTCATTTCATCCTTTTCACAAAGATAGGCAGCTGCTTATAGTGAATATTTGGGAAGATGTGGAACGGCTATTTTGCAATTCCTGTGAAAAACTTCTTTACACCATCATTACACGTATCGTTGGGAATACAAGGCAACATCTGTAAACCGCTTTTAAGATTCGGTAAACCACGACCTCTATGGGAGATTACTGTTACAATTCTTAGATTACTTTATTATTGCTTACTTGGATACTTAGATGACCGTATTCACTGGTTGTGCGGGCCCCAGCATAATCTCCACTTTTTCGGAGTCTTGCTGCTATAGCTATTGTGAGTCCTTGGAGTCCCCGAAGTCAGCCTGGCCAAAGTCGGCCCCAGGTCGTCGCCATCACGGGCAGACGCCGTCCTTGTGGATTAGAGGACGATTTGCCACCATGCGACTAATTTGATACGAGGGTCGTGGTAGATCCTGACATTGGTTTACTCTTAGCTGAGCTTCCTGAGAGAAACGCCGGTCTTCATCTCAGCGTGGGAGGTCCAACTGGGGGATGAATGCCATAGCTGTGCATCGCAGGTCGACACCCAGGAGCACCTTCCAACAACTATGAGGCGATGAATCGTTGGGAAACATTATTATTATTTAATCATCTTTTGATGCTGTTAAAATTGCAATTGTATCTACTTGTGTTGATTATTATTCAAGTTGTCACTATTATTGTCATCATTACTTTTTTATTATCGTTTGCCTATTGTTGTTACTAATTATTATTGTTAACTAGCGCCGTTACTCAATATTATCATTGTTATTAAGACCATCGTTATTATATCACCATTATTATTATTACTGCTGATATTATTTTTACTACTGTTTTTGGTAGCAGCGGTAGTAACGGCAGTACTAGTTGTCTATGAATGCCTACAAATTTTCGAGTGCTTTTATGACCAAGAAATTATCGTCGGTTGTTAAGAAACAACTTTGAGGGCTGAGAGCTATTAAAGAAACTATTGAAGATATATAACAGTAATATTGCTCATAGCCATAATGATGCTGAGATATTTGCAAAACCCTGGAACGCAGGTGTCTGCGATGGGAAAGGAATGCGCTATTACCTCTTCCAGGGATAACGCGTTCATCACCACACCATGCGGGTCCGTCGTTTCGCGTGTCTCTCAGCTAGTTTTTACTCAGAGTTCATTGATACTGATCGCATCTTTCAATTGAAGTAGTTGAGCATGATGGCATTTCTTTAAGTGGGATCTTTGAATGGGGACTTCTTTATAAAGAAGCACAATTACCGAAGGAAGAAAGGAATTCTCGGAAGCACAACAGCATGCCGTATCGGTAGGTATTTTATTCGTTGAAATAGGATTTATTTTCATTTGTTTGTTGGTACAGACGTATGTTTCAGTTCACCAACTCATGCGGGAGGCCTTTTTGCCATCGATAGGTTGTGGTTCCATGAACTAGGTTATTATGATGAAGGACTCCAAATTTGGGGTGGAGAACAATACGAACTTAGCTTTAAGGTAGACGTTATCTAATTCGGTTGAATTTTTTTTACAACATGTTTTTTTTTCGAGGCTTTCGTTTTGTTTCGATACAAGTTTGATTAATACATTGAATGTTTTCTTCTCTAGATCTGGCAGTGTGGCGGTGGTATACTGTTTGTACCTTGCTCTCATGTTGGTCATGTTTATAGATCGCATATGCCTTATACCTTTGGTAAACTTTCTGGAAAACCGATCATTTCGACGGTAAGCGTTTCACCTATCCACTTGGTCTCTATATTCTTGTTGAGCAAACACGAGGTGTTATTTTATTCTTTGCTTACGAACAAGCTGACATTTCGGCGGATTTCGCCTTCCTCAGTCTTTCGCCTCTCGGATTTCCTTTCGGATCCCCTTTTCCTTTGCTCAACAAGAATATAAAGAATTGTTTGATCAGTGCCGTGGCTAATAGAAAGTCGGTCGTGAGAGTTGCTGTTTGATCTTATTTGACAATTATGTACCACACATACGTTGTGGTTTCGCCAAGGTTACAGACCAGGTTATGCAGTCTAGTAGCAGTACTGACATCGTCATGAAATGTGTTTTGTTTAGAATATGGTAAGAGTTATTAGGACATGGATGGACGAATACGAGCAATATTACTTCATTCGTGAGCCTCAAGCTCAGCACGTAGATCCGGGAGATTTAAGTGCCCAACTTGCTCTCAAAGAGCGTTTGCATTGTAAATCATTCAAGTGGTATGTCTTTTTATTTCTTTTCCTATCATATCGTTTTTGTACTCCTACATTGCCACATATCAACGGTAACTGTTTATGAATTGTGAAGAGATATTCGAGAAAAAAGAATAGGTCCGATAATAATGGGTTTATTCAGGTATATGGAGAATGTAGCGTATGATGTATTATCCCATTATCCATTCCCACCAAAAAATAAAGTGTGGGGTGAAGCACGCAATCCTCATACAGGTAAATAACTTCTTCGTTTTTTCTCTTTCTAGTAATTCCTGCAACCAGAGAAGCTTTGCTTGTATTACACATTTAGTTCAATTTGTTAAGGAAAATGCCTCGATCGGATGGGTGGAATTCCAGGTCCATTAGGTGCGAATGCTTGTCACGGATTCGGTGGAAATCAGGTAGCTTTTGGAACTCTACCGCTTTAAGATGGTAAATACCTTTCTGGCTTTTTTTAATATTAAAGTGGCAAGTTATCCTACAGTCTGCGTTAGTACTTTTTTTGTGTCTTGCTTCACTGAACAACAAGTAGTGAAATGTTTTTATCTAAATTTAGCTGCTTCGACTGAATGTAGAGGGCCAACTAACACAAGGAGAATGGTGTTTGACCCCTAAAGGGATCCGTGTCCAAGCAAATCATTGTGTCAAAGGCACTGTAGATGGTCCATGGGCTTATGCAGAAGTAAGCACTGCTTTGTTTCTATAATTTTTTTCCACTTTTGTTGTTATAAAGGATAAAGCAGTCAGCGTTGATAAATATCTAAGAGATGCAAAATAGATCCGACTAATTGAATGCAAATCTAGCCAATAAAATGACTCGCGGTGGCCTACCGATGCATTGAATCAGTTTTGCTATCTCTTCAAACAGGTTTTGTACCAATTTGTTGACTCTGGAAAGGTGGAAGACTTGGTGAGCCAGGGGCACGGAGATCAATGCCATGTTTATTGCAGGGCACCTCTAACCCTACGCTACACGCTTGTCTTGTTAGTGATGTTAGGCTGAAACCCAGGGTGTTGGTTCTCATTGTATCCCTACAAGCGCGGTAGACGGTGCATCCACTGCAAATAGTTAACTATTTATGCGCATTTTAGGGTGTGTGGGCCAACTTGGGAGCCGTGTAGCGCAATAGTCAGAGACGCCGAACAATACACATGGGATCGCTTCCCTTGTCCGAGGCCCACTAAGCCCTCTGTCTCTCCAGGCAAGGCAAATTGGTACCAGATTTGTCTGTAACGACAGGAGCACTGGCTCGATACATGGGTAGACCACTGTGAGTCATTGTAAAGGCTAAATATGCATTCAGTCACCTCCAGCGGCGGTTAATGAAGTCGAATGTATAGCGCAGCCCTCAGGGATTGATCAACGCCGACAGCTTCGTACTTTTATTTTTTGTGATCTAACACAAGTAGTATATTAGCCGTGACGTCGAATGTAAAATTGTTTTAAAATAATGCTGAGAAATTAGCAACCTCCATTGTAGCAATTGAGATAGAATACTATCCCCACACCTCGGCTATATATTTGTTCATCTGTTCTCCCATTGACTCGAATGAGCGGAAGTGCAGTATCTATTTGTGCCTACTGCGTTCAAGAGTAGCTTAGGGGATCTTGTTCACTATATGGAACCGCTGAACATAATATTTTTGCTTGGGCTTTGGTGATAGTTCTGCGTTAGCAATGCTGATGCTTCCTGCTATGCGCACAGGATGCAATCCTTAACGGCTGTTGTTCACTGGCAGCCAATGTACCACATATGCAGCCCACTTGGCTTTCGATGTTTTGAGTCTATGGTGTGCGTTTTGCGATTTCTGGCAGTTGCCCTAAGTAGGAAGTTTGTATTCCATCTCTCAGTTCCGAGATATTTCTTTCATTGCCCTCCACCACTTCACGTTCACTGTCGCAGACTGATTTCACCCAACATACACACTTGCAAGTTTTCGACTCATACGTCGAGAGCTAAGTAGTGCATTAGGTTGACTTCTCACCTCAGATACACACAGCTGTAGCGTTTAGTCTCATTCTGTTAAACGTTAATGGGACATCAGAAACAAATTCGTTTTTCATTAACATTTTTTTCGTGGGACACTCGAATACCGATCTCTTCACGTCTATATCGATCATTATCGTCCGCAGTGCGAGGGTAACGTTGCTGTCAATCATTGTTGAACGTGCTGTAGCTGTGATTTCCCATGTTTCCTTATTCCAGTTTTCTCTTGACGTCTTCGAAAGTGTTTGTAAGTAATCATAGGAAGAGGCTATCAATTTGTCGAAGCTCTCTGTCTACGTCAATGTTAATGCTGTTGTAGAATGGTGATATTCTGATTGTGAAATTCATGTGGACCTCCTTTGTTCAACAACATGTCCTTCCGGCTCTCAGATCTTTCAGTGATCGTGATCGTTGTACTCTGGCGGATAATATGTGAAGAACCGAGCTGCTGTGTTAATGATAACTGAGCAAAGTTTCTCAAACGTTTAGGTTTTATCTTGTCCAGATCTGATATAGGAACGTTCTTTACAGCAGGGACACAGTCTGTTGAATGTCGAAAAGAGGAATCACTGGGGTGACACTTCCATCATCATTAATTTTATACGGAGACATGACGACATGGCTGCTGATGGAATCAGAGTAGAAGTTATTGATGTTTCCGTTCTTTGTTTTTCCGGAAGCTGTGACTGTTCCGTGAGCCTTTGAGTGCAGTCTTGGTCTTGTAATGGCCAAGTTTCGGTAGGCGTTGCTAATGCTTTTTTCATCCTCTGAAGCTTCGACCATAACTGCTGTTCTTCTCTCCTTAGGTTCTTTCTCCGTCTTTCTGCAGTGCTTTCCATGTGCAAACGTGAGTTGCCGTTTCCCTACGGCGTATGAGAGGTCGCTTGGTGACTTTTGAGCTCTTCGCTTTCGTAGCACTAACGTGAAGATATTAGGTAATCCGATCGTTCTTTATCGATGTTTTGGATTACGTTGTTTTCCCAAAATCCTGCTACTGAATAAATTCTTATTTTCACGGTTTTGCTATCTCATTTCCTAAATTTGGCGACTTTCTATGCTTTCTATGGAATGAAAAGGAGTCCTGCGAGGAGGCGATATTTTAACACCTTGTGAAACGCTTGTGCATTATTAGGTTGTGGTCATTGAGCAGAACGTGATGGTCGACTTACAGCTTGAGAGAAGAGGTATCTTCAGTGTCCAAGATGCGTTACAGAGAACTTGTATAGGCGTAATAGACCATTCTCGGGAAATGCATTAGTAAATTTGTTAATTCGAAAACAGCTACAATTATGCAACTCCTGAGTTTTCGAAAACAATGTCTTTTTTTCAGGATACCGGTCTCATAGTACACAGGCATACACGCCAATGCCTCACTGTAGATAAACCGAGTCCAGGCGATCTCACTCTGACCCGCTGTGATGCGCAAAACCCGTTACAGAAGTTCGAATGGAAAGAATTCTACCAATAATCATAAACTATTTCTTTTCGTTTGCGATTGCTAAAATTCTATCGGCGTATAATAGTGTTGGCACTTGTGGAGTTTTCTCGCATTTTTTCGCACAATTTCTTTATTTCAGAAGTTACAGCTATTGAAATTCACAAACTACGCCATTGTAAATCTACTGTCATAAGATTTATTTGAGGTGTGCTTATTGCATTGGGATGGCTCTGTTCTGAGAGTAGTTCACTTCACTTAAGCTTCTGCTCGTGCTTTTGATCATACTCAGCAAATGCTGTCTGTGTCCATATAACAGGGAAATGTGACTAATTCTTTTCCATTCTTACGGGAATCATAGCTATTAGTCTGATAAAGGGTTTCGAATTTGTACTGTTATCTTTTCGTACTCATTTCATGATTGGTACCTTCTCTGAAGCATATGAACCCTCCATTTTTCTATGCTGAAGTCAAGCAGTAGTTCCTTTTTCGATGATCAAGTTACTATTGTTCTATTGTTGTTGTTGTTGTTGTTGTTGTATCTGAACACCCATATTCCATTATATATTAGATTTTTATTAGAACTAGAACATCCTATCTTAAGTTGTCGGTTTATTATGTAAATCTTATGACAATATACGCAATTTGTGGGTCCATTATCATGAAAGTTACACATCTTTCCGACTAGATCTCGATCTCCTCTTCCTTACTTTCTTAGATCGACGTTGAAGTGTGTTACGAGCTCTCACTTTAGGTGGATTATCCATGGCTTTGAGAACTTCGAATGAGCATTCCTTAAAAGGTATTTCATACTAAACACTGATATCGTATGCCTGTTATTATCTGTGAACGTGATGTCATCCTATTCCTCGCAACGGTTTACCACCTTATCGTGGATGGGACTTGTTCCCGGGTGTCGGGCTGCGGTGTAGATTTCGGGGTAGATTCATCCTTCCAGCATGACCCCCCAAACTGAGGAGTCCAGCGTTTACAACAGGAAGCCCAGCTAAGAGTAAATCAAAACCAGGTTCCTTCACCGTACTGGTATCAAACTAGTTGCATGGCGCCAAATATCTATCTAATTCGCAAGGCCGGTGTCGACAAGGGCAGACCTCTAGACTGAACTCGGGACTCATGGGAGCTACAATCATTAAGCCAGCAAAACTCTAAAAAAGTGGAAATTATGCTGGGGCCGTATAACCAGTGAAGATGCGCCATCCAAGTAAGGCGTCGTCCTATTAGGCATTACATGGGGCGGAAACAAAATAGTGGTGTTGTGCCAGTGCATGGCCGGAATTCTAGAGCAGTCTATTTTATTAACACGAACCAAATTATCGAGTACAATCATCACTGCTGCGTTGTTATCGAACTCTCCACAGTATCTGGAAATATTGTTTCTTTAGCTTTGAATGTATCAATTTGTATATATGTTGTGAACTTCAGGTCTTTTTTATTAACTGACTTGGGAGCGGAGAAAATGGTGACTAGGCGACGATTGGCGAAAAATTCGTAGCCATCTTGGACTACTTGGTGAGCCCTGTAAAAGAGTTATGCGACTACTACACTCTGTGAACACAGATTTCCTTTAGTTCCTATACCTAACGATTAAATCCAAGTCCATTTCTCGACAAAACTTTTTGACGACATCTGGTCCAAATACGTACGATACTCCACGATTGTTTCTTGCCCATCCTTGAGTGTACTGATCAGGATCCGACCAAAGCAAGTCCTATACGTGATGCATGAAATGTTTTATGTAATTATAATCGACATTTGTGTACAGATGTACTACTACTGACCTCAATGAATAGTAATAACGAGTTCGTTCCAGTAACTTTAAGCTGTTACCAACGGTGCCACCTGATGGCTTAAGTTTGCGAACTAATAATAAGATGAAATAACAACAAAGAGCTACCCCAGGAAGGGAAGAAACTTTAAAGGAGGTGCATGTTTGATTTAGACCATACCATTGCCAATGGGTGTTCTTCGGGATCGAGTGGTCTTCTCAAGGCATCCATTTGTGACCAAGAGCTCAGCCTTGGTGAGAGACCGCCATGCATTCCCAGAATGCGACCACTAATCAGTGAACATAGCGGTAATGAGTCGAAGAGATCCTAAGTTGCAAATATTCATGTCGTTACATAGAAGACAAAGAGGATAAAGCTTTAGGCATTGATCAGTCCGCGAGGGATGCGCTATGCATTCGACTTGATTAAGCATCGTTTGGAGCTGATTGAATGCATATCTGGCCTTTAATGATTCGCGGTGGTCTACAGATGTATCGAGTGCTGCTATTCTCTCCCTCAGATAAGTCTGGTACCAATTTGCCGACCTCGGAGAGATAGAAGGCTTAATGAACTTGAGGAGTGGAATCGATCCCATGTGTATTGCAGAGTGGCTCTAACCACTGCGCTGCACAGGACTTTTTGTCCTACGAATATGTATTTTGTTCTGCGAGTCACGCAAGTTGAGAGAATAGACTAGCTTTTTCAGCTATATATATATATATATATAAGGGACTTTCTGCAAACCTGGAAGATGTAGTACAATTTAACGGAGTAGCGGCGCTTGCATTCATCGTAAAACCCATACACCTGAAATCTCTCTGCGATACTAAAATCATTGAAGGACATATGTAGCAGGTAAGAGGCAGATTTGATATTTTCCACCTAGGAGTACTATAAAAATTCTTGTGTTGATTTTTCTACTATTTGATTCATATTAACTGAAGAGTTATTTTCCTTGTTATTGATGATTTCGTCGACATAAACAGATGGTACCAAAATAATGATCACTTCACTAGCCTCCGACTAGCAGTTATCAATACTGACTCATGGCGAGTACTGTAAATTTGGATTTGAAACCGTTTGAATTTCAACAATAGGTATAATTCATCTAGTTGGAAGCAATCAATACGCATATTTTTAGCGACCAATTTTGCAAGTACTAAAAGCACTGTAAAAACGAACGTCCATATGCTTAAAGTCGTATGAGATTATTTGATGTAGGGCATTAATGCTAACCAAATCGAACCATACATCCTTTATCGCTACTTCATTAGAAATCTTATTAATCCTCGAATAATTCAGTATTCAAATCTGTTTTTCCGATTAATAGTAGTTCCGATAACCAACCTTGTTGATGATTTTGCATTCGTGGTTACCACGTAGAATAAAAAAACATTCAGGATAAAGAATCTTGTAGCTGATCAATAGTGTGATCACCTCAAGTTGTTGGCGGCCTCTAGAAATGATTTGATTTCTACACGAACCAGTTTAGAGATTCTCACCACAAATGTCTTGATATGTATTCATTTTGTGGATTTACTCGCAAGTGTAGCGCAGTGCTTAAAGATGACTTGCAACACACAAATGGTCTGGGGTACGTTCCTGGGCCAACCAAGTTCTGCTCCATCACTTCGGTGTCGGCAAATTGGTAACAGAGAGTTGATGTATTAGGCGGCCACAAGTGATTTGTTTGAGCTAAATATTCATTCAGTCATCTCTACGATCGTTTGTGGAGTCACATGCATGGCGCATCTCTAGGTGGTTGACCAACGCCGAGCGTTTAATCATGTATCCTTTACATTTGTATAACGAACCTGTCTACATAGTCTCCAAGAAAAAGGTATGAGCGATCGGGTGGATAGCCACATCGGTTGAAAATCCGCAGCAGGTCGGGGTACTGACCATGGATGTCACCACAAACCTAAATCCATGTAATTGTACTCGTCTTTGTGATTTGCTAACTCTCTAGACATCCACAATATGACACTGTGGGATTTTCGATCGTCTTAATATGCGATGATGAAATGAATAGCAGCTTTCAATCCTGGTGACAAGATTTCTGAACGGTTGAATGTCAATAATGCATGAAGAAGTATAACCATTAATTTGTCCTATTCAAAAATTCCGTGAGAAAACTGAGTCATTACAGTAACAGGAGCTTCAATTTCAAGCATTGTATCCTGCTCAAGTAAAATTTGTGTACACTGTTCTGCCGCTTCACGAATGAGATCCTCCGTAGTGGTAAAGGTTAGGGAAGGATTCGACACATCATTAACTGTAAGTAAAACATTGAGTAATCTGCCACTAGTACTAGTACTATGGAAGCACTCCTGCCATCAATACTTTTTCTTGTCTTCTTTTATATTATTGAAAAAAGTAGGGGTACTGAGAATGTTTACCTGATAATAAGTCGTCTACTAAATGAGCGATTTTTCCGTTGATCATGGCAAAATGGCGATTCGCCATTCGCGATGGATTTAAAACTAACAATGATGAATGAACTACACATGAAAAAATGTGTTGTTATTGGTGATATTACTTGAACTGTGGTACGTATAGTAGAATATCTTGAACGAAGTCATTGCTTTTTGTAATAGATTAGCTATATCAACTATACCGACTCCACCACAATGATGCTGACATATTTGCAAAACTCTGGGCAGCAGTTGTCTGCGGTGGAGAACGAACACGCTATTTACCCTTTCCGGGGCTAACGCGTTCACCACCACACCATGCGGGTGCTTCGTTTCGTCTGTCTCTCAGCTAATTCTACCGATGCCTGCGTTCCGGAGTTTTGCAAATATGTTAGTTTTATTGTGGTTGTTTCACACGTAATACCCTGCCATGAAAAATTATAATAGGCAGTAAATAAAAAAGTTAGCATTGTATTGACTCTCTTCCACTTATTATAGAGTCATTCAAGCTGCTATCCCCTATATCCCCTTTGGCATTACAGCGTAGTAGTTTTCTACCATATGTTGGCACTTAAAGAACAAGAGAAATACCTAATGCAGCAATGTCTTTAGGAGTCTGTGGTGGGGATCGAACCTTGTAATTACCCTTTCCAGGCGATAACGTGTTCACCACTACATCATGTGTGCCCTTCGTTTCGCCTTTCTCTCAGCCATATATTTTTAGGCGCCATCAACAATCACACGTCAACGGGATTGATCTTGGTAGCATGGATCGACATTGAACCCAGTTAAGCCGAAGCTGTAGTGTTTATCAATAGCTCCTATAAATTATCAGTTTTCGTGATTTTGTATTGTCGAGATAGATCAGAGCTACAGGTTCTCCTTCATCATTATGTGCAACCGAATACCCCTAATGTCATTTTCTTCACAGTATATATTCGATGGCAGTTATCGCATTATCATCCTATCCACATAGCCTTTTGGTTTATCACATATTCACGTCACCTGTATCAGCTATCGTCCCACTGGTCGTTGAATGACTCGAACGGGCACCAGAAAATCTTTCATTTCCCACTACCCCGCACAAGAGTAATCCAGTGGGTTCTGCTCGCTCTTGGGACTCGTTGAACATTATAACTTTCATTTATGGTTTTCAAGAAGAACTCTAACCATCTCATCGATTATCTTTCTGGAGTAAGTAAGATTGACATGCCGGGGAACCCAGTCACTAACGGCTTTTGTTTGTCGATCATCCTTCGTATGCATTTTGTGTCCGGCTTTTCTTGGACAGTTTGGCTATAGAACGGCGTCTTTTATTTCTCATCGTTGACGTAGGTCAAAAGTTCTCGCATCCCTTCCGTCATTTTTGTGGCACAAGATACTCATAGCATCGTCCTTTCGACTGCGTTATTCACTAGCACTGAGTGATCTTTCATCCTACACAGAAATGAGGTTTCTAATGCTTACGTTAGGGGAGGGAGAATCGTGAAATCGAGAAGGTGAGCACGGAGTCGGATGTTCCTGGTTTTTTCCTCTCTACATAGCGATGCTCTTGATTAAATTCCCTAATCCGCTCGTTTCCTTCTGCTCAACTCTGGAGTTAAGTCGTTCATCATGTTGGTTTTCGAACCAGATAGACGTAATTGGAGCATTCGGAGATATTCGTACCGTTAAACGTGAATGCGATGTGCGAAACTAATCCATTCCTTGTGGAAATTGTTTTTATGAGATTTAGACAAAGACCAGTCAGGTCTGAAGAATTTTTGCAAATCCACGCAGATCATTTCTATTTCATCCTCGTCATGGTTTGATGTCAGCGCGTAGACGACGAAGATTTTCAAACCCGGTCTCGACCCACGTCTTCTCCACCCTAATCGTGCGATTCGGCTTGTTAGCTGTTCGAATGAATCGATGTTAGTGGTCACCATGTTCCGACGAGTAGTTCTTCTCCAGTGTCAGAGTCGGCTTTGAATGGGTGGCGTCTTGCTCTTTCAGCTAGCTCGATGGAGTCGTAGTTTATCCTTCTTGCCTGCGTGATGAAGTATTATATCGAGGGCTCAGGTGCAAGCGTGCATGCATTGCAAGTGCAGATCTTCACCTTAGTTCTTTGTGATCTAGCTGGCCAAGAGTCCCGCTGAAATATGAGCAGCCTCTCCGTACTCGTCCTACCTAACGTTGTCGAATTGGGGACTCTTTTGGGGTCAAGATAACGAGGCTCGTTTCTTTTTCTGGGTCTAACTTTTTGATAACCACGTATAGTTTGCCTGAACGTGGGGTTGGGTATACTCACGGGTAGCTTGCCAGTCTCTCGCAGAGTAGACATGGAGCTTATTGGAGGCGACTCCTAACCGTGTGTCATACACTTCTCTGTTACTTGATTCCAGGCTTTTATCTGTGCTGACTCGTAGAATACAATCCGCATAAACGAGAGCAGACTCACTCACGTTTTCTCAAACACGTCCTCACAAACCCAGGAAGTAGGTGCCAAATGGGAGCAACAGGACCACGGAGCCTATCTCGTGGATTCACCTGCGTCTCAGAGGAGGAAAGTTCGCTTTGGTCCGCGACTCACCCCGATCCGTGCCCTCATTTGTTGGGGCAGGAAAAAAAACTATGAGATCAGAGATGTGTTGTCCTCTTTACTACCCGAACCTGGGAACTCTTTACTACATTTCCGATGCACTCTTTGCTTCTGCTCGGTTCTTGAGCTAAGACGATCATCGTGTTAACTTTCTTACCATAATACCTACACCTATCCCTAGCTCAAGAATTCAGAGAGACTCGTTTTATTAGATGTAAATTCCGGCATCGAAAACAAATGCATTTCTCGTGGACATCTATGGAGGTTTAGCCATAGATCATAGTTGAATAAGCGGTCGCGATGGAGATGCTACAACATCATCGGACATGTAGTGATGATGAGAATGAAAACCTTTATTTTTCTAGATTTCACTGTCGTCTTCCGTCTGAACTTGCTGGTAGGATGCTTCTACAAATTGGGATCGACCTATCTTTCACTCCATATTCAATGAAATGAATCTATGGTTGACCACAACCGTCGAATTAACAAAACATGAATAAAAGAAACTCGTTGTTTACCAGTCTGATATCCAGATCTTATTGTTGATATCTATGTTTTAAACGATCCTGGAAAGACGGTATTGTTCATTTGCACAAAGTTCGTCTTCATGTCTGGATGCAAGTTAGATCGGGTCGACTTCTCGTTCAAATAGCCATACTCGTGTCAGGGACTTCTTCCTACTGATCGTAAAATCTCAATTTTATTTGATGAATGACGTTATTTTAGTGTTTACATGTGTTTTGCATTTCCTCCTCCGAGCTTCAATTCATCTAATACTTCTATAAGCTCTGGTATGTTCCCTTTACACATTAACAAGTATCCTTTACTTATTATCAGATACATTTCAGATGACATCATCACATCGTTAATTGCTAGCACCGAAGACTCAAGCATCTATGAGGACATTCCAGTTTTCACCATGAATGGAATATCCGCAACAACCGAAATAGCAAATGAAAGCACTTACAGCAATAAAGCAGTTATAAGTCACACAATGAGCAAGTGGATTGC
>MQTX01000116.1:496710-525471 GCA_009735665.1 Angiostrongylus cantonensis | reverse complement strand
TATATATATATAATGTTGACACGAGTGTGTATCATGTGCTTTTTTGTGGCTCCTTGCGTGTATGTTTATGTGTATGTGTGGGTTTGTGTGTGTATGTGTGTATATATGTGTGTGTGTGGGCGTGTGTGCTGGTTTAATATGTGAAGAAAGGTCACGGTTTCTGTTGTTCATATAAGATGAGCCTTACTTGTTCTTAGATATGTAAAAAGATAACGGCATGTACAGCGCAGTGATTAGAGGTGGCTTGCTCTACGCACGCTGCCTTTCGTTCGATGCTGCGCTCTTAGTAAACCTTCTCCTGTATGGAGTTGCCAAATCGCTACGATCTAATCTATATGGTAAACAAAACTGGCAAGGTGGCAACGTCACTTTTCCACGAGAAGGCCAGATATGTATTCAAACACCTACAACGGTGCTTGATGAAGTCGGAAGGATGACAATCTCACAGGATTGGTCAACTCTGGGAGCTTCATCTTTTGGTGACGATGAGGTTTCTATTATCCTTTCAAAACCATTACTTACTTACTTGGATACTTGGACGGTCCGTCTTCACGAGTTGTGCGGACCCCAGCACATATGCCATATATGTATATGCCATATAGCATATATATGCCATATATATGTCATATGTATATGCCATACATGCATATATGCCATATAGCATATGTGCTCAAAACCATTCTTGTATCCCAAATGGCCAAAATTTTAGGAAAGTGGATGGGCCTTATTCTCTAATTCACGATAGCTCTGTGCGCCAAGCATAAAAAACCTCCGTGTTTATGACTGGGTAAAATTTCGTTTTAACCCTTACGCGACCGCACATGGCTTCTGTAAGAGTCATAGGATGTGAGAATAATAGCCGCTTTAACTTTAAATCAGCATATCGAAGCTTATAATGAATTTTTTGATTTCAATAAAGGCTTCGTTTTTTTTTGAATGATTTTAAGATTCTTCAACTTCTTGTTTGCAAGATAGAATCCTCTCTTGCCTTATCATAACGAAATCTGGTTTTCTGGAGCCCACAACACATGTTTCACTTTCTTCCTTCACAGCGCATATTTCGAACTTGAAACCAAATGAACAGATGGAATTTCGTCTAGCAACACAGGCCGATGTTCCCCAATGTACTATCCATTCTCACAACATTCGCAAATTTTAAAACATCTGAACTTCGTTCTCAGTTTTTGAAAACGCTGATTCTAAGCATGTTTAAATTCTAAAAGAAACTGTGGATAAAAATTAGATACATAAGTGCTGCGATTGATCAAAGTTTCTTCTATGAATGTACAAAGCTCTGAACTCCTGAGTTACTTCAGTTGGTCGAGGAATTATCGTTATCTATCGAAAAACCAGTTTTGTTGCCAGAGTAATCATACAAAAAATGAGCGAGTAACATAATATGTCTACAAAGTAACAGAGAGAGGAATTATGGTGAAGAAGGATATAAATACGCACATCATAGAACATTGAGAAATAGATGATCACTGCACCCTTAATAAGGGAATTCGTGAAGTGGATTCACCTAGACCGAAGTCGTTGGAGGTGATAGAATGGATATCTGGCCCTTACAATGACTCGCGGTTGCTTACCGATCTATCGAGCCAGTGCTGCTATCCTCCCAGACAAGTCTGCTACCAGTTTGCTGACCCTGGCGATTGATCAAAGTTTCTTCTATGAATGTACAAAGCTCTGAACTCCTGAGTTACTTCAGTTGGTCGAGGAATTATCGTTATCTATCGAAAAACCAGTTTTGTTGCCAGAGTAATCATACAAAAAATGAGCGAGTAACATAATATGTCTACAACGTAACAGAGAGAGGAATTATGGTGAAGAAGGATATAAATACGTACATCATAGAACATTGAGAAATAGATGATCACTGCACATGATACCAGACGCAGTGGTGGATCCTGGTATTGGTTTACTCTTAGTTGGGCTTCCTGATGAAAACGCCGGATTCCTCAGCTTCGAAGAACCTGCCGGGGGGATGAACCACCGCTGCACATCGCATACCACCATCCAGGGAGATCTTCCACCCAAGGTGAGGCGGTAAACCGTTGGGGATGAATTTTAGGTGTCACAATCATTTAAATCTCTCTTTTTTTTATGAATAACTAGCTCTTTTCATGGCTGGAGAAGTTCTTTTAGGGTTTATTAAGAGAACTTGCACGTCAGAAAGGAAATTATAATCGCGGAAGGTTGAAGGTACTGTTTTGGTTTGTTTCTTCAGTATCTTTAAGGTGGCTTTCACGATTAGTCTAGCGAAATGATTCCCGGTTTCAACCAGTGACTCGTTGCAAATTTTCTCTTTCTAAGCAGAATAGGCCAAAAGTGAAGCCTGGCCTTTCCTGACGATTGATGAGCTATTTTAGTGATAGAAGCTGTTTTCTACCTCCGAGCGTTTGGTCTCGATGTGATTTAAAAGAAAACTATTGTGCTCCAGATTTCCCAAGATACTGCATAAATGGATTATCTATAGTTCCTAATGTATGGGATGAAAATTTCTAGTGCGATTCTGTAGTAAATATCAAAATCTTCAAGACAGCGACAACACTATAGGCAAACATTTGATGATGATATTATAAAATTATAGAACCGGGGCGCATGTAGCGGAGTGGTTAAAGGCGTCATGCATTAAACATGGGATCAAACTCTACACCCAAGCTCACCAAGATATCCATCCCTGTATGGTCGATAGATTGGTACTAGACTTGTCTTCGAGGATAGCAGCACTGACCCTATACATCGGTAGGCCATTGGGAGTCATTATATAGGCCATATATGCATTCAGTCACCTCTAACGATTGGTTAACTAGGTTAATAGTTACCTATAAGTTAAAACACGGCTGAGAGAAAGGCGAAGTGAAGGACTCGCATCTAGTGGTGATGAACGCGTTAGTTCCCGAAAAACGCAATAGTGAGTTCGGTTCCCACCGCAAACACCTGCGGTCCGGAGTTTTGCAATTATCTCAGCATCATTGTGGTTATATTTCACATCATGCCTTGCCGTGAAAAGAAGGTAAAAAAGCTCTAAAGGACAAAGCTCTCGGCGTTGATCAATCCCTGTGGGATGCGCCATGCATTCGACTTCATTAAGTGTCGTTGGAGGTGATTGGATGCATATATGGCCTTTACACTCGCGAAGGCCTACCGATGTATCGGGCCACTGCTGCTATCTTCCCAGGAAAGTCTGGTACCAATTTGCCGACCCCGGAGGGATGGAAGGCTTGGTGGGCCATGGGCGCAGGAATCAATCCCACGTACGTGTCGCAGTGGCGCCTCCAACCACTGCGCTACACGCACCCTTTTGTTGGTATGACCGACTAAATTTCAACTACGAATCCTGAAAAACTATCGTTCTCATGGAAACAAGGTTATTTTTCAGGAGCTCAACAATGTGTTTAGTCGATTAGGAACTTCGCCTCCACTTCAGACACCCGAACTATGCTTTCCAGATGATTTCAGTCCAGTTAATATGCTAGGGTTACTGTAAATTCAGCATCCATTTACGAAAATCGTGAATGCCTTTTTCTTTCAGAACCAGAATATACCGTGTGTACGTATCAAATTGCTTACTCCGGAAGAAATCGCTCGAGAAGAGTTTTAGTCGTTGTTTTTTTACAATAGTTAATCAACAAATACATGTGAAATAATTGCACACTTGATTGAACTCTTTCAATGTTCCAGATTAATAAACGTTTTATATCATAGTAATATTATTTAAAATAGAATAACTTTTATAAAAGAATAGACAGAATTCAAGGACGTAAATCGTCTACTGATTGATTCCGCTCGAAGATGAGTACCCAGAGGCAGATGGACGCCTTCCATGGTGCATGTTTAAATAAATAAATTTTTAGAGGAAATAAACTTCCAAACCCTCCCAACGGTCTGCCGCCTCATCGTGGCTGGGAGGTGTTCCAGTGTTTCGGGCTGCGATGTACAACGGAGGATTCGTCCCCTCGGCAGGGTCTCTCAAGCTGAAAAGGAGTTCGGCGTTTCCATTAGGAAGCCTACCTAGGAGTAAACCAATACCAGGATACACCGCCGTTCTGGTATCAAATTCACATGGTGATAAATAGCGAAAACGGGCCCATTCAGATATCCAAGTAAATAAATATTATGCTACATTTGTTGAGGACGTGCGTCCATCGTAAATACTAACAGCTGGTAATGTGATGGCGTGTACTTGCTGGTGTTAACCTGTAACCACCGTAAGGTAAAAAATCGTGGTGCTATCCTCAGTCGTGGTTATTTGTGAAGAATGAAGCCAGTGGCTCGTTTTGAGTATATCTCATAATGATTACTGCCACAAATAACTTTAAAGAAGAAGCCGAATAAAAGCTACCGAGAAACAGGTATTTTTTTTATTACTTTAATTCGATAAAGTATGTCTTTTTATTATCACTGAAATCGAATCCATTAACTATGAGTCGCTATCCTCACCCTGAAAAGTAAGGATACATTTTCTCGTTCGGAATTTAGGTAAAATTATGTTGCTCAGCATAACTAATGCTATCTCGTCCCAACGCCTTACCGCCCCATCGTGGCCGAGAGGTGTTCCTGGGTGTAGGGTTGCGAAGTACAGTGGCAAGATTCGTCCCTTCGGCAAGGTCTCCCAAGCTGAGAAGGAGTCCGGCGTTTCCATCAAGAAGCCTAGCTATGAGTAAACCAATACCAGGAGTCCACCACCGTCCTGGTATGAAATTGGTCGCATGGTGGCAAATCTCTATTTGATCCGCAAGGGCGGCGACTACCAGCGAGGACGGGCCACCGACCTATCCCAGTATCCAAGTAAATAATTCTGTCAGAGTGATTCAGATTTCATTTGAATATAAATGCCCCATTTTCATGAAACATGAGGAAAAACGGGGCTCCACAAATTAAACAGTAATTGGCTATGGAGTTTCAAAATTCTGTTAACAATTTCCGCAGATCGCCACAACTGGTGAGATAGTGGCGATGGATTTAGCAGTACGACAGACACTGGTTACTATGCTTCTTCTTTGAAATGTCGGACTCCTTCACGACTTAAGAGACTTTGTCGTCGTGGGACGAACCACCACTATGAGAACCATCAATAGAACTCTTCTAATTCATCGATGTACTTTACTGGTTGGCAATATTTCACACTTACTTCATCTGCACCACACGATTCATCTGATTTCAATGGTGGAATTGGCTTGTTGTTGAACCTGATAGGAGCTGGCCGCTGAAATCAAAATCTCACAGAACGTAGAAGATTTTTATAACGAACGGATAGCGCAGTGTTAATGATGTCGCCCATTCGCTAACGACTCACAACCTACCCATCCGCTGGTTCTAAAGCGGTCCGGACCCACCATGTCTCTCAACCCTCCGATGTGGCGAAATTGATACGAGACTTGTGCGGAACAAGTTGAATTACTCTAACTCACTTGGAAACGCCTTAGCACGTGTATCTAGGGATTCCAAAGAGAATCGACTCGACCAGCATTCAACAACTGGAAGGAGTGGTGGGATCCACATAGTGCGATATTGTGCGATGTTTGGTCATATAATAAAATAAGTAACCCTCCTACACTCATAATTGTGTGGTGTTCACAAGCATTTTAGAAAACGCATAGTTTTTCTTTGACATGCTACACAAGCCCTACACAATGCATGCTCAATTAAAAAGCAGACATTAATTGTCGACGTTAGAACTGACAATACGAAGCGAATCATTACGATATAGTGGTGGAAGAAATCAATAACTCGGGTAATTTATAACCGAGAAAAAAGAGTGACAAGTGGTTCCTCATCATGCTCGTATTCATATCGTAGCCTGTATAACGAAGATATAGCGAGAAATAAATTGCTAAACGCTAAGGCCGGTGAAAAGTTTGTCCTACGAAATGAGAATTCACTTTTGCTTATTGTGCATGGAGGTAATCCTCTACTTGGCCGAGAATGCATTATATTTCCACCAACGCCTCCGGTGAAAATTTTCAGACAAAATTCAACAACATGCTTGATCTCATCTATCATCGCAACACAATAGAAGTACCTTTCGTACTTCTTCAAAATAGTCATGTTGAAGTAATTCTGCTGCTGGTTTACGTTTTTTCGGATCGTAGACGAGGACGGCTTGAAGTAACGACAGCGCTTTTTTACTAAATCCAAGGCCAATATACTGAAAACAATGTCATAAATTTGCGTAAGGAGTCAGATTGGAAATTTGACACACACTCACTTTCTCGAGACCACGAGCTGTGGATCTGTGAACTCGGGGACGACGGCATGACATCGCTTTAATGTCTTCCGAAGTAGGATAACCTAGTACGTCCACAATTATTCTCATCTAAATCACTGTTGCTTTATGTTGTTACTTTGTCAGGTATGAATTCAATGGTTCCTTAGCCTTGCAAGAATAGGCGTCAGAGCATCGAACCTGATTTTCTGAATCCTTTCCTTTAAATAAAGTTTTTGTACAGATGAAATCGTAAGTAACACATGCAGCTGACCACACGTCTAGAAACACGGCATTTAAATGACGAAGACGTGATGTAATAGAAAGATGCGTCGCGCATCAAATCGTAGTAAAGTCTGCCAGCCGGGAGCATGACACTACTAGATACTGTTGCTTAGTTACTATCGTAGTGTTTCCATTTGAAAATTTCCTATCCCTGGTCCAATAGCGTCGATTGACTGACCTGTGCTGAAGATGTGGAAGCACCTAGCCCGGCTGCAAATTAGGATACTAGGAAAAAATCCGGTCCAAATAGTAAAATATACCAGTCTAATAGAAGCCATGCTGAAGCCCACATGGTTTGTGACAACAAGTCGTTAAGGTTCTTTGAAAAACCTTATAAAGAGAAGTATAGTGAAGCAGTTAGCAATGACATCGTGTCTGTAAACTGTATGTTTCTCATAGCCGCTCCAGGTGTGAGTAGTAGAGTAGTAGAGCAAGTGCAGGAGCTTTGAGTACAGATGGTTCGCACCTTCTGAGGTCGGCAAATTGCTACCAGACTGATCTGTGCGGATAAAAACATTGACTTGGACAACGGTAAGCCACCATGATTCATTGTATGGGAAAACATGCATTTAATCACTCCTACGACCCTTGGAATGGAGTCAAATGCATGGGGCGATCCGAAGGGACTAATCAGCGCCGGACGTTTTGTTTTGTATACTTTATTACTGCTGCGAATCCAGTCAATACAATGGAGGCATCTACATACCTATCGCAGGTGTTAACGTAGTGCTTCCAAATAATAATTCGGGTGGACGATAATATCTGGTCACCTGGAACAACGAAATTTCTATTCTGCTCATTCCCCTCACAAATTTCGAACCAACCCAAACCGGAATTTTCTCAATATTCGAAAAAAAACTGCTACTTTTGACATCATCTTCCTCACACACCTGGTACGAACTTGCTGTTGTGGCACCAAAAAGTACAGCGTTACCAAAATCAGCCAATTTCAAAATTCCATCCTAAAAGTTCTTTCAGATCTTTTCCTGTACTAGGAACCGAATCGAGGTCCATAAGAACTAAATTCATGACTCACCTCATGATTCACAACTAGATTAGACGGTTTAATGTCGAGATGTATAACTTTACAGACGCTAAGAAATGCGACTGCCGAAAACAGTTGATATGAGTATAACTGAAATATTCAGTTCATTTTTTCTACAATCCTTGTCTTCTAGAAAAAACCCTCCCACTTTTTCAAGAAGAAAATGTTCTAGAAAACCTTTTACAAGAACAACGGGGCAACATGTATGGTAATTCATAAACAAATGCATGGTTATCGATGTGAACAAACGGCCATTAGCAAATTACCACGTGAAACTTTTGATCTGGACTGTCATCCAAGCTTAGATAGAAAACAATGAGAACGATGTCAGTCGATCAATCGTCGCGCAACGGAATACCAATGTACGAAGCTGTGCAAATAATGTGACGCCCAAACAAATGGTGATCAAGGCGGAAGATAATGATGACTCTGATGAAGACGAGTTGTACGAACTTCGACAACCTCAACACTTATCGGATGCTCCACGTGATGCTCGTAATATGAACATCTATGAGGTGTGCACCGCTACTCAAAACTTGAGGCCAATTTGATCAATATTTATAATTTCCATTGTACGGCACAGAGCATGCATGTAGGAACCTCTGCGACATTTTTCATAATACTTGCGAACTAGAAAAGGTAAAGGGCTTAGACTTAAATTAGCCAATAGATTGGTATAGATTGTGTTAAGACAATATTCAACCATGACCTGTTGTTGCACTTACGGCGAAGTTCGTAGAGAACTTCTGGAGAATTGACTGCTGAGACATGAGGGATGTTACCAAACACTATTTTGAGTGTAATTCTATAGTAAAAGCTCTATTTGTACGCTGTTTCTCAGCGATTCAAATCACTACACCTGTTACTAACCTGGGCATCTAATGTGTCAAATTTTATGCCCTTCTCTCTTAATCTTTGCACATCATCAGGAAGGTAGTCTAGTACAAGGCAGTGAATAGTCTGAAATCCAAAGTGACAGGCTGGAAAGACTTCAGCGGGTTTAAATTTCTTTAACAGTCGATTAATCAAAGAGATTAGAAGATGCTGTATGTGCTCTTTGATGATCATGTATAAAATAATCTACTAAGGCACCTCATTGTCTATTTTCCTGGTGAAATAGTACAAAAGTGTGACAATATTTCGATGCGGTGGAATCTTCGAAAGCACTTCAACTTCAGGGTAAACTTGATCCTTGGCGATAACAATATTTTTCGGTTCCCTATAAGAAAAATTGAAATATTACCACAAAAGCACACGAAATATAAGTCATTCCTATGAATGACAACACCCTAAAAATTATGTATTTATTAACATGCCTTCATAAACGCTTAAAGTAAAAGTGACCATATTCATGAAGATGGCATAACAAACAGCATGACATTCTTTCCAGAAACTACTACAAAGGCCATCAATGAAAGATCTTTTGACTTTTACCGTTCTTATAAAGGTTTGAGCCTAGAGAGAAGATTTACGGCGAATTTGCGACAAAGGATGTAGAAGGATGACGTGTTCTGCTTTGACCAATCCTATAGCGATGTTCCATGCACCTAACTCCACTGGTAGCATAGTAGAAGTGTCTTATTGCATTTCTCCCTTATGTAATAACTTTCAATATCCTAGCCATGTAATCCTGTCAGTGCTTTTAATCTCTCAGGGAAGTATAGTACTATCTTGCCTACAGTAGACGGGTTAAAGATTTTGTTTGGCCGGGACGCGGAGCCGAACGAAAGACTATGAAAATATTGCACAGTACCTTAAGCATTAACATATCCGTAACGTGCTAGTTTTTATTTCCTTTTTCAATAAATGAACTATATATGCCACCAAAAAATCGCCAGTAAACGTTAATTCGCAGCGCTAGTTAATAAATGTAAACATTTGTCGGAGTTGTCCCACACGAACCACATCATCACCTACCACGAATTTTTAATGGCAATTTTACGTTGCTCCGGTAGAATCAAATCTGCCACGTAGACGTTCGAAAATCGACCGCTGCCACATACACGTTCACCTAAAATCAACAACTACATTTCCACCCGTTCTACATCGTGCAAATCTACGTACACTAATGAACAACTGTACAATCGTGGAAGTTAAATAACTAGAATGTATTATATGCACACTGTCAGTCTCAGAATAGTTAAATACTTTCAGCGGACATATTCTTCCCTACAGTTTCTTCAGTGTTGCTCTTGGCTAGGAACCTTATCATCTTGTTCATCTAATTAGACATAACACTTAATAGAGACTACAACCACAACCACAACGACACTGAGATATTCGCAAGACGTGGATCCCTGGATTGGTAGAAAACTATCTGAGAGAGAAGCAAAGAGAGAGCCTCAGTGGTGCAGTATGTAAAACGCGACCCCTCTGATTGGGAAATCGTGGTTCGAACTGGTCCGGGGTCTAAGTATTTCGAATATGTCAGAATCGTTGTGGTTGCATTTCACATCAAACTCTAATGTGAAAAATTATAGTAAGCAGCAAATAAGTGATTAACTCAATAAAGGTTATTCTCTGCCTTTCTATGCAGTCTCATATTTCCTTCATTGGTCATACACTTCTACAAAAATCATGGTTATTATTGATTGAAGGCATGCTTTAATCTACCGTATATCTTTAATAATCCGCATTCTCTGTAGTCACTCATGATTACTTGTTTATCGACTTCGTAACAATGTAGACATGTATATGCCGGCAAACGTGGCTGATACTCCGATCCATTCGAAAGCGGTATATAAGGAATTCCATTCTGTTGCAAACCCATTTCTTCTTGGTATTATCCACCGTGTCTCTCAGCCTCATATAAGTTGTATTACAAGTATGTCTTTGGTATGCTCTTTATTTCCCAACCTTCTTAATCAGTGGATCGTGAAAGCGGTTCTGTTATTAGTGTTAATCCTCAAGCGTTTGATTTTCATCACGTATTTATTCCGCTGCTCTGTTGCTGTTCAAGCAGTGGGAGCAGGGATTAGTGATGCAGTCCAGCAGGAATCAAGGTGCTGGTTTGACCTTCTCTCCATCGGTTTCCATCTAATGCACATGAGAAAGCCTTAGCCCTACAATTTTTGAGATTGCGAAGAGAATTGACTCGACCAGCATTCAACGACGTTCATAGAGAAGGTAAAATTCTCAGGCAGCAGCCTAAACACACTTCGATGGCCCATCTGCACGAGTTTTGTGGACCTCAGCATATTTTCCATTCGCTGCTTTCCTTCGCCATCGTCGTCCATGGTAGTGGTTTGATTCGAACATGGTGGTCGGTGTGAGTCTCATATCGTGATCTCTAAAACAACTACAGCTGCGAACAAAGCTTTTTCACTTCAGTTACAAACAGGTCCGCCCAACGAAATGGTCGTCCTAGGGTACGTTTGCATCCTTTTGGAGTACATCTTCCATCTTTCGTCTGTTTTCTCATTATATGGCTGACCCATCCATGTTTTGCTATCGATATGCGCTCCATCTCGAAAATGAGAGTTTCGCATCCCGTGCTGTTTTTTTTGCCCACAATATTTCAGAAAACATCGTTCAACCCCTAGAATTTCGCTCACAGAGGAGATCTCACGTGGGTCAGTTGCGAGTGCACTGAAAAGCGATCTTATACTTGAATTGGACTCCTTGTTTGTGCTGCATTGATTTGGCAGACACCTTTTGCGTCTGCGAAGATGTATTCATGCATGCGTGGGTGGGTGTGTATTCTAGGAATCAATCCGGCTAAAAGCCTGCAATCGAGTGCCTGGAAGGTATATGGGACGCGGCCAAGAGTCACCTCAAACAGATAACTTCCCTGTCTACTCTGACAGCCACTGACAAGCTACCTGAGAGTATATTCAGCTCCCACGTTCAGTAGTCAGTAAGTTGCACGTGGTTATCAAACGTTAATCACAGTAAAATAAGTGGGTCAAATTCCCTGAATGCGAAAGAGCCCACGATGCAGCACCTATGGGTAGGAAGAGTACAGAGAGCTTATTAAAATGTTAGGGCAACTGTAGGCTGCCTAAATCAATGAGCACTAAGGAGACGACGTTCTGTACCTACAAGGCACGCTCATTTCCATTTGAATCTTTAATAGAGGATTTTATCATGCAGGCAAGAGGGATGAGGTGCGACGTCCTCGAATTGGCTGAGACGAGAAGACGTAACCCATCTAATGCTCTCTATGCTATGCAGAACAACTCTGTTTTTCGGACCATGCGACAATAGAGGATTTGGTTGCGTATGGACTTGGAGAATGTCTACAGAGAAAACCATGCATTCGTTAATGGTATCATTGAAGATTTTAACGCTAAATAGGATTCAGAAGAACGTCTAAAGAACGTCACATTGGGAACCAAGGAATAGAACGGCACGATCAGGGTGAGCGACTGTGCGAGTGCAAAATAGGATTCAGAAGAACGTCTAAAGAACGTCACATTGGGAACCAAGGAATAGAATGGCACGAACAGGGTGAGCGACTGTGCGAGTGCAAAATAGGATTCAGAAGAACGTCTAAAGAACGTCACATTGGGAACCAAGGAATAGAATGGCACGATCAGGGTGAGCGACTGTGCGAGTGAAAAATAGGATTCAGAAGAACGTCTAAAGAACGTCACATTGGGAACCAAGGAATAGAATGGCACGATCAGGGTGAGCGACTGTGCGAGTGAACGTTTAGATTCAGAAGAACGTCTAACCAAGGAATAGAATGGCACGATCAGGGTGAGCGACTGTGCGAGTGCAAAATAGGATTCAGAAGAACGTCTAATGAATGTCACATTGGGAACCAAGGAATAGAATGGCACGAACAGGGTGAGCGGTTGTGCGAGTTGATGATGGCTGCCATGACCACTCATGGTAATTCACAATTCTGGAAGCCCCACTCTCAACACTAGACGTGGCAGTCCCTTAATAGAGATTTCTACAGTGAATTAGACCTCATGATAATAAATAGAAAGAATTGCCAAACAGATGCAGTTGTTTTCCGGAAATTCTACGCGAAACCATATCATTGCCTCTTTAGTGCAAGAGTTCATTTCTCATGCAGAAAACGCAGTTAAATTTTAAAAAAAACCATATTCCCGATTCACCGTAATCTGAAACTTATTCACTTCATTAGTCGGCTGTTGCAAAAATGCCTCTTTTGATAACATCGATGAGGGATACGATCGGCTCATTCAACATCTTTACGTTATCGCTATGAAAGCTCGGAGTTTGAAAATCACCAAAAGACGTTTGTGTCCAGAAGCAGTGGACCTGATACGCAAGCTTGGAATCGCACGAGGTACTGGAAACCTCCAACTCATGCCCGAACTTGCAAAACAATAAGGACAGTAGATTAAAGAAGATCTTAATGATAGAAGAGTCGCAGTTATGGTCTCAGCTGCAGAGGCTGGGAAAGCATTCGCAAAGCCCACCGAAGCTTCTCCAATTATAAAACCAAGATAACTGCACTCCAACGCTTAGACGGAAATTGCAGCTTCACAAAAGCAACGAAGAAAATCATTCATGATTACTATTTTAATCTCTTCAATAGTCACGTCCTCCTGTTCCCATGCGAAATGAAAGAAGATCGATATTTCGTCCTACAGGTTCTCTCTTCCCACATCCGACCTGCTATTTCGTGAGTGAAGAATCGAACAATACTAGTGTCCGGAAAGTATAAGATCTGATCACTTTACGAACATTCCACCAGTCGTCATCATCATAGTGGCTCGGCTGCTCACACGTTATCTGTTAGAACGAAAGGTTCCTACTAGGTTCCAACTAATTAAAAGACCAGGAAGGCAGTGTTATTGTTTAAGAATGATGATCTCCACGATATCGGCAGATGTCACCCAATCTGCTTGCTGTCTATCGTCTACAAATTTTTCACTCGAATTGTGCCGAACAGGAGCGACAAAACAATGGACGAAGGACACCCATGTGAGCAAACAGTCGCGAAAAGGATTCAGTACAACTGACGGCATTCACGTGATAACAAGACTCAACGAAGTATCGGAAGAGTACAAGAGACCGATCTGTCTCACTTTCATCGATTTAAAGGACGCTTTTGACCCACTAGAGATAACAGCAGTCGTGTAAACCGTGGGCAGACGAAGAATTCCCTGTTTAGTATACAAAGGTTCTTCGTGAGCTATATAAAAATTTCATTACCGAAATATCACCATTTTACGACGATGTTAGCGTCGACGTCAAAAGAAGGGGTTAAGGAAGGTGATACCATCTGGCCAAAATTAGTCATCGCTGTCGTCTAGAACGTCATGCGAACGCTGGAATCAGGAAGCATGGTAGCAAAAATTAATGGTCAGCAATTACACCATGTTTCTTTGATGATGACACCGTTCCTATAATAAAATACATTATCCTAGTGGAATGAATGCTAATCGACTTTGATAACGCATACCCACAGATTGATCTTCAACTAAATCTCACAATAACGATGTTCATGAGGTGCGGATTTGTTTCGTGCGATTCCACACTTAAAGGAGAGAATACATCCGAATTTTTCAACTACGTCTATCTATGTCGGCGAATCAACATGATGAATGATTTAGCTCCAAATTTGAACGGGAGGAAGCGAGCGGCTTGGAGCTTTCAAGAGCATCGAGTATGTAGTGTGGAGAAAAAAGAACACCCGACTCCTTGCTCCATCTTTTACTTCATGATTGCTTCCGTTTTAACGTAGGCATCAGAAACATGGTTGCTCGGTAAAAAGGATGCAACAATACTCAACGTTATAGAACGCGCAGTCCAAAGGAGTGTGCTAGGAGTCACGCATTATCCCGCCTCACACAAGTAAGGTAAGGAATCCGAGTTTCCGATCTACCGCAACGATGAAAACTCAAATACGTGATTCTATCTGCCAAAATGTTGAAGATAAGGTGTGCCGGACACGTGATACATATGAACAACTGATGGACAAGAGTCGTAGCAATGGATTCTTTGGGATGTCAAACATAATGCAGGGAGACGACCGATCCGACGGTCAGAGTTCTTCACGTAAACCCTAGGTAAAAGTCACGAGAACGTTGGAAAGAATACTATGAAATGTGTGGTTTTCACGACTCGAGACAGCAAACAACTTGTGGTTTGGAGAAGATTTATATCTAAAGCTTAAATGTATGATGACTTTATGCTCAGATGGCGCCGGAGTGTGATGTACGCTATGAGGTGGCGCTCGAGATATGATACTGTAGGGACGACCCTTAAACTGGTGACACCATATGAGCGATAAACTCACACAACAATAACTACACAACGGGATTAACAAGTGCAGAGCAGTTAAACAAGACTTGAAGATCAACCTCAATACATTGATAATGTAGGACTGATCCTTTGAAGTTAATCCAGTTTGTCCTGTTCAAAAGGGGATTAGACAGCTAACTTTATGCAAAAAAAGCATGGATGGTTTAGCAATCAGATGACGCGTCCTAAATAAGGTTTGGAATGGGTTGAGAATGCTGTAAAAGCCGTGACCTTTTACTTGCTTCTGTTTCTATAAGTGTTCAGGAGTTAGCAAACAAAATGATCACAGAGCGCTTCTCAATGATAGGCTTTTACATACATGCAGCTACGTATATATCATGGTATCACAGAGAACCTTCCAGCCAGCTGAGAAGGTAGTAATAAGCTGATTGCTACGAAGCATTATGCTATCAGAATAGGAGTTTCCGAATAGTGGGACTGCATAGAGAAAGTTTCCTATAGCAGAAATAATATTCGTTGTAGCTTCTTTCCTATTCCTATGGCAGAAACAATATTTTATGTAGTAAAGGTTTTACAAGACTTTCTGTGTTTTTAGGTAAACATAAAGCTAGAGACAAAACAGGGATACAGAAACATTTCGCTCTTTTGACATCTAGCAACGACATAGGCTCTTAGCGATTTGCTGAAAGAAAGAGAGCAGTTTGAGAAGTCGCACAACGCATTGGTACCGGTGACTGTAAAATTATGACTAGTTTTACGCTGAATAGACTACGTGTGGACGAAGAATCGAAAAACTTACAGTTTGAACTAAAAAAATAAACCTTTACTTCGACACGAAACAAACGATGTAAGCAAGTGAACCAAGTCTACTACGCGGTAAGAAGATTTCAGCTAGCTCACACAGAGTAAGCACATTCAAATTCACGAAATTAGTCTTTATTTTGTAAACAGAGGGCACGTGTGACGCAGTGGCCGACGTCACCCTGCGACACACGTGGACTCGATCTCCGTGCCCACCAAGCCTTCCATCACTCCGGGGTCGGCAGATTGGTCATTGCAAAGGCTAGATATGCATTCAATCACCTCCAAACGATGCTTAGTGAAGTCGAATGCATGGCCCAACTCTCAGGTATCGATCAACGCCAAAAGCTTTAACCTTTATTTATTAGCTTTTGCAAACACAACTCACCTTGTATAGTAAGATTAACTTCTTCTTTATCACCTTTTCCATGTATTTTGCGTGCTGTTAAAATTCCCATATGCTTCTAAATGCTAGTCAGAATTTGTGATAATCATGTAATTCATAGTAATTTATCATTTAGAAATGAATATGACACTAGGCACTGTGTGGTTTCCGCGATTCGAGACAACAGACACCTTGTCAATCGTGGGAAATTTGTATCTAAAAGTTCAATTTGCGATGACTTCACAGCTAAGATGGTGCCGATGTAGTAGGAACATACTAGGCTACAATTTATGAATAGAGCCGGATAGCCTAAATTAATGAACGGAATCTGCATGTGAACACTGATCACACGCAAATCTACAAACTCACACTATAATTGTGATCTGCATCGACGAACAACTGCACAGTAATGTGTACTATTAAGAATAACCAACCCACTGAAGAATTATTTGCGGAACACGACTGATATGTAATGGTTTTATTTATCACTTAGTAGAGTAATTACCTCAGTATGATCATGTTAAGGGGAGGGAACGCAGTGATTGATGGTGCTGTCGATTAGGAAGCAAGAGGCCTTAGTTCGATCCTCGTCTCAGCGATCTTCTCCGATCCGCGTGGGAACGCCTTGCCCTGGCTACCTCCAAGATTGCAAGGAGTGGCTCGACTGGCATTCTACGAGATTAGTAAAGTAGACGAAACCTCAGCGAGCAGCTGAAACGATAGTGAACAGCAAATGAGAGGAAAACTAATCGAATGCGAGAAGTGGTAGGATCCGCACAGTAGACGTTATGAGGGGTTATGTTTAAAAAAATGATTGTACTAATAAGGCAGGATTCGGCTGCCCCCGTATTTTTCGGCCGGTCAATTTTTTAGTCGATTTGACGTTACTTTCTAAAGCTACAAAAATCGCAGCCGTCTTTGAAGAATCCCAGTTAGGAAGTAACAAACCCTCTTCCGATTCGCAATGACTGACAACTACCCTTTGTGAAGACACTGTCATTCAGCATGCCAGGGATGAGAGGAGAGCAGATACTGATTCCGTAACTGAACCCACACGAACCAGATTTCCGTGATGGATGGAAGTCACGAGGTAACCAAACGAAAAGAAGGTGTTCTAAGGCTCGGGCTTTATGTGATCATGAGGTATGTAAGTACTTAAGCAAGGAGCTATGAAGATACGACATCTTACTTACTTGGATACTTGGACGGTCCGTCTTCACGAGTTGTGCGGACCCCAGCACATATGCCCCTCGTTCCTTTCTCTCGCAATCGTAGTCCATGGTGGTGGTCTTGTTCGAGCATGGTATCGCTTGCGAGTCTCATACCGTGATCTGTAAAACAACTGCAGCTGCGGGTACAGCTGATTAACTTTGTTTACGAACACGTCCGCCCAACGTGTAGGTGGTCGCCCAAGGGGACGTTTGCATTCTCTTGGAGTCCACTCTACTGTTCTTTTTGTCCATCTGATACGACATCATTTACTTGAAAATCTTGGTTTGCAGTATACGTGTCATTTGCACTCCTCGAATGTAGAATTCAGTGATAAATGTTTGCCGGACTGAGTTTCCTACGAAGCAAAAGGAATAGATGGTATTGCTGCTCATAGCGATGAACCGAATATCCAGATAGAATGTAGTGGTACGAATATCCCTGAGGTTCACAATAGCGCTCTGCCCGCTCCCATTTTTAGCTTGTTTTTAAAAAAATGATGGCAAAATTACTACTGAGTGAATCGGTTTCATTATTAATACTGCTGCTATTACCATCATTATTATCATATCATCACTACCACTATTATTAAATTATAGTTGCCCCACAGTTTCGATAACGGTCTGTTTGCGCTAATACATAGGAAGTCGTCGACACTTCACCATACCCATAGGAAAAGGGTTTCGATAAGGCGATACAATACCGCCAAAGATGTTTACTGCTGCACTGTTTTTGATAATGAAGTTACTCGAGTGGGCGAGAAGGCCATACCTATTGATGGAAGATCCCATCGAATCTTCGTTTCGCGGATGACATCGTCACCTTTTCGAGGAGTACCACTGGACCAGAGACTATGCTCTGTGAATACAACGAAGCACAAAAAAATTGGACATTACATAAAAAGATAGAAGAACTAGTTCATAAAGAATGGTGGGAAGATCAACAAATCGAGCAAGGCGGTTTCCTGATTACAGACCCCACCTCGTACGGGTACCTTGGACGTTCTATGAACATAGGGAACAATGTGAAAAAGCAATTAGATAGAAGAAGGAGAGCTGCATGGGCCGCATTCGGCCCAGTCGAACCACTGACCAAATAATCACCTGTCACCTGTAGTCCCGTTGATCGTCGAGTGACTCGAGCGGGCGCCAGTAAATGATAAACTCAGAGAGCCGCTCACCCTGTTCGTTCCATTCTAATCCGTGGGTCCCAATGTGACGTTCCTCAGACGTATTCTACGAGACCAAATAACAACGAACTGAAAACCCCGTACTCAGCTTTTCGTTTCAACAGTTCTCGCAGTGCTCTGTTATGCAGTAGCAGCGTATGTTGATATTTCAATCACGTCAAGAAATCTGCGCACCACCCACAGAGCGCTTAAACAACGCCTGCTGAAATTTAACGGACACTCATAGTGTCTAGCCGAAATGCGTAACTCACATCTTCGGAACCCATGCCATCTTTGGGATCCAGGAAAACATACATCAATAGCGAAACAAAGATGGGTCGGTTACATAATAAAAAGAACAGAGAACACGTGGAAGAAAATAACGGTGGATGAACTTCAGGAGAATAAAATCGCCTTCTTGGACTACCTTCTAAACGATGAGCGAGATGCTAGTGCCTAACGTCAACCGTCTGCACTCACAGATGGCAACGATTTCAGTATTACGGAACGGACCTTGCGGACGTTACCATGTTCGACGCAGATCAGCACGATGGACGAACATTGCGCGTGAGAGAAACGAATACAAATTTTGCAGGGGTTTGCACAACCTGTGAAGTCGGGCCATCCAAGTATCCAAGTAATTACAACCGCAATGATGCTGAGATATTTGCAAGGCTTGTACCACAGGCCAGATCGAACCGCGATTACCCTTTCCGGGGGTCACGTGCTACGCACGGCACAACTGGAGCCCTCGCTCTGAGATTCTCACAGCCAGTTTGTTTGCCCTAACAGTGCCATCAGCAATTACTCATTACTCATCATTCGTACTAAAATAAAAGTAGTTTAGTTTCGATATGTGCATCCAAATACGCCAGGTAAACGTGATTGGTTGCAATTCACTGTACTGTTTCACGTAGTAGGGAATCGTCCGAGATCCCATCACACTTTCATTCTGATCAGGATGTCATCTGTAACTTGTCATTGAGGCCACTTATTAGGATGTCAGTAGGAATGCTCTTCAAGTGGTTTACCACCTCATTCTAACTGAAGCCAGTCTAGATGACGAACTGTAGTAGGCAGCCCACTACAGTATGTGTAAAATACTTTTATTTAAGCAATTTCTGTTTTGATTTAACATTATTTTCCTCTTCTCCACTTTGTTACTAGGTCGTCTTGTCTGTACTACTTAGATCGTACATGTCAATGTTTAGTATTGATTAGCTGACTTGTCCTTTGTGCCCCATGATCAACGTTAATCTCTGGTCTAGACTTGTTGCAACTTCTTCTTGTTCCCAGTGATACAGAATTTCTAGAATCTGTTAAGCTCCGCCCATTCCCAAACCACTATATAAAGAGTGCCACTTGTCTGCGAAGCCATTTCTCCTCGTGTGGTCTTGCGAGCTACTCTCGCATATGTTCTGTGCATGTGGGTTGGTTCTTTCCGTATTTGATGTCAGTCCATTGCAAAAGCCGTTCTTGCTTTTTGTTAAGGCTAAGCGTTACACTTTGGTTTACTACTGCAGTTACTGACCTAGTTGCTGTTTTGATGTTTGAATATGCATAATATGCAGGCATGAAGGTGTAATTACAGAAGTTTGAGGTTTTCATGCACCTGTGCTATTTCACAAGTTCCTCCAGTGCTAACAAAAAGCAAGTCTTAGTTCACTCACTATGTTTTCTGTGTAGTATGTTGAAAGTCAGAGAGATTATCACAGTGTACTGAAAGAGTTCATCTTCTCAGAAAGATCACCCACGCTGAAACGACCATTCTAGCCAGAATACTGGTCAGGGGTAAAGTTTATGCTATAGCAGAGTCTGACAGGTTTGGTTGTGACTGTTTCTCTCTAGAAGCTAGCAAAAAATGCCTGGTACGAAAACTGTGCTTTTCGTCTTTCGAGTGGAGCCCAGTGAGCTGAGCTTCATGATGCCTGCTTGATTACCTCGATACTTTTTCACAAAAAACAGGTCTAGGTATTCCGAATGACCTCTTTACCTCCGTATTTTTTCGTCATAAGCTTTCTTTTTATCATTGTTCAAAGGTATCTCATACCGATTTAGTGATGACATGAAAACGTGTAGTACTAATTACCTTCGGAAGTGCCTTTTTTGCAAGTATGGCAGGAGAAACATCGGTTCAAATCCGAACTCGCTGAGGACTCCGACAAACTTGATCATGATCAAACGTCGTCGATCAATTCAGGAAGCGAGTTGACTGGAATCCTTACTGATCACACAGATCAGATCCACTCGTTGTTTCGTGCAGAAACGATCTTAACAAACCAGATTCCCTTTAGTACAATGGGACTTTTCGCCTTCATTTCAAAAGAATACGTGGTTTAATCAAATGTATTGAAGCGCTGTAAAGTTGGGGAAGTAAACCAACTAATTTTAAATCCCCGCAAATTTTAGTTCTTGTTCACTGGCCGCTTTGCTGTAGATATCATCCGATCAACAGGCATGTTTCGCACAGTTTCATGGCATTTTTCCTCGATTTCAATGATTGTTACATTTTGTGAACACCGTCATGTGAAAACCAAGCAGAACATGTTTAGCCATGTAGTCATTTCATGTTTACTTAACTGACACGTGTTGGACGGCATGATTACTCGCTCACTTGCAGTCATTTACTATCTTCGCTTTCTGTCTGCATCGTGGTTCTTTCATGAGTGAACTTATTTTCTTGTAATTGGTCTAGTGTTGGGTATATTACTTCAGTAATCCTATCACTTTACGGTTGAATGCTGTTTAGAAAGGCGACTTTACGATCGTGGCGACTTACTGGAGAGGGCGGAACCGTCTTTGTTTTGAGAATGCTAGGAATCTGTGTTTTATCTATAGGGGATATTTTAAGGCCTTTTAGATCACCTACCCCAGTCATTCGTTTATTCGCATTATTCAATTAAATCTGTATCGAAGCGATAAGTAGGGACTTGACCAACTCTGTACACACCTAATGTTCCCTTAAAAATCACTACCTGTAGGTAACATGGGTTTTTTGATGGCTATTTCATCGAAGCGTTAATGAAAAGAATGTAATATAGAAGTCATTTTGCGAAAATGCTGATTTTTTACCTTATCTCTGCTTAACAAGCTTTCAATCATGTCATGTTCGATCATTATCTTTAGAATGTCGATTTATGATTAGGAAGAGGGAATCTTGTTAAAAAATGATTCGTTCATCAAGTGTTTGGAACTCTCTCCCAGGCTGGACTTTTCGATAGACTTTAAGATAGAGATAGATAAGATAAGAAGATTTAAGATGCTGTTCTTTTCCTGGGCAGCTCGATTTTGGATGAGACTTAAGAAATACGGATAACTCTATTGTGTGTGATAACTGTTGCTTGAGCCTTTTAATCGTAAACAATAGTATGAGACAAGTATGATTCACAATTTTATCATCGCATGGCAGCAAATCTGATCCACGAAGACGGCGACTGCATGTGGTGACGACCTGAGGCAGACTTTGGCTAGGCTGACCTCGGGAATCCGTGTAACCACAATGGCTAAACTGGCAAAAGTCTGAAACAACAAGTACTATGCTGGAGCCCGCACAATCAGTGAGGGCGGGCATTCCAAATATCCAAGTAAATAAGATCTACGGGGAATTCTTACTATAGTTCCTGTGCTCAGTAAAGACATCCAGTAGTTGTCAGTGTCGGTTTGGTGGACGAGTTCAGTCAGTTGCATGGACTCGGACGTGATTCATTCTAGCGCAAGATTTTGTGTTTCGAGCAAATCTGCTCATGCATCTGTGTTGTTCTAGTATAGGTTTTGTGTAGAAGAAAAGTGTAGAATTTATTTAGTGGATTGTTGTTTCGATTGTATTTCCGTGTCGATTTTAACGTGATTCTCGAGAATTACCTTATCATGAATTTATTTATTCTAGAATGTCTTCAAATGGCTTTTCTATCACGCCTGATCTTCATGACGTCATGGAATGTCCCATATGTTGTTTGCGATTCGAAAGACCACTCCAGCTAAGCTGTGGACATTCATTCTGTAGTAATTGTGTGGATAGACTGGTTAGTAGTTGTAGAGTCTTAATGCGAAACTTCGCTGTTGGATGAATTGAGATACCATCGAATGTTTGTCATATTATCTGAAGAACTCTACAATCGTATTCAGGGATTAGCGAGTTCGCTATTTCAGGTTGCCGATGCTCGAGCTGGTGCAAACAGGAACGATAATTTCCTCAATATGATCCCACCGGAGCCGGTGCCTATTAGAGCGAACGTAAATCGTGGAATGGATCAGCCGAATGTTGTAAGAAGAGACTTCCGAAATTCGTGGCTACCAGTATGACCTCTAGGTTTTATTCTTACATAGGAAGATTTTTATATGTAGACCGCGAAGAAATTGCTTCAAGCACTTATCCGTTTGGAGTGCTGGTGAAGCTTTATGCTGTCAAGACTTATGCCTATAAGATTTAATGTTATACTTTCCTCGACATTAAGGGTAGAGGTAGTTGCAGAATTGCCTCGTTTCCTAGTCTCAGCAATGTCGACTTCCTAAACGGGAAGAAGTCTTCGCCATAGGATATGAACAGGGCGCTCTTAAGATAACGACGATGGAAATATTATTTTAGGGTTTGGTATTGTTTAAAGCCGCAAGCAGTTCAAAATACCGAGGGAGAGCCAATTAACTATTTGGTATTATACGTATATGTGTATATACACACGTGTAGCACAATGGTCGGATCTGCGCTGAGAGCTTTATCCTTTTTTTTTCATCGTTTTAAATTTATACAGTTGCATATGTCAACGTACATATTGCATAGACAGGGTAATAGTGAGTGTTTCAGAATCGTGTGGGGGGAGAGATATGGATGCATATTGCTCATATGGCACATCCTCCTATTCCCGGACTAGGAGGTTTTGCACATCCCCAATATCTAGTTCGCAATATTGTACCACATGATGAGGTATTCATTTTTCCCTGCATTATTGTTTGTCTTTGATTCATGGAAGCGTGAAAGTGTAGGGTATGTTTGAATGATGGCTTATTCTTCCACAGCAACCGTTCATCCATCGTCGAATGAATTTAATGGGAGGCGGCGACCATATTATTAAGTGTCCAGAGTGTCGTCAGCCTACCAGAGTGCCACCAGAAGGACTCCCAGTTAACTTTCGCTTGCAGGGTGAGTGTTTTATTCATTTGTTTATTAACTTCTAGAAACTTTTTTTGGAAAATATATGTTGTAATCAGTTAGTTTTTGAGTTTGTCCTTAACTTCCCTGTTTAAGAGGTCTTGGATCGTATGGCTGACAGCAATGCCGCCTCCAATTCACTTGATTCTCGAGAAGCTGCTTCAACTGAAGCGGATACGGACGGTCACCCTAGATGTTTGGTTTGCAATGACGTGATGCATAAAGGGATATACCTTGTTTGTCTGACATGTGTTGACGAAAACGTGGTGAGTTATGCAGCGTATCTGGTGAGTAGTTTTTCTACCACGAATATTAGTTCAGGAAGCAGTGTGTCAAGTTCTGTTTTTCCATAAATCATTCATAAAAGCACCACTGGCTCGCCAGGCCAGGCCTCACATCTCTCCCGGATCGGCAAATTGGTACCAGACCAGAATGGGTTGTTTGAGAGGATATTAAAACTAGCTCGATACATCGGTAGGCCACCGCGAGTCATTGTAAAGACCAGATATGTATGCAATCACCTCAAAACGATGCTTAATCAAGTTGAATGCATGATGCATCCCTCACGGGCTGATCAACGTGGAGAGCTTTGGAGCTTTTATGCAGAAATGATTAAACCGTCACATCTAATGCTAGCTTTAAGCAACTTCGTTTATCCAACATTCATTGTTTTACGATACTGTTTTAGTTATAACTAGAAATAACGTCTTACGTTTTCATACATGAAGTTCATGTGCCGTGCTTAATTCCAGCATCAGCTTTGTTCAATGTGCTGCCTTCGAAGTCACAATGGACACAAAATTGAGGAAAGACGTTTCCTCACTAGGAATGACGTAGAGGTTAGTTGGTCTATCGTTTAGCATATTCTTCGTGATGTTTATGATCGGCAGGTTCTCCGCGTAACTTCCATTTTAAGAGGCGTGATGTGTTCCTTTTGTACTACTCATCTGTTTTACGCGGGCGCGTGTGGCGCAGTTGTTGTAGGTGCCTTTCAATACACCCAAGGGATCGATTCCCGTGTCCATGGCTCACTAAGCTTTCCATTCCTCTAGTGTTAACAAATCGATACCAGAGTTGTCTGGGACGATAGCAGCACTAGCTCGATACATCGGTAGGCCACTGCCAGTTATTGTAAAAGCCAGATATGCATGCAATCACCTTCAGTGATGCTTAATGAAGTGGAACGTGTGACATATCCACCTTTCTTCAACTAGTTTCCCTATCAAACAGTGCCATCAGCAATCACTCGTCATCGGGATTGATCTGGGGAGCACAAATTGGTTTTGAACCCAGTTCTGCTGTGACTTCTTTACTTGGATACTTGGACAGACCGCCCTCACCAGTTGTGCGGGCCCCAGCGTATTACCCACTTTTCGGAGTTTTGCTGCTTTAGCCATTGTTGTTCCCTGTTCTTTGTGTACCAGGAGATTTGACACCATGCGACTAGTTTAGTACCTGGACGGCGACGGATCCTGATATAGGTTTGCTCTTAGCTGGGATTCCTCATGAAAACACCGGACTCCTCAGCTTGAGAGAACCTGCCAGGGTATGTCTCTTACCGCTGTGCTTAGACTGGCACTGTAGTTGAAATCACAATGCCAACTTTTTGACCAGAGTTTTGCAGATATCTCAACGTCATTGTGATTTTGGTTGTATTCCACATCATATCTTGCCATAAAAAAAGATTAGGCAGTAAGGAAAAAGGACTATCTAGTGTTCACGTTTATAGAGAAATTCATTGAATGGGAGTGATTCTGACGCATCTATGGAATCTTGCCCTGTAAATCATCAATCTAAGCAGGTGGAGAGTTGGAATATTTCAAGGTTCACAGTTTCTCCATTCTTATCATATTTTAGGCATTATTTTTAATATGATGACGGTATTAACGAGTCAGTAATATGTTTGGTAAATTAGTTTGAAAGTCTACCAGCTTATTTCGTTTTGCTGACTGATAGCATCCACCAAAACTAATTTGCTTGGACTCCTTATAAGGTTTCGGATGGTATTCTGTATTTGTTCAAATAAAGGCTAAAAAACATATCCGCGCTCATTAGTTGATTACTTTAGCTTTAGTAATCATAGTGCTTTAATTGATTTTACTCTTTTATCTACTCCCCTATATCCTACTTTTCACTCAGAAGTTGGTCCACCCATGAGAATAAGTCCCGACATTTGCGAACGGTGCAGAAACCTGACATTCTCCGTAAACGTCCCTACGTGACACGAGCTAGAGCTAAGCAGGAAGGATACAATTCTAACCATTCGGATCTAGAAGCTGATCGCCAACGCCGCGAGGTACGTGGCTTGTGCTTGATTGCATGATTTATTTCAACGATTAATCGCTCTGTTTTGGCTTATTCGTGATAAACATCGGAATGGATTTCTTGATGGTGACGTTGCTCGTGCTCCACGTGCTACAAAATCACAATCAGGACCGTTGCGTATGGAAGTACCTGTTCCTACATCAAGCTGTGTTTTACCATCAACGGGGATTCAACAAGTGCTTATTTTTATCGCAATAAGTATCACAATATTTCTGAACGTCACATTGTTGGATGTTATTGATGAAGTCACCTAGGTTGTATTTTGTAGACGGGGGCCACTCACGTTCTACCCAGGTTATTGTTGATGGTTTAGATTTCGAAGTAGCCTAGATTAGTCTGGACCTTTCACATTACCCTTGACAAACACTGCTTCCTTGACTGAAATCGAAATTATTTTTGCATTTGTTTAGATGGGAAACAGAGGAAATGAAGGTGTTAATTTCATTACGGAAACGCCAGTTGCTGTAAACGAAAACATTGGAGATGAAAGTATTGAGATACTTTCGGAAACATCGTCTGCTGCGGATGAAAACAAGAAAGATGAAAGTGTTGAATTTATTTCGGAAATGCCGTCTGCTCTAAACGATCTAGAGCATCGTGCCGAGAAGGTAGAGTTCATCTTTAGAGTACTTACTTGATACTTGAACGGCCCGTCCTTACTAGTTGCGCGGGCCCCAGCATAATCACCATTTTCGGATATTTGCTGGTTAAGCTATTGTGGTTCCCTGGAATCCCGAGGACAGCCTGGCCAAAGTCAATCTCAGGTCGTCAATACGACAGGCAGTCGCAGCCGTTGTGAATCAGAGGGGATTTGCCACCATGCAACTTTGATAGCAGCACAGTGGTGGATCTTGATGGAAACGCCGGATTCCTTCTCAACTTGGGAGACCGTGACGTGGGGACGAATCATCCCGCTGTACATCGCAGTCCGGCACCCAGGAACACTTCCCAGCCATGATGGGGCGGTAAACCGTTGGGAGGCATCGTTAGAGTAACGATGGTATTGTTATATAATTAGTGAGGTAGGCTAGTTTTTATTCTCAGCTATTTCGAGGATCTTGTTTCTAATAATTCCAGCTTTTTAGTTAGTTATTTCACCTAAACACACCGTAATGGGAAGAGAGACTGGTCTTGTTTCAAATGTTCACGGCAGTGCGACGACTCCTCCGAAAATGGTACATGCTTTTCTTTTTTGGAAAATACCATAGTAAAAGCGGTGATTTTAACATCGTACTTGGGTGCTTCCACGGCCCGTCCTCACTGGTTGTGCGGACCCCTAGCACAATCTCTATTTTTCGGAGTTTTAGTGGTTTAGCCATTGGGATTCCCTGGAGTCCAGAGGTCAGCCTAGCCAATTTCTGCCTCAGATCCTTCCCACCACAAGCAGTCCCCGCTCATGTGGATCAGAGGGAGATTTGCCGCCATGCGACTAGTTTGACACCAGGACTGTGGTGGATCCTGGTATTGGGTTACTCTTAGCTGGGCTTCCTAGTGGAAATGCCTGACTCAGCCTGGGAGACACTGCCGGCGGATGAATCCACCTCTGCACTTCGCAGTCTCTTAACATCGCACATATTCCATGTAGAAGTGATTGTTCTTATGATTATTGAGACTATCATCTTTGTTGCTTATAAACTGTTTTTAAGTACACAATTATGGTTATTCAGATTAACGGGAGGAACATGCAGAAGCGTAGTAGGGGATTAGGGGCAACTGTCGAACGTTGTGCCGGAAACAGGGCTGTCGAAAATGGTGGATATCCTTCTGTAGCTGAATCCTCATCGCATCGTGAGCGTGTTATGAAAAGGAAGTACGGTGCAATGTAAGATAGTTCTTCAAGATTACACCGTTATTAATAGAAAATTTCCATTTGTTAGGGTGCGTATTTCTCCTTTGCTTTGGAGAATCACGGTTGGTGCAGGACTGGAATTTAATTCAACACCGTCGTCCTTTTAGCGATCCTGGTCCTTCGTCGTTTTCTGCCACGCATGGCAATGACAATATGGATGATGAGAGTGCTGAACACATTCCAAACGACACAGGTGAATCCGGAAGCGACTAGAAAATAGTGGATTTAGGTGCAATTGATTGACCAATCATTTTGGTTTGTTTTGCAATCTGTGCAAATAAAGTTTCCGCGGGTACAGTTCAGTAAACTCGTTGTGTTCTATCATCCGTCGTGGCTTTTAAAAATGAGGGTTGGCAGAATGTTTCAGCAGTGTGTGCGACTTTGTTACTACCTTTTAATTCCTACGATATTTGTGTAGGTTTGAACTCCTAGAAAACTTTAGCTAGTGCTAAATCACTACCCGAAGTGAGCACAGCTTTGAATAACCTTGTCTGATATGTAGAGGCACTACTGTGCTTTTCATTCGAGAGATCCTAGTTATGGATACATAACCATAAGGAAGCTAGAATATAAACTACACTCTCGACTTCAGGAAGGTTTCGAGAACGGTGGCTGACATTCTATCCACCACCCCAGCAGAGGTCCGTGACTTGCTATTGTATCAGGCACTTTTTTTTCACTTCTTAACAGCCACCCGGGACTGGTGAGAGCTACACAAATCGGCATTGAGACCAGTTAAGCCGAAGCCGCAGCATGAAACTGCAATACATTGGCTTTTATTCAGCGATGTAAAAGTAAAGAAAAGTGGAAGAATAAGAATAAGGATGAGAGGAAGGCAAGGCAACCCTCCCTCCCCCCCATCCATCCATCCATCCATCCATCCATTTCTGTGGTGGATAACACATTAGTCACCGGAAGGGGTATTCGTGAGCTCGAAGTTTTCCTGAGGTTCTGGGTTTCACCAGTACCTTAGCATTCTTATGGTTGCATTGCACATCCAATTGAAACGTGGAGAAAATTTTACGCATTAAGTAAAAGTAGAGACATTTTGGGCAGAGTTTCACGAAGACTAGTTATGGACGTGAGGAGTAGATTCGCCGCTGAATTGGATTGCCTAAATAAGCAACGGTCTTCAATTCCATCCTAAAT
>MQTX01000116.1:474956-496556 GCA_009735665.1 Angiostrongylus cantonensis | reverse complement strand
TGACGTAAAAGCTGTAGAGAATAGCGCAGTTGCTCAGTTGAAGAGGAACAGATTCAATCGGACGTTAGATGAGAACTTTGCAGGTGAAAGTTCAGTTTAGACTGTCTTCTGTTCACTGGTAAAATGGAGCAGAAAATAGGTTGCACGATGATGGGAAGTCAATGCCTATTTTAAAGTTATTATAACTTATTTCCTAACTCTACTTGGATATTTAAATGGTCCACCTTCGCTTGTTGTGCGGACCCCAGCATAATTTCCACTTTCTCAGAGTTTTGCTGGTCTAGCTATTGTGGTTACCTAGTGGCCCGAGAGCCGCCTTGCCAAAGTCTGCCCGAGGTCGTCACCGTCACAGACAGTCGCCGCTCATGTGGATACGAGGGAGATTTGCCACTATGCGACTAGTTTGATACCAGGTGCAGTGGTGGATCCTGGTATTGGTTTACTCTTAGTTGGGTTTCCTGATGAAAACGCCGGATTCCTCAGCTTCGAAGAACCTGCCGAGGGGATGAACCACCGCTGCACATCGCATACCGCCATCCAGGGAGATCTTCCACCCATGGTGAGGCGGTAAACCGTTGGGGATGAATTTTACGTGTCACAATCATCCCTCCATTGTACACCACAGTTCGAGACCCAGGAACATCTCCTAGCCACGATGAGGCGGTAAATCGTTGGGATTTCTTAACCATAATTTTTTACAATAGGTGGATATGAGAGGAAGGCGTACAGCATGGATATTTGTTCAAAGTTCAACATCAGCATCGCTATTTTACACCAGTTCCACGAACCGCATTCATCAAGAACTATTATGAATGGAATACATAATTTCTTGAATTCACTACTCTTCAAGTTCTTCTAAATTCATTTGTCCTTTTGAGTACACTTGCTCCTTTAACCAAGCTCAAAGAAAGAAGTCGCACGGTATTTAGGGTTTGTAGCTACCCACTCATGGTGACGACAATGACTGGGGAAGTAGGCATTCAGCCATTCGAGAACAACTAGAACAAAATGTGGTTGTGCGCTGTCTTACATAAGAGTCGAATCTTCAGTGTTCTCCAAAATACTGGTAGCTGGTCACATTTCAACTCATAGGATTGTGAGCTACTTTTTTGGCATTCTTGGTATCGCGAAGGATGAAGAGATAACATTCCTATCCCAAGCCTTTCCGCACGATTGCTTTACAATTTTCAAAATTATATCGTTAAAAGGGCGCGTGTGGCGCAGTGGAGGTTGGAGGCGCCACGAACGTGGAATCGATCCATGCACCCATGGCCCACCAAGCCTTCCATCCCTCCAGGGTCGGCGAATTGGTACCAGAGCTGTCTGGTAGGGTAGCAGCACTGGCTCGATACATCGGCAGGCCACCGCGAGTCATTGTAATGGCCAAATATGCATTCAATCACCTCCAACGATACTTAATGAAGTCGGATGCATGGCGCATCCCTCAGGGATTGATCAACGCCGAGAGCTTTATCCTCCATCTTTTATACCGTTGCAATTCTTGGACGTTTTTGCATCAGCTTTAAAACATATTCCTTTAATGGTCCTCCTTCTTCACACTTGAATAATGATCTTCAAATTTCGTAACACACCGCTAGCTGGCCACGCCTTGCTGGGTCAGAAGGCCAGCCATGTTTATAAGGCTTCCAAATTTCAACTAAAATAATCACTCTAGAGAGATTAACGACAAGGATTTAATCCCCATGTATTAAGAAACGAAAATAAATGATATAGCTTTCGGCGTTGATCAATCCCTTAGGGATGCGCAACGCAATCGACTTCATTAAGCATCCTTTGGAGGTGATTGAATGCATATTTGACCTTCACAATGGCTCGCCGTGGCCTACCGATGTGTCGAGTTAATGCTGCTATCCTCTCAGACATGTCTGGGACCGATCTGCCGATGCCGGATGGGCGGCAGACCTTTTAGTAGCATGACCTGTATGCTTAATCTGATTCTCAACGGTGTTACGGTAGTGTCATAAACATTTAATCGTCATTGTATGCCGTAACTTCGAATGCCATTAATTAATTAATTAATTAATTTTATCACATGATCGAATGAAGGCGCATGTAGCGCAGTTGTCGGAAGCACCCTGCAATACACATAGGACATATGATCATATACATAGGATCGATCCACGCGCACTTGTCCACCAAGCCTTCCATTACTCCGGGGTTGGTAAATTGGTAGCAGACTTGTGTGGAAGGATAGCAGAACAAACTCGACTCACCTCCAACAATGCTTGATGAAGTTGAATTTATGACGCATCACTCAGGGATTGATCAACGCCGAGAGATTTATCACCTCTATCACCTGTCATCTGTAGTCCGTTGATCGTCGAGTGACTCGAGCAGGCTCCAGTTAGTCTTCCATTTTCCCTGCCGCGTGTAGGAGTAGCCTAGTAGGTTCTGCTCGCTCTAGGGACTCGTTGAGCATCACATTTTTCTTCTCGGCTTTCGTGAAGAAAACTCTGACCATTGGGTCGGTGGTCTTCCTGCAGTAGGTTCGACATCCCGAGGAATCCAGTCACTAACGGCTCTTATCCATCGGTTGTCATTCATACGCATTACATGCCCGGGCCACGTTATCTTCGAGTGTTTGGCGTACAGAACGGCATCTTTGATTTTTGATCGTTGACGCAGGTCGTAACTTCGCATCCCATCAATTACTTGTGTGAAACGGGATGCTCCTAGCATCGTCTTTTCGACTGCGCGTTCGATAACACTGAGTGATCATTCATCATGCTTACGCAGCGACCATGTTTCTGACGCATACGTTAGCTCGGACGTTAGTTCGCGGTTGCCTGCAGCTCGTGCGAGTCCACGCTGGCTTATTAGCTCGAGAGTTTCGGGAGACAGTTAAGATTGTGATTATAACTGGGGCCTCAACTTAACTGGGTTCATTGCCGATTTGTGCTCCCCAGATCAATCCCGCTGTTGGGTGATTGCTGATGGCAAAAAGATCGATAGAACTAGCTGAGAGACAGGCGAAACGAGGGACACGCATGGTGTGGGGGTGAGCGCGTTACTCCCCGGAAAGGACAATATCGCGTTCGTTCCCCACCATAGACACCTGCGGTCCAGAGTTTTGCAAATATCTCACCATCGTTGTGGTTATATTTCGCATTATAACCTGCGATTAAAAAAAATAGAAGGCAGTAAATAAAACGGCTAAGATGGTGCTGGGATCCTTGTAAAACTCCGGACCGCAGAGTTGCAGACCTGCGGTCCAGAGTTTTGCAAATATCTCATCCTCTTTTATTTCATATGACAGGAGGTGGACGTGGCTATCGAAGAGATCTGAGTAGGATTCGTAAATGATTTCACCATTGCCTTTCTGGACGCTGTAACTGTTCCGTGTGTGTGTCGGAGTGCAGTCATTTTGGTCTTGTGCTTTTTCTCTTTTCTGCGAGAAATGGAATCTTGCACGAAGGAGACGGTGGTCTGAACCCGTGTAGAATTTTGGGACAACAGCAACATCGGTTAGGCAAACTTTCTATTTATTATGATGTGGTCTATTTCGTTATGGTACTCTCTACTGGAAGATTCCCAAGTCCAGCACTGACGGTGGGGCTTTTGGAATCGTGAGTTACCAAAGATGGTCATGGTCGTCATGATAAACTCGGAAAGCCGCTCACCCTGTTCGTTCCATTCTAATCCGTGAGTCCCAATGTGACGTTCCTCAGACGTCCTTCTTGATCCAATCTTGGCATTGATATCTCCAATGATGACCTTGAAGAATGTATGGTCTTCTCTCTAGAACTTCTCCAAGTCCATGTAGAACCATGTAGTCCACGACTTCTTCTTTGTCATAGTTTGATGTTTGAGAGCTTTATCATTTATTTTATTACATGGTACGAAATCACATATGTCACACTATGCGCATCCCAGTACTTCTTGAACTTTATTGTTCTCTTATCCACCATATGTAAAGGTTTTCTTGTTTTTTTTGTGTGGTTACCGCTGCTGCTAAAAGATTTTTTTTGTCTTCGTTACGGAATGTCGATGAATGGTGGTCAAGTCGATTGTCTGTCTGCAAAATTCTAGGATAGCCGTGGTATGACTTGGATAAGAGGGATTGATGGGCGCCCAGACTAGTCCGATACCATTTTACCGGTGCCGAAAGAATAAGAAGCGTGGTGGAGCCGAGTCAGGGTCGGATCAACTCTTAGTTAGATTAAGCTACACGGGATTGTTCCAAATATTCGATCGTCGTTGTATGTCGTAAGTTTGAATGTCGTGGAACACTCTTAGTATCCCATGCTCGACTGCTCTTTCGGTGTCGCTGAACACGAATTCATGCTGTCCAGCATGACGTCCTACACTCTGTGTCGTTTTCATCACACCCTCGACGCCTCTCTAAGACTCCCAAACCGCTTGTTTCGTCGTGGTCGGCTCTCAAATTAAGTTACTCTTATAGTAACATTCCACCAGTATTATTACATCGATCACAGTCTTTGCTTGGCCGGGAACACTCTAGCTCACTTAGCCACCGAACCCGTTCTCAAATAGAACACGGCCTGTTCTATTAAAATCTGTCAAAACGTTTTTTTTTTCGTTTCAAGAACAGTTCTAGTAACATCATTCAGGAAGAAATGTTGGAAAGTTCCAAATATTTTGTCGAATGGCAGAGAAAAAAAATCCTACAAATAATATAGTAATAGTTCATGTGAATTTCTGAGCTACCATTACGTTCCAGTTTATGGAATTACCATTGTTCAGATCCACTAAGGTTTGAAAAATGAATCTTAACGCAGGAAAAATGAATGAGATCTGTTCCATTGGCTCCATAGAACCAAAACTTTAACTTGCTAGAATAAAACAACATGCATATTGTGAGTAAAGATCCATAAATGTTTTTAAAAACAGTTTCTTTTACATGACCTGTCTTTCACATCTACTGTGGGATCCCAAAAACTCTTGCATTCGATTCGTACTATCGCATCCATCAGACGAAAGACTTCGATCTTCTCGTAGTTCCGTTCAGCTGCTGGTTGAGGGTCGTCGTCCAGCCCCGTATTCATGATGAACGGCATCACTACCACTGCGCTTGCTACCCACCACCTTTACGCGGTCGGCAAATTACAAAACACTGTAGTCAATGAAAGTTGCCATAAGCTGAGATATTCTGGTTTGAAGTTGAAAGCATCGAATTTTTCGCCTCGTATAACCCCTATAGAAATCACGTTGTCGCGTAATGGTTAACAGAAAACGCCCGAGATGCATCTTGTTCAATGCATGTGTGGTGGTGGCAAAGTAGACGAAGTGAACCTCCTCGAATGGTGGCTTTGTTGGCTCGGTGATCGGATAGTCGGCAGCAGACTGCATTGCATGTTGGCCGAAAATTGCATACTTCTGTCTGGTGAACTTACTGAATAAACTGTACAAGCGAAGTTTAATACATACCGTTTTATTTGTTGTGTTCTCTCGCGTCCACTGTCACATGCGACGAGAACACCTTTATCAGATGAAATTCCTTTGCTCCAACTCAAAAAACTAGAATCTATCCATTTCAAGTGATAGCTCTCCTTCATCGGCTACAACGTTACCCATTTTTTTCACAAGTAATCTTATTGGGAAGCTCCTCCTTTTTTCATTAGTTTAAGTTCAATAATACTTTTGAAATTCTTGTGGTAGAATCTTAGTCTTCTTGTGGTAGTCTTTGGTTCGGTGCCACGCTGTGACCTCACTAAGCCTTCCATTTCTTCGGGAACCATAGATTGGTACCAGACTTGTCTAGTAGGATAACAGCAGTGAAATGACAAATCGCTAGGCCATCGAAAGTCATTGTATAAATCAGATATGCATTCAGTCACTTCTAACGACGTTTAGTGAAATCGAATCTATGAAACCGAACCTTTATCGAAAGAGTGGTATTAGTTTCCTTTTTCACCGAACGGAAGTCAAATCCGGATATCAAAATTACTTCAATGAGCGAACATGAAGGAAGCTGCTCAGTGACGAGATTTTGGGGATTGGGCGATCTCGACAAGTGTAATGCGTTTTGAAGGGAATCACTAGATAGAGATCATTCGTTGGGACTATTCTCTGTCCCATAAGTATTCTTTACTCCAATCTGCATTTATCCATACCGCATGTTATTCCATGCGTCTTATGCTGTTTGCAGACAATTCTGGAGCCTTCTCATCCAGTATATTGCGAAATCAACTCCCAGCCAGCAGTGTGTTGATTCCGCTATGGCTACTGTCCGAAGTGTCCCTCGCATTCTGCACCGATGGATCCGCGCTATCCTTGTTCTTGTAACTCATTCTAAGCTAACGTCTGCACCTTTAAGTCAACACGATGTTCATTGAGAAAGAACTTTCCTATCAAGGAAAGTCGGTTTCGAAGCATTAATACGCTTTGTGCTAGCTAATGATAACACCGACTTCTGCACGATGTGCGCGATGATATATGTCCGGAAGAAAAACAAATAGTTATCAACGGACATTATCATTATATCCACCATCAGCATCGTGTATAAAAGGGCATCACTGAATGAGTGTGCCTCATTCGAGGAAATGGACCGCTGGAGAAGACCTGACTCGACACGAAGGCGAAGCCGCCATATCGAGACGAATAACAAGCGTGGACCATCGACTCGGATCATCGGCTCTGATGAAGACGAAGACGTCGAAACGTTAGCCGATAAATATTATTATCAACCTCGTGTAGGCTCATCAAGGAAAAAATACATATTTCCTACTAACACTTGGCGCCTTGGCCTTCTTCAGAGTCGCTATGGATCGAGTCTATTGTCGTCATCCGATCATTTCTGCGCTTTCGTTGTTCGTTATCGAATTCAGTCGAATTCAGTAGAATAGAGAGCTGCATTTATTCTTCATGCCAAATCTAAATGAAAGTCGCCTTTCAAAAGCAGTATCTTATATCATCTACTGGAAGAGTGCAGGTCTATGATGTATAACTTCCCATCTACTCCCCATTATTTTTTCCATGGCGCACTATTGTCTGAAATACAACCACGATGATGCTGAGGTATTTGCAAAACTCCGGCCAAATTCGAGCCTTCTATTATCCTTTACGGGCCTCACGTGTTAATCATAGCATCGCTGGGGTCCAGCGTGTACAGCAGGCTACTGTTGGGCGACGATCCTATGCAAACAGTTTTCCCTGATGTTGCGCTGTATCTCATTCACATATCTCGAACCTTCAAGAACCACTTTCGCAACACATGAATCCCCAAGCTCTGCGGTTTAACTCGGGATTCTAGCGTATCTTCAACTAGTAAGTAGAGCGTGTGTAGGGCAGTGGTCTGAGGCACCTTGCAGTACATATAGGGTCGATCCCAGCGTCCCAATCCCACCAAGTCTTGCATCCCTCCGGTGTCGGCAAATTGGTGCCATATAATATCAGCACTGGCTTGGTACATCGGTAGACCCCACAGCGGGTTATTGTAATGGCCAGCCATTCATTCATTGAACTCCAACGACGCTTGATGAAGTCGAATGCATGACGCATCCTTCAAAGATTGGTCAACGCTGCGATCTGTACTCTTTTTATCCTTCAACTAGTAGCCACTATGTTTGCTAAACATAAGTAGAAAGAATCATTCCATCAATGCCGAGGTTAATAGAAAATCGGATGTGGTAGTAGCCACTATATTTATGAACAATTCATGAAGATACCGTATGGATGTTGAGCTCAAGTAAGCGATCAACAGTATGGTTAGTTCGTGGATTAAAACGAAGGAAGAAAGAGAACAGAAGTGCTGCATCAGTTCCCGTGCATCCTGCCTTTCAGAGTAGCATTTCAATGCAGTGAATCTTGACTTTCAGTACTTTTGAACGTCCGGTTTCTCGTCGTTATCTCAGAGTTAACTATTGCTGCTTTTATAATTGTCGCTCATTGCAGGAATCAGCTAATCCTTTTCATAAGAGAAATGGATACTCCTATGGAACGTAACAAAGTCGAAGAATTATTGGAGTGCTCGATCTGCGTTCTACGGATGGAACAGCCTAAGCAGTTGTCTTGTGGCCATACTTTTTGCTCCAGTTGCATCGATAACTTGGTCGGTTCTTCAAACTTGTCCTCATTTATTATGTTTTCTTTTCTTTCAAGTTTGATAATGAAGAATATTCTGCGTTGCTATGTAAAAGGCAGAGCAATTTCTCCCGTTATTAGCTTCTTAGTCCTTCAATTTTTCCCGTTTCTATCATCTTAATCCTTCAGTTTATCCCGTTATTAGCACCACCTTTAGCATCAAAAAAGGCCTTTGACTGGACATTTTGAATTTCTTAGCTATAAACAGTAAACAAGTAATATAACATATTTCCGTATTTTTCCCGCCATCGCCATCAGAAGATACTTATAGGTTGGAGTTCTACTTTAATATACGTGGTCGTTCGTCTCATTCGACGGCTCCCAGGGAAGCCAGCTTCCGGGGCTGAAAACTGCTGCGGGACTTGTCTCTGGGATAAAGAACGCTGAACTCATAAATTAATTGGCTACTGCAAGTCATTATCTCGGTCAAACGATAAGTTAACGATGAAGATAGGTCACGGATAGGTAGTTAAATCGGTTATCCACCGTATAGGGGCACTCAACACAGACGCAGTTAGCCGGTTCGAGGTCTATCGTTAGGGATTTTCATAGAAGCGGTTCCTAGTGACGGTGACGCCTTCTGTAGCTCCATCACTAACACTTCTTTGCCAGGTTATTCAAGAAAACTGAGCCATATAGAGGTCTATCAGAATAGTCCTGACATCGGACTTCACAGTTTTAAAAGCAGTTGGGACTAGACGTAGAAGTTTCTTGGTAAAGAACATCAGAACGTCATCTTGCTTGAATGATGTGGATTAGTAGTGTAGTGGGCAAGATTATAGAATTTTTGAGAACTAAATCCAGCGATGAGACTAATCTAGTAACAAAAATCGGCCCTATTTCGATATATTGATGTTCATCACAATTTGAAAAGTATTTATGAATAGTTATTGTCTACTATCGGATTCGTCGTGCTTTTCATGAACAGATACTTCTAAACACTTTCGTTTGAAAGAGGACATTTAATGAGCTGTTAATTAGCGGACTACGTAAATAAGTGATAGGCTTCATTGACTTGTCCTCATGACTTCTAAGTCATCCTAGCACTCATATCACTGAGTGTCTAGTCCTACCATGGGGAAGGTACATGTAAATTTTACTGGCTTGGCAATGCAAAACGATATCTGCTCAATTTTCTGAGTGAATTGAATAATCCTTTCTTCTTACTTGTAGCATTAAAGTGTCGAGAGATGGTTTTTAGAGTCTTTTGTCTATTAAAAATGAGTACAAAAGTGATCAGGTTTCAGATCAACAACGGACAGGTGTTATGCCCAACATGTCGGGGAACGACATGCATCCCTCCTGGTGGGCTGCCGATCAATTTCTGCGTTCTGAGTAAGTTGTTTTCGTCCATCGCTGGTATGTTTGCTGTTAGTGGGTTTGTTTAGAAATCATTTCTCAATTTGAAGAGGACCCTCATGATTACACTTCATGTTCATGTTGTTCTAGCCGAATTGAAGGTCGTGTTCATTTTTTGTGCAGATCGTGTAGAAAGGTTTGTTCAAAGGCCACGCATTTGCGTAGAAGCCTTTTTGCATCGTACAATTATCTTTTCCTTTTAAGTAGGTTAGGAATATCGATACGATGCGTATGGTAACGCTTTATTTAAACTAGGAAACGACGCCTTTAATTAACGAAGTTGTATTTCAAAACTGACTTTCCTTTAAGCTCGATATGATTAATCAATATGTGTTCTTTCTTTGAAAAGCTTACACGAGGTTGATAACAGGTTGTTATTAATCTCATGTAAGCTTATCAAAGAAGGAGCAGATTAACAAAACTTTATTTTAGGGTTCTCTTTGTGCCGTGTGTTGTTTGAAGGACCATAGGAACCATGAAATTCAAGAAAGAAGAGCTGCCACAAGTTCAGAGATCATGGTGTGTGTGTTTTATATTTAATCCGGAGATGGCGATGATAATCTCTCATAAATTGTATTAGATTTCTTGTTGACTTTTTCATACTAAGGTGAGACATAGGAATTCATTTCAACGTAACCAAGTTTGTACCTTCCCACCCTTAGAGGCCTTTAGCTTTTTCTAAATGTGATAGAAATGATTTCTATCTAAGGGCGAGGATTATTTCGATGCTCTCATAGTAGACGTGGGATCGGAAGCATAGAGTTAAAATAAGGATGCACTTGGAGACTTGACCCGTGTTCACTGGTTTTGTGGCCTCCAGCATAATTTCCATTTCTTTGGAGTTTTACTGGTTTAGCTATTTGTGATTCTCTGTAGTCTCAAGATCACACTAGCCGAATAATTCCGCAGGTCGTCACCACCACAGACAGTCGTGGGCCTTGTGGATTTGAGGGGGATTAACCACCATGCGGCTAGTTTCATACCAGGGCGGTGGTGGATCGTGGTATTGGTTTACTCTTACCCGGGCTTCATAGAAACGCCGCACTTCTCAACTTGGGAGACTGTGCAGGGGGATGGATTCCCCCATTGTACATCGCAGCCCGACACCCAGGAACATTTCCCGGCCATGATGAGGTGGTAAACCGTTGGGAGGAGGTCAAGATAAACTTTGATTTAAATCGTTGTACAAATGAAGCCGACTAGTTGCAATTGTATATATGATTGTTTAAATAGGCTCAGTTTTTGACATTGCTTAGGATGTTTGCTAGTGTTTTAAAGGAGATTTCATTTTTGCATTCCACTTCATTCATGGACATGAGATTGGAACTTGTATGCCTGCATCAAAAAGATGATGACAGAAGCAATAAGCCAGTACTGTGATGTCAGTTAAATGGTTGTTGGAAATATATGCGACAAATCTGTGTCACTGCCCAGCTGATCACATGCGTGCAGTCCCTAAGTCTCCGAAGCGAGTACTGCTGGTGGCAGAATGACTAGTCCGCTTTCCGATAATAAATTTAGGTCAATTATTTTTTCCTGTGTTCATGGATGTGTTTTTCCATATCTACTTGTTATATCTTTGATAAATTTATTTTGTTTTTTTATTCGTATTATTCGTATTGCAGTTTCTTATTTTGTTCACATTGTCGTTAAAGATGTCAATTTTTAAGCGGACCATCGTGACAATTGATAGCGAAGTTGCGACTATTCTTCACAATTTGTACACCGTGGAAAACTTATGGGATCTTTCCCCACTACAAGCCTCATTGGTCGAAGTATGCCGTACCTTCTATACCGTTTTTACAAAACCTATTTATACCATAGAAAACTTATGGCATTTTTCTTCAGTGCACACATCATTGGTCGAGGTAAGCCCTGTCTTTTATGCCGTTTTACAAAACCTATTTTTTGGAGTCAAACCGACTCGTTCACGTTATTGCTGTTGACCCTTAGTGGTGAGATTGTTAAATGTCCTGATGCTTCTTGTTACCTCATTGATTAGTTACCTTTAGCAAATGTCGTGCAAAAATTTTCCTGTTTTTACGAAAGTCTACCTTTAAATCAGCACATTAATTCTTTCTGAAATTCCTAGCAGGTGTAATTGCAGCTTTCTATGTTTTTATTTATTGCTCTCGATTTTATTTGTCTCGCCCTTCCAAATACTAGTTAGACAAGCTCTAAGGAAACGTCCAGCGATTTCGAAAACGTAAATAGACCCGTTATCTGAATATTTAGCTCGTCTTCCTTCTCCTGTAAGTTATAGTAGTTTATTCGTCTCATTGTTTCGAAATCGTCGTCGATGGAGTGCTCGGATCCACTTGTGTATTCGAAGCGAATTCAAGACGTCATCTTTTGTATTAACTGGCACTGAATCGAAATGGAATGCTCCCTAAGAGTTGTTTTCTCCTGTATTCCTGAGATAGCCGTGCTAAAACATTCTTTTGTCTTTGTCACAGATATTCTCCATTCGTCTGTTGTGAAAGGAAAAGTTTGCTAGCTCACTTGTAGGATTTTAGCAGAATGGCGATGATTTCTATGACAGCAGTGAATACTGAGATTAGTCGACCGACCTTTTGACAACAGTTTGTTGAACCTAGTCGCAATAAAGTTACTAGAAACTAGTTAACTTGTTGTTTTTATTATTTCTGTTATACTGTATTCCACGGATCTTCCTCATATGAGGGATCCCGATAGCCGGCTAGTCGCGAGGCTACGTGGAGCGTCCACAGGTGGCGGATAGGGGGATAATCGCAGACCAAAAGCGACCTTTGCTTCCCTGAGATGCAGGTGGATTCAGCGAATGGACACCCTGTTTCTGCTGCGTCGATTTGGCGCATACTTTCTGTATTTCCTGGGCATATTCATGCATGCGTGTGTGGATGCGTTCTCGCTTTATGCGGATTGTATTCTACGAGTCAATTCGGCCAAAAGCCTACAATCAAGTGACAGGGAAGTATATGGGAAGCGGCTAGAGTCGCCTCCAACTCTATGTCCGTTCTGAGAGAGCCGGGCAAGCTACCCGTGAGCATACCCAGCTATCAAGTTCAGAGCCCAGCAAGCTGTACGTAGCTATCAAAAAGCTAAATAGAGTTAAAGAAGCGGGCCTCATTCCCCTAACCCCGAAAGAGCCCCAAATTTCTCAGCGTTGGGCAGGGCGAGTACAGAGAGTCTTCTAAAATCTCAGGGCTAATGGAAGCTCTCTGGATTACAAAGAACTATGGTGACGATCTCTACCTACAATCCACGCACATTTGCATCCGAGTTCTCGATAGAAGACTTGCTCATGCAAGCAAGGAGGACAAAGAACGACGTGATCGTCATATGAGGGATCCCGATAGCCGGCTAGTCGCGAGGCTACGTGGAGCGTCCACAGGTGGCGGATAGGGGGATAATCGCAGACCAAAAGCGACCTTTGCTTCCCTGAGATGCAGGTGGATTCAGCGAATGGACACCCTGTTTCTGCTGCGTCGATTTGGCGCATACTTTCTGTATTTCCTGGGCGTATTCATGCATGCGTGTGTGGATGCGTTCTCGCTTTATGCGGATTGTATTCTACGAGTCAATTCGGCCAAAAGCCTACAATCAACTGACAGGGAAGTATATGGGAAGCGGCTAGAGTCGCCTCCAACTCTATGTCCGTTCTGAGAGAGCCGGGCAAGCTACCCGTGAGCATACCCAGCTATCAAGTTCAGATCCCAGCAAGCTGTACGTAGCTATCAAAAAGCTAAAAAGAGTTAAAGAAGCGGGCCTCATTCCCCTAACCCCGAAAGAGCCCCAAATTTCTCAGCGTTGGGCAGGGCGAGTACAGAGAGTCTTCTAAAATCTCAGGGCTAATGGAAGCTCTCTGGATTACAAAGAACTATGGTGACGATCTGTACCTACAATCCACGCACATTTGCATCCGAGTCCTCGATAGAAGACTTGCTCATGCAGGCAAGGAGGACAAAGTACGACGTGATCGGCCTCACCGAGACGAGACAACGCCATCCATTCAACGCCGTCTATGACACCGGAGAAGAACTGTTCCTTGGAACATGCGACAGTAGATGAATCGGCGGCGTCGGCGTTTTCGTCAACACGAATTTGTCCATGTGCAGCGATTCATTGGAACAGCCAACAGCTCGAATGGGTCGTTTACTATTGAAGAGATGTGAATCAATACCGACATTGACAATCTTCGTCGTTTATCACCATTATATATGGACTCGGAGAAGTTATGCAGAGAAGACCATACATTCTTCAAGGACATCATCGGAGATTTTGACTCTATGATTGGACCAAGAACAACGTTAGAAGAACGTCACATTAGGATCCACGGAATAGAAAAACACAAGCAGGCTGAACGGCTGTTTGATTGAGTCTATCATGACGGTGAAGACCGTTCGTGGAACTTACTACTCCAGAAGCTCCACCATCAAAGCTGGGCTTGGAAGTCTCCCACGGGACAGCATCAAAATGAAATTGACCACATTGTAATAAATCGAAGGTTTTCCCTTATCGTTGTCGCTGTTGCTCCAAAATATTACCCGGGGTCAGACCATCGCCTCCTACGTACAAAATTCCATTTCTCACGGAAAGGAGAAAAACTCGTTGAATTCAAAAACGAAGTCCGAAAACCACCGTTAACTCGGCAGTTGGGAAGATGCCGTTCTCGATAATGGTTCGCCATTTGTGAATTAAGATGATTCCATTTCGACGCCTGGACGGAACAGTTGAAGCGTTCAGAAAGGTAATGGAGAAATTCATTCACAAATACTATTTAGATCTCTTCAATAGCCACGACCTTCTTCCCTCATATGAAATACAGGAGAATGGACATGTCGGGCTACCGGTTATCCCTTCCAAAATACGACACGCTATTTCGTTGATGAAAAATCGAAAACCACCTGGTGCGGACGGGATGAGATCTCAACACTTGAAGAACCTTCCGTCAGTCCTCATAAACACACTGGCTCGGCTCTTCACACGTAGCCTGTAGGAATGCAAGGCCCCGACTCAGTGGAAGACTAGTAAGACCGTGTTAATGATCCAGAAAGCTGAACTACACGATATAGGCACCTATCGCCCAATCCGCTTGCTGTCGTGGTAAAGCCTGTGGCAGGATTGATCTTCGAGTAAACCTCAGAAAAACGATTTTCGTGAGGAAGGGATTGGTTTCGTATGCCCATTCACGCTCAATGGAACGAATATCTCCAAATGTTCCAGTTACGTGTATCTAGTTCGTGAATTCAACATGATGAACGACTGCTCCAGAGTTGAGCTGAGGAAAACGAGCGTCTTGATGAACTTTCAAGAGCATCGGGGATGTAGTGAAGAAAGCAAAGAGCACCCAGCTCAACTTGCCCACCTTTTCGACTCAGCAGTACTTCCTGCTTTAACGTATACGTCAGAACCCTGGTCGCTGCGCAAGAAGTACCAATCAGCGTTATTGCACGCGCAGTCGAAACGACGATGCGAAGAGTATCCTATGTCACACAAGTAAGGAAGGAATCGGGAGCTGCGACCTGCATTAACCATCAAAAATAGAACGTTCCGTTCTGTACGCCAAACAGTCGAAGATTTGGGGAGGAGGCGTAGTGCGTATGAATGATAGCCAACGGACAAGAGCCGTTAGTGACTGGATTTCTCGTGATGTCAAACGTATTGCAGGAACACCACAGACCCGATAAGCAGATTTCTTCACGAAAATCTTAGAAAAAGGATATGATGCTGAACGAGTCCTTAGAACGACCAAATCCCACTTACCTAATCTTGCACGCGATGAGGAAAAATGGAAGGTTTACTGGTATCAAAGTTGCATGGTGGTAAATCTCCCTCTAATCCACAAGGGCCGCGCTAAAAATGGAGATTATGGCGGGGCCCGCACAACCACTGAGGAGACGCTGTTCAAGTATAAAGTAAGTGTAGATGATTTTCGTAGTTGCTTGACACACTTGAATTTCGATATAAACCTGCTTAGGATGCTTTTAATGAATATTGGAATGGTGTATTAGTGTACCAAGCTTCAGAACAACTGAAGTTTCATTGTTTGCCTGGTGCAATTTCCTCAAATTTATTTAAATTTCTTCAAAACCTCATGTTCCTTTAATTGCAGATAAATAATAGCGCGCGCGGAAATTTACTTCTCTTAAAATATCGTGTTGGGTGGGCTAATCATAGTGAAGTTGTGATGTCACTAATGAGTCCTAGTTGTTCATGTTTGCCAATGAAGCGTGTTCGGCAGTGCCTGTTTCTGAGACTTACCGTCCAGCTGACGACTTGTGCAAATGAAAACTGCCGTAAGGTGTCCACGATGTTTTCTTCGAAACGTAGGGTACATTTCCGCAGATGGATATTTTCCTTGCAGAAAATTATGATCGACCTCAGATACTGGTGCGAACTAGACGATTTATCTCAGGTTATGTTGATGGGCACAATGTAGAATTTTCAGCACTCAGATGCTATGTTTCAAGCATACGAGAGGATCGTGTCTAAATTGCATTCTGAGAATGTGCTTACTGACCAGCTCAACAGTGCAAGCAATACAGCAGCAAATATTAGAAGTTTGTTCACCAGCGTGAGTTTGTGGACCTTTAATGTGTTCCTTTTTTGCTGTTGAGTAAGTATTTCGCTTTAGCTGTGCAATAAGATCGAAGATCGTCAGAAAAAGATGACGGAGGCATGCCTAGTTGATATCGTTGATTTTTCGAATGCGTTAGATGGTATCATGGCCGCAAACGTTTGCGATTTCAATGGAGATGATGAGGCATAGACGCCTACCGTCCAGGTACGTGCCCATCGTGGTACTCTTCTTCTGAACTATCTGCCTTCCTGTCTACATTTAATTCATGGTAAAGTTAACACTTGTTGCCTTCTATTCGCAAGAATAAGTCTTTTCCTTATAATACGCCGTCTGAAGAATTAGGTATTACTGAATAATATGCGCCAGAAGCCGCACCCTCCATGCTGGATGGGGAGTCTCCCAATGGAGAGTACCATAACGAAATAGTCCACATCATAGTAACCCGAATCCTTCGTGCAGTGTCCAGAAAGGCAGTGGAGAAAATCATTCACCGAATACTGCTCAGATCTCTTCGATAGCCACATCCATCTTCCGTCATATGAAATAAAGGAGGATGAATACGTTTTACCACCGGTTGTGTCCTCCTGAAACCAGTATGCCATTTCATCGGTGAAAAATCGAACAGCTCTAGGTCCTCAAAAACCTGATGAACCTTCTGCCAGTGCTCGTAAACGCACTGGCTCGGCTCTTCACGCGTTGCCTGTCTGAATGCAAGGTCTCAGTGGACGACGAGCAACAGCGTGTTATTCTTCAAGAAGGGTGATTTACACGATATAGGCAATTATTGCCCAATCTGCTTGCTATCTGTCGCCTATAAACTTTTCAATCGAGTTCTAAACCCTAAACAGGATTGAAAGAACACTGTACGAAAGACAGTTATGTGAGCAGGCAGGGTAACGTTGACGTCAAAAGGTTAGTTAGACTAAAATCATTCACCGAATACTGCTCAGATCTCTTCGATAGCCACATCCATCTTCCGTCATATGAAATAAAGGAGGATGAATACGTTTTACCACCGGTTGTGTCCTCCTGAAACCAGTATGCCATTTCATCGGTGAAAAATCGAACAGCTCTAGGTCCTCAAAAACCTGATGAACCTTCTGCCAGTGCTCGTAAACGCACTGGCTCGGCTCTTCACGCGTTGCCTGTCTGAATGCAAGGTCTCAGTGGACGACGAGCAACAGCGTGTTATTCTTCAAGAAGGGTGATTTACACGATATAGGCAATTATTGCCCAATCTGCTTGCTATCTGTCGCCTATAAACTTTTCAATCGAGTTCTAAACCCTAAACAGGATTGAAAGAACACTGTACGAAAGACAGTTATGTGAGCAGGCAGGGTAACGTTGACGTCAAAAGGTTATTTAGGCTAAGCGATACAATCTCGCCAAAACTATTTACCGCCACGCTCCAGAACGTCATGCCAGCATTGGAATGGGACAACGTGGGAGTGAAAATCGATGATCGGCAGTTACATGATCTTCGCTTTGCTGATGACATCGTCCTTCTAACACCAAACATTAGCCAAGCGGAGCGTGTGGTTGCCGACTTTGATAAAATTTGCGGAAAGATTGGTCTTCGGCTAAATCTCGCAAAAACGATGTCATGAGGAACGGATTGGTTTCGTATGACCCATTCACGTTCAACGGAACGAATATCTCCGAATGCTTTAGTTATGTCTATCTAGGTTGGGAAAGCATTATGACGAACAACTTAGCTCCAGAGCTGAGCAGAAGGAAACGAGCGGCTTGGGGGAGCTTTCTAGAACATCGAGGATGTAGTGAAGAGAACAAAGAACACCCGACTCCGTGCCCACCTTTTCGACTTAACGGTTCTTCCCGCCTTAACGTATGCGTCAGAAAGCTGGTCGCTGGTAAGCAGGATGCATAATCACTCAGCGTTCTCGAATGCGCAGTCGAAAGGACGATGCTAGGAGTATCCCGTTTCACCCAAGTAACTGATGATATCCGAAGTTTCGACTTGCGTCAACAATCAAAAATCAAAGATGCCGTTCTATACCCCAAATAATCGAAGATAAGGTGGGCCGGACACGTAATGCGTATGAATGATAACCGGTGGACACGGGCCGTTAGTGACTGGATTCCTCGGGACGTCAAACGTACTGCAGGAAGACCATTCGATGGGCAGAATTCTTCACGAAGAGCTGAGAAGAAAGATATGACGCTCGGCGACCGCCTAGATCGAGCAGAACCCACTGGGCTCTTCCACGCGACAGGGAAAAATGGTAGATTTACTGGCGCCTCCTCGAGTCACTCGACGATCAACGGACTGCAGGTGACAGGCGATGCGCTAGAAGTGAGACTTCCTTTTTTGGGTTGTCGTACTCCGAATTCTTAATAGATTATATCGGAATACGCTGGGACTATTTCCTTATGCGCAGTACTTCAAGCGATACACTATGTGTTGTAGAATTGAGTATTAACAACGATTTTTATGTGGCGTCTTGTCATCACTTTTTATTTACTTTCTATTAGTTTTTTAATGGCAGGGTATGATGTGAAATAAAACCATAATGATGCTGAGATATTTACAAATCTCTAAACCGGTGGTGTCTACGTTGTGGACCGAATCGTCCTACGTCCGTTTTCCTTTCCGGGGGCTGAAATGTTCGCTACCACACCATGCGAGTCCTTCGTTTCGCCTTTCTCTCAGCGGTATTATTGACCTATGAGTGTTATCAGTATTAAAGAAGAATAAGCAGTAAGTAAAAAGCGCCGACATAGTTTTCATCCTTTTTTTAAATATAAGTCACAGCAACTCCTTTAGTGTTTAGTATATGGTTTTTAGGTAATGGAGGCGACATACGTTCAAAATTCGACACTGTATCTTGTCTTGGAACTGAAGACGGCATTATCCTTCGTTTATCGAGAAGCGAATTTCTCTCTTTCCCATTTGAAACTTCAGATGTTTTTGTTCGTGTGACGATTACTTGATGTTTCTACTTTCTATTTGCTCTTGAAGTACACTTTTTTCGACTCATGTTGAAGCTCAGGTTCTGCAATGAATCTATTAACATTTTTCCTTTGTTCTTTGATACATTTGTATTCCATTGTTCATAGTATTGATCCCAAAATAAACATCATCTGCTTGGTTCTCACCATCTGTGAATTTGGGACTTGACGCTTCCATTGTATCTGCCTTGTATTAGTGATCTGAGACCGGTTAGTCAGCAGACCCCAGGTACTGGAAATCTGAGTTGAAGGAATCCAAAGCATGTAAAATGCGTCGGGATTATTGTATTGATGTTGCAACGTAGGCGACTAGAACGCATGGTCGGCATTGGTCCGGATCTTTCTAAAGATGATTAATTTGTAGAGGTAGGATTTGAGTCGTTAGGATTTTATGGGACTCGATATTTATCTTCAAAGTCTTATTGGTAGCGGAAGCAACTACACTGAACTGAAATAGAACTAGTAGCCACTGTCGTAATGGAGAATGCATGCAGATACCGCATGGATGTTGGGCTCAAGTAAGCGATCAATATTATAGTTGCTTCATTGGTTCATAAGGAGGAGTAAAAATAGTGAAAGTGCTGCATTAATTTCGGTGTACCATGTATATTAAAGAAATTTTCAAATCTTTAAATTGTAACAGTGTAACCCTCATTAATCCCTTTAACATCAGTTTTCAGTGCCATCTGAAAACTAATGGTTGGCAAATATTGTTCTGCTTATGGTTGCCATTATTTTAAAGAATCATACTTCATATTAATAAGAACTATTCTTTAGGAAGAATGCACAGTCCCGGGGAGCGCGAAAAAATACAAGAATTGGAGTGCTCGGTCTGTTTTCGACGGATACAACGGCCTACGCAACTGTCTTGCGGCCATACTTTTTTTAACCTTTTTAACTACGTCGTCTATCCGATCATTTAAAGACGTATGACAAAACAGCCATATCAGGCAGGCAAGACGACCTTGAATCCTAAGCTGTGAAGTCTGATGTCGGGACTACTCTGGTGAACCTCTAGTGCAGTTTTCATGAACGGAAACTTGGTAATGAAGTGCTAATGGTTTAGCTACAGAAGGCGCCACGCTTACTATTAGCTGCTTCTATGGAAATGCCTCATGAGATAGACCTAGAATCGGTGATTTCAGAAGCCCTGTTCGCAACGATGGACGTGGGAGTCTCCCAATGGAGAGTACCATAACGAAATAGACCACATCATAGTAAATAGAAAATTTTGCCTAACCGATGTCGCTGTTGTTCCGAAATACTACTCGGGATCAGGCCATCGGATCCTCTGTGCGAGACGTAATTTCTCGTGGAATGGAGAAAAAGCCGATAAATTCGAAACATGAAGTCCCAAAACCACCACAAAATGGTTTTTTTTTAGTTTATTATTAAACTGTTGGAAAGATGCCGTTCTCGATAACACCGACGAAGAATACGACCAGCTCATTCAACATCTTTATGCTAGCGCTCTGAAAGCTGAGAATTCGAAAGTCACAAAGACGCGTCTGTCTACAAAAACTCTCGAGCTAATACGCCAGCGTGGAATCGCACGAGCTGCAAGCAACTATCAACTCACGTTCGAACATAGCAAACAATGCAGACAAGCGGCAAAAGATCTTAAAGAGAGAAAAGCACTAGTTATAATCCAAGCTGCACAGGCTGGGAAAAGCATTCGCAAAGCCCACCGAAGGTTCCCCAATTGCAAAACCAAGACGATTGCACTCCGACGCATACTACCTGAGTCTCTTCAATAACCACGCCCACCTGCTCTCATACGAAAGGAAGCAGGATGGGTACGTTGTTCCACCGGTTCTCCCTTCCGAATTCCGGCATGCTATTTCGTGGGTAAAAAAGAGAACAACGCCAGGTCTGGGCAGGATATAATTTGAACACAGAAAAAAAATTAAGCCAGTCATAAACGTATGACTCCCGAATCCCGCCATGCTATTTCGTCGGTAAAAAAGAGAACAACGCCAGGTCTGGGCAGGATATAATTTGAACACAGAAAAAAATTCCGCCAGTCCTCATAAACGTATGACTTGGCTTTTCATATGCTACCTGTCTTAATGCAAGGTGAAATGGAACAAGGGTATAGAGTCGCAAGCTTGTCCCAACAATATCATCTTCTTCTCTTCTCTCTTTAAGATCTTCTTTTATTGCCTCTCTGCATTGGTTCGCAAGCTCGGACGTTAGTTTGCGGGTGCCTGCAGCGATTCCACGCTGGTGTATTAGCTCGAGAGTCTCTGGAGACAGACGTCTCTTGGTGACCTTCGAACTCTCAGCTTTCATGGCGCTAACGTGAAGATGTTCAATGAGCCGATCGTATTTGTCGTCGATGTTGTCGACAACGGCATCTTCCCAACAGCCGACTAATGCGTTGAATAAGTTCCAGTTTGTGGTGGTTCTGGGACTTCGGTTTTTGAATTTAGCGGCTTTTCTCCTTTCCGCGAGAAATAAAATCTTGCACGAAGGAGACGGTGGTCTGATCCCGAGTAGAATTTTGGAACAACAGTGACATCAATTAGGCAAAACTTTCTATTTACTACGATGTGGTCTATTTCGTTACGATACTCTCCATTGGGAGATTCCCACGTCCAGCGTTGACGGTGAGGCTTCTGGAATTGCGAGTTACCATGGATGGT
>MQTX01000116.1:457451-474622 GCA_009735665.1 Angiostrongylus cantonensis | reverse complement strand
AGGCAGCTTCCATTGGCCCTGAGATTTTAGCAGCCTCTCCGTACTCGCCCTGCCCAATGCTGCGAAATTGGGGTCCTTTCGGGGTCAGGGGAATGAGGCCCGTTTCTTTTGCTGTGTTTAGCATTTAGATACCCACGTTTAGCTCGCCGGGCTCTGAACGTGGAGTGCTGGGTATGCTGACGGATGGCTTGCCAGTCTCTCCCAGAGTGGATATGGAGCTTATTTGTTGGAGGCGGCTCCTAGCCACCTGCTATATACTTCATGACACTTCCCTGTCACCTGATTGCAGGCTTTTGGCCGAACTGACTCGTAGAATGCAGTCCACACGAACTTGAATGCACCCACACACGCGTGCATGAATACGCCTCTTATGTACAGAAAGGATGTGCCAAATCGGCGCAGTAGAAATAGGGAGTCCATCCTCTGGATCAACCTTCGTCGCAGGAAAACATGCGGTCGCTTTTGTCCCGTTATTAACTCCCTCTCTGCCATCTGGGTAAGCGCCACGTAGCCTCGCAACTAACCGGTTTGAGATCTATCATATTGGTGACCTCCGTGGAGTCCTTGACACTAGTTTCGCGGTGTAAGATATTCCATGCAATGTGACCTGATTTAAGCGCATTTTATCCAACAATCCTTCAGGCAGTGCACCTTAAAAATACTCACCTAACGAATACCCGAAATGAAAGAAAAGTGCGGACTTTAATAAGAATTAGGCAGCCAATGTAAAAACGTAAATAAATGCACCATTCAGATATTTGGGTCATCTTCACATGTCGCGGGAGTTAAAACACATTTTGCATTCTCTTCGTTATTTCGCAATCGTCTCCGACGAAGTGCTCGAATTTAGTCGTGAGTTCGAAGCGAATTGAGGATGTTATCTTCTGTTCTCGTCGGTTCTGATTGATCATTGATTGCAGGTCGAATATGCGAGAACGTTCCAAAGTCTTCGTAATGAGTAGTCGACAAGTATTGCGGATTACAAAAACGTGGTGTGATGCCTTGTGAGTAGGATTCTTGATAAACGCGAGTGGTTCGTATGAAGGTAGCTACTGCTACGATTAGTCGACCGACCGCTTGATTACGATGTATTAAGCCAAATCAAAGTAAAGTTTCTGTTAATTTATCGATTTCTTATTACATCAGTCGTCCTCACATCTATACTATACGAATCCCAGCACTTCATCCATTTAATTAGTTTTCTCACATCTGTCTTCACTGATAAGTTTCAGATTTGGGTATGGCTTCGTGTACTGCATGAGAATTTTTGGTTTTCGTGAGAACGTCGTTCACCGCTGGTCGATAGATTCTCCCTATCCTAGAGCACATCCTCGAATGATCGTGTTTTTGGCGCTTCGTTGGCCGAAAAGGTTCGTAGGCAAGTCTAATGCCACTGTCTTTCTATTCAGACAAAATTTTCCACTCTCTTCTTTAAAATTGTCATGTCTTGTAGGCTACTCATAGAGAAGTTATGAAAACTAATGAATCTTAATTCTTCATATTGACCAGTGACGCTTGTCTTGCTTTGCATTCTTCTAGGCTGACTTATAGGCGGAGTGCATATACTGACTGCAGTGATTAGAGGTGCCTTGAAATACATACGTGGTCATTGTTTCAATTCCACCTCTTCGGATCATCAAACCATTCATCCCTCTGGGGTCAGCAATTTGGTACCAAGCCCTTTAAGAGCATAAAGCACTGATATGATATATCGGTAGGCTACCACAAGTCACTGTACAAGTCGGATATGCATTTACTCACCACTGACGATGCGTCACAAACTTGAATACAAGGCGCATCCTTCAGAGATTGATCAACACCGACAGCTTTATCCTTTTCTTTTCCTTAGTGATTTTTTATGCTGCTGAGAGCACTCAAAATTGAGAGCAAAACTAGTGCCACCCTTGCTTGGATGTTTGGACTGTTTTCACGGACTAATGAGGACCCCAGCACATTTTCCATTCTTTTCTTTACCTCATAATCGCCATCCATTGTGGTGGTTTGCTTCGGGCATCATGGCTGGTGGGAGTCTCATACCGTGATCTGTATAGAAACTGCGGCTGCGAGTACAGCTGATTGACTCTTGTTACGAACAGGTCCGTACAACATGTACATGCTCATCCTGACGGACGCTTGCATTTTTTTGGAGCCCATTCCAGTGTCCTTTTCGTCAATCTGTCATTTGTTTTCCTTACTACATTACTGGCCAATCTATATTTCGTTGTCGATTTGTGTGCTCTTGGTTCTTGAAAATAAAAAAATGATAGATTGTGATTATAACTAAAAATGATAGATTTCGAAAATCGGAGTTTCGTCTTCCGGCTAGATGTCGTGTTGTAATTTTTCAGAAGACATTATTCAACCGCTCTGTGAGTAGTGCGCAGTATTCTCTATGTGATTGAAGTGTCTAGGGCCATAGGCCAATGATGAAATCTTTCTTGAAACTAGGTTTCAAGAATACAATTTATCTAGGATTATTTTGACGGGCTAAATATAGAATTTTCAGCGCTCAGATCTTATATTTCAAGCATACGAACTAATCGTGTCTCAATTGCATTATGGGAATGTGCTCTGTAACCAGGTTAGTATTATGAACAACACAGCAACAAACATTAGAAGTTTGTTCACTAGAATGAGTTCGTGGATGCTTTGTGTATTAGTTTTCTTTGCAGTTGAATAAGGGTTTCGCTTTAGCTGTGCGATAACATCGAAATTCGTAAAAAAAAAATGAAAGAGTCATGCCTGAATGATATTGCTGATTTTCCGGATGCATTCAGAAAGTTTATGGTTGTATACAATTCTGATTTGAATGAAGACGATGAGGTATAGACTTTTGGCGTTCAGATATGTGCTCATCGTGGTACTCTTCTACTGAACTACCTGCCTTCTTATCTACATTTATAATGTTAACCTTTTATTTGCTGCCTATTATAAATTTTCATGGTTTGGTATTACTTGTTATATAACCCCAATGATGTTGAGATATTTGCAAAACTCCGGACCGCAGGTGCCTGCGGTGGGGAACGAACGCGCTATTATCCTTTCCCGGGGCTTACGCGCTCTACTTACTTAGATACTTAGACGGCCCGTCTTCACGAGTTGTGCGGACCCCAGCACATATGTCATTCGTTCCTTTCTCTCGCAATCGTAGTCCATGGTGGTGGTCTTGTTCGAGCGTGGTATCGCTTGCGAGTCTCATACCGTGATCTGTAAAACAACTGCAGCTGCGGGTACTCTCGTATGAGTCGACGAGATGGACAATGGACGGGTGCACGACAAAGCCTACGCCGCCGACATTTCGTGACGGGACCTTCTCTCCACGGATCACAAAGGTCCCGTTGTTTAATTGGCGTATGTGGGTCTTCTTGATTTTTGTTTCTTGTAATGCGATCACGATCATTGCGATCATGAAATTTAATACGATCTGCAGCTGCAAGAAGGGCGTGAGGATCGGCGTGTGTGGAGAGTGTTTTGGCATTATACGTGCATACTAAAAAACAATCTCCATGGAGTGTTGTACTTGTGTTTGTCAGATCCGGTTCTAATGACGTCCTGCTCAGCCCGAGATTTTCTGGCGTCTCACCGGTCGTCTCACCCCCTGACGTCATAGACGGGTGCACCCAGTGTGCGGGGTACTGAGGCTGGCCTATTGTTGGTCGTGCAACTTGGTCCTCCCTGGAGTCCTGACTTAACCTTGCAAGGTCGTATCCAAGTCTTCACCACGATGTGGATCAGAGAGAGGTGTGTTTTCGGCGTCGGATCCTTCGCTCGGTCTTCCTACTATTTGATTCGGAAAGGTGTTGAAACCAAAATCAGAAAAGAAAGTAGGAATGTAAAAGTAGCCGACCGCTCAAGGACGATGTAGAAGCCGAAAATCCCTGCTTACGCGCTCACCACCACAAAATGGGGGACCTTCGTTTCGCCTGTCTCTCAGCTAGTTCTGTTGATTTTATCGAATTGTAATAGGCAGTCACTAAAAAGATAACATTGTGATTTCGACAACAGCCTCAGCCTAACTAGATTTATTGCGGATTTGGGCTCCCTAGATCAATCCCGTTGACGGGTGATCGCTGATGGCGCTTATCGATAGAACTAGCTGAAAGACAGGCGAAATGAAGGACTCGAATGGCGTAGTGGTGAACTTGTTAGCTCCCGGAAGGATAATAGCGGGTTCGTTACCCTACGTCTTTTCGCACTTTTCTTTCATTTCGTGTATTCGTAAGGTGGGTATTTTTCTGGTGCACTGCCTGAAGGATTGTTGGATAAAATGCGCTGAAATCAGGTCACATTGTATGGAATATCTTACACCAAGGACTTAGTACATTTCTGAAGAAGGCGAAATCCGCCGAAACGTCAGCTTGTACGTAAATAAAGAAATAAAATAACACCTCGTGTTTGCTAAACAGAAGTAAAAAGACTTAGTACATTGTGTTGGAAAATCCTCGATTTTTTCTTATGTCAAGGACTCCACGGAGGTCACTCATATGAGAGATCTCAAGCCGGTTAGTTGCGAGGCTAGAAAGGACCCCAATTTCGCAGCATTGGGCAGGGCGAGTACGGAGAGGCTGCTAAAATCTCAGGGCCAATGGAAGCTGCCTGGATCAAGAACTATGGTGACGATCTGTACCTACAATGCACGTAAACTTGCATCTGATTCCTCGATAGAAGACTTGCTGATGCAAGCATGAACGATAAGGTACGACGTCATTGGCCTGGCCGAGATGAGGCGACGCCACCCATTCAGCGCCGTCTATGACTCTGGAGGAGAACTGTTCCTCGGAACATGCGAGAGCAGAGGAGTAGGCGGTGTCGGCATCCTCGTCAACACGAGTTTGTCCATGAATATCAATTCATTCGAACAGCTTACAACCAGAATCGGACGTTTACGATTAAAAAGAAGTGGATCAATACCGGCTTTGACAATCTTCGTCGGTTACGCGCCAACATCAAACTATGATAAAGAAGAAGTGTTCTACATGGTCTTGGAGAAGTTCTGCGGCTCATTGAACATCTTCACGTTAGCGCCATGAAAGCTGAGAGTTCGAAGGTCACCAAGAGACGTCTGTCTCCAGAAACTCTCGAGCTATTGCGCCAGCATGGAATCGCTGCATGCAACCACGAACTAACGTCCGAGCTTGCGAAACAATGCAGACAGGCAATAAAGAAGACCTTACTAAGAGAGAAGAGAAGATGATATCGTTGGGATAAGCTTGCGACTCTATACACAGTATGGTTAGAGCTGCCCTATAATGCAAATAATTGTCAGTTCGATCCCGCTTCCCTGTTCGCCATGCCTTTCATCACTACAGGGTCAGGAAATTGGTACCAGACTTGTTTGGAAGGATGGTGGCATGAATTGATACCTCATTGACCTGATTGCGCTCCCACAAACTAGAGCCAGATAGGATTTCATTCACCTCTGTGACTAACTAGCTTTGAATGCAGAGTACATCGCTCAGAAAATGAACAGTACCACTTCAACTTCTCCCTTATCATTTACTTCCTCATTAATGATTTCGTACTTTTCAATCATGATATTGGTGCAATAGTTTAGATTGCGGTTGTGCTGCTAGAAGTGAATAACAAATAAAGCAAGTTTACACGAAAAAACTACAATGATGCTGAGATTTAACCAAATTTTATTTGCTGTGCCTAACACGTTAGCCCTCGGAAAGGGTAATCGCGGTTCGATCAGGCCCGGGATGATGAAGTCTTGCAAATCTCTCAGGTTAATTGTATTTGTATTTCACATAACACCTTTCCGTGAAAAAACAATGCGCAGTACTTAAAATTATACACAAGAAAAGCTGCTAGTTTAGACCAAGAAGAAACTGAAGTTATAAATTATACGATGAACGAACAACTTTCAAGAGAGGGAGTGAGCTACGTTGTCATAGTTTCCAGTCCACTTCACAGTTTTGTGAAGTGGGTGTTAGTTGAATATTAGCGGAAAAGTACATAGCATTTTCAACATAAAGGTTAAAGGATAAAGCTCTTGGTGTTGATCAATCCCTGAAGGATGCGCCATGCATTCGCCTTCATTAAGCATCGTTTGGACGTGATTGAATGCATATCTGGCCATTCCAATGACTCGAGGTGGCCTACCGATGTATCAAATCATTGCTGCAATTTCTCCAGAGAAGTCTGGTAGCAATTTGCCGACTCCGGAGGGATGGAAGGCCTTGTAGGCCATGGGCGCGGGGATCGACAGAACGCCTTCGACCACTGTGCCACACGCGCTCTATCTTCCACATAACACCAGCAAATATTTTCGAAATGCGACTTATTTCCTAAAATCCTCTTTGTGTAATCCAATCATGTCGGCCATTTGAAGCTTTTTAGGCTTGTCATATCTGCGAGGAAAAAACTCAGATAACAAAGTGCGTATTTTTTACGCAGATTACCACGCGAATGAAGCTTTGAAGAGGCCAGTTTTATGCTTTTCCTTGCCTGTTTTTCACTATCCCTTGTTTTTATTGAGGTAATAGGTTTCTAGCCGTAAACACAATACAAGTTTTCTCCACAAAGAGGCATAAATACAAAGTTCGCCTAATGCAAATAATTTATGAGTGAAGAACGGCTATTAAGAACTTGTAAAAATTAACGAATCGATAAGAAGAGCATTATTGACGAGCGGACAAACAGTAAGAACGGCAAGAAAGTACTGGGAGCGAGTGAACAAAGATTTTGAAACTATGTGCTCAATTTCCATTCGCGCCAACACGATTGCGTGGCATCGATATTTCTGCTCTTCTCATAGTTGTGAAAATGTGGTGAACCACCAGTGGATGAACACATTTAAAGATTGCCTGTAACTGGTAATAAAATTGAAAGTTTTTGGTAATATTTACGAAGTGCATAAGTGCTGCATAAGTGGAAAATGATGAGACATTATGCTAAGAGTGAAGTTGCCGAAGGCATATAATGTATTATTCTACCTTTGGGTGCCATGGAAGATAGTTTTCCATCTTCAGGCAGCTCTGTTCAAATTACACATTCAAGGTGATGGTGTTCGCCAATCATAACGTAAATGGGGGCGATATATCTGTCCTTCGATTAACACACTCGCATACCTTCGGGTCTCCAGCAGTTCACTACAGATGCATAATTATTTGCTTCTCATTTTTTCGTATAAAAAAATGGACAGCAATTCATGTGTTTTTAAAGACAGCGAGGTGAAACTAATTTGAAAATGGGAAAAAGATAGGGAAGCAGAAAAAGAGAGACAGGAAAGGACAGAAGGCGAGAGGAAGGGAGAGAAAGAGATTTGTGCGTTTTCTGGGAAAAGTTTATTAAAACGTGCGCGCCGCAGTGGCGCCTCCAACCACTGCGCCACACGGGCCCGTTAAAAGGGTAGTAATTGAGAAATGGAGACTTCATGTAAACAAGCATGTTTGGACGGCCATATTTGTAACTTCCGTATTCTCTTTATCATATTTTTCTTCCATTACCTCCTCGGTGATCGTCGTCTGTGGTGCTGGTCCGATTCGAGAATGATGACATGTGCGAGTATAATATGATGGCCCACAATGCATTTCCAGCTGCGAGTGCAGGCGATTCATATAACCCAGAAACATTATTGCCACTTTAGTTAGTCAACGTAAAATTTTCTGGCATAGCCTTAAAACTCCCACGGATCTCCCTCATATGAGGGATCTCGAGCCGGTTAGTCGCGAGGCTACGTGGCGCGCTCCCAGGTGGCGGACCTAACCGATGTTGCTGTTGTTCCAAAATCCTACTCGGGATCAGACCACCGTCTCCTTCGTGCAAGATTTTATTTCACGCGGAAAGGAGAAAAGCAGCTAAATCCAAAAACCGAAGTCCCAGAACCACCACGAACTGGGATTTATTCAGCGCATTAGTCGGCTGTTGGGAAGATGCCGTTGTCGACAACATCGACGAGAAATACGATCGGCTCATTGAACATCTTCACGTTAGCGCCATGAAAGCTGAGAGTTCGAAGGTCACCAAGAGACGTCTGTCTCCAGAAACTCTCGAGCTATTGCGTCAGCGTGGAATCGCTGCATGCAACCACGAACTAACGTCCGAGCTTGCGAAACAATGCAGACAGGCAATAAAAGAAGACCTTACTAAAAGAGAAGAGAAGATGATATCGTTGGGATAAGCTTGCGACTCTATACACAGTATGGTTAGAGCTGCCCTATAATGCAAATAATAGTCAGTTCGATCCCGCTCCCCTGTTCGCCATGCCTTTCATCACTACAGGGTCAGAAAATTGGTACCAGACTTGTTTGGAAGGATGGTGGCCTGAATTGATACCTCACTGACCTTATTGCGCTCCCAAAAACTAGGGCCAGATAGGATTTCATTCACCTCCACTTCTTGCCTTCAATTTGTTGCCTCGAATCCACCGTTTGCGAGGGTTTTCCAGGTTTTTGCGTGTGAATTCGGCTGTTGCTCGACCGCTTTCCTTCTGTTGTGAATGGGCTTGAATGCAACAGTTGAAATGATTTTCCCTGGATCCTGAGGCAGCCGGGCTAGAACATTCTTACTTGTATTGCAGAGAATTAGGTTTTCTCGGATAGGTCTGGTATTAATTTCACGACCGGGGGGACAGAGGAGCCAATGAATGTTCTATTGGCTATCTATTGCATCTACAAAGTATCTATTCCTCTCTCCATAAATCGTATCAGGTGTGTTGCCCAGCTACCTAACTGCAGAATTTTAACCGAAACGTCGTGAAGGCTATGGCTACATGTCCGTAAGCAGACCTACACGCTAGAAGTATCTGCAGTTCTCATCAGTTTGGATATCAGAATACAGTGTTCCTTCTACACTGACCTCTTGTAGGACAGGCGCGTAGTCGCTTATGGAGATCGCACCTCTATCCTGTGGCTGAAGCGCAACCATACGACTGCTGAATTTCAGATCCCCTAATTGAGGGTGACCCTAATTTTGTACTTTGGTATTTTCGTACTTTTGTGGACGAAGTATTCGTTATGTTTAACATTTATCTATCAGCTCTACTTCTATTAATTGTCAAATAATTGAGCTGTTACCAGAAATTACCTGAAGAAGGCGAACGCAAAGAAACAGCCGAGAAACATTCAATAGCAACTTCATGTTATTTCATTAAAGGATAAAAAAGGATAAAGCTCTCGGCGTTGATCAATCCCTGAGAGATGCGCCATGCATTCGACTTCATTAAGTATCGTTGGAGGTGATTGAATGCATATCTGGCCTTTACAATGACTCGCGGTGGCCGGCCGATGTATCGAGCCAGTGTTGCTATCCTCCCAGACAAGTCTGGTACCAATTTGCCGACTCCCGGAGGGATGGAATGCTTGGTGGGCCAGGAACGCGGGGATCAATTCCACGTGTGTGTTGCAGGGCGCCTCCGGCCACTGCGCCACACGAGAACTGTTATTTTACTAATGAAAGAAAAGCAGACTTTTGCTATCACCTGAATCGACAACATCTACACCAAGTATGTAGTTGATTTTCGCCGTTGTGATTTGTGGGATTTTATTATTTTGCGATTTCCTAAGTGACGCAGGTAATTGTGGTGCTTTTTTATGAACGGAATATTCAAGATGTGTAACTGCTTATCTAGCAGTTGTTTTTCTATTACCACAACGATGCTGAGATTAAATATTCGCAAAACTTGGACCCCGGGCCAAATCAGTGTAATACGCGAGCTCCGGAAACGGTAATTTCAACTTTCAACTTCAATTTTCGATTATTTCAGTAAACATAACAGCAAATTGCTCTGAGGATTTTGCCTTTATCATTGCAGATTTGTGAATATAGGCACTGTACTCAGTTCTAAGTAGGTTTTTTTTTAAGTATCTGAGAATTCCTGCAAGAAATCCGTGATTCCCGGACCCGTTTTTACCAGAACGGAACGTAGTTCTCATCGAAATAATGAAAGCGTCGCAGTTTCTCGAGTAATGAGCTAAGGGTATTCAAGGTGATATATATATATACTTCACGAAAAAGATTCCGTGTATGTTTTTATCCTAATTGCTAAACTGACTGTGCTCAACTGTGCGCTAATGCTAATTTTCTGCTCTAGTCGATATCAGGCTTCATATTCTTCCACGAAATCTCACTTTATCTGCATTTTGCAATCGTTGTATTCTTTACCACTTATTGGAAGGGTTTTTCGTTGATTTATCGTGAGAATTTCTTTCTATGCAAATGATGTGCCACCATTGACATGTTTCTTTGATTGGAGAGGAGAGCAATGGAGGAAGGGAAGGGGTAATGCTAAAATTTCTAGAGAGTTAAATTTCACGCATAGTATATTCCTGCTACTTTATAAATTTTCGCATATGACATATATTGTTAGTGTTATGTATGGAGCAAGCAACGACAGTTTTCGCAGAAATCGTTGTGGTGTCTTAGAATGAGTTTTTCGCCTTTGAATATTTTTCGTTTTGTGCTCCCCAGATCAATTCCGATGACGGGCGGTTGCTGATGGCATTAGTAGATAGAAAAGTAGCGGAGAGACATGCGAAATGATGGACCCGCATGGTGTGGTGAGCGCGTTGGCCCCCGGAAGGGGTAGTAGCATGTTTGATATCCTCCTCAGACACCTGCGATCCGGAGTTTTGCAAATGTCTTAGCATCATTGTTGTCGTATTACTCGTTTTATGAAACAGAAAGGTATTCTCTGGATTGCATGGTGATCAGTCATTCTTCTCAAATGATGATGTGGTGTTGTTGTTATCGAATGTAAATCCTGATCAGACCAATCCTTCACCTACAGTCGTTTTCTACGGTGCGCAGTGATCGGAGGCGCTCTGCGATATACATAGGATCGATCCCCGCACTCCAGATTCACCAAGCACCCATCTCTCCGGAGTCGGTGAATTGGTTCCAGAATCATTTGAGAAAATAGCAGCGTTGACTCGATACATCAATAGGTCATCGCGAGTCAATGTAAAGTCCAGATATGCATCCAATCACCTCCAGACATTGCTTAAATGAAATCGAATGCACGGCTTATCACTTAAGGATTCATCAATGCCGAGAGCTTTATTTTTTATTTATTATTATTATGGCTGTTTTCCACTGTAAAAAGTTTGTCAAACTGAGAGAGATGGTCTTTTTCGTCAGATTTATGATCTGTTCAGTTTTTCGATTAGTGTTTGCTTAGGTGACTGGAGCTCTGCACCACGGCCAATTTACTCGGACATATGAAGCACAGGGTATAATATCTACTTATGCGTCCAGTTTATGGTGTTGGTAAGTATGATTTTCTGCTGAAATAGACAGTTTAAGTTCGTGTTGTAGTTTCACTGTAAACTCTGGTATATACTGTACACCTAGATGTTTTCTACTAACAAAAATTATAATCCACCCTTGTGATTCCGACTACAGCCTCAGCTTAACGGTGTTCAATGTGGATTTCTGCTCTCCAGATCAATCTCGCTGACGGGTGATTGCTGATGGCATCGTTAGGTAGGAAACTAGCTGAGAAAGACGCAAGGGAAGTGCCTCAGTGGTGCAGTGTGTAATACGCAAACCCTGGAAAGGCTAATCGTGGTTCGATCTGGCCCAGGGTTCACGTTTTGCAGCATATGTTTGTATTTCACATCATACCTTGCTGTGAAAATAGGTATCTACTTGAATATTTGTATGGCCCGTCCTCACTGGTTTCGCGGGCCCCAGTGTAACAATTTTTCGGTGTTTTACTTGTTTAGCCATTGTGGTTATCTGAAGTCCCGACGTTAGCCTGGCCTGAGTCTGCCCCAGCTCGTCACCACCACGAGTAGTCATCGTCTCTAGGGATCAGACGAAAATTCGCCACAATACTTGCATACCAGGCCGGTGGTGGATACTGGTATTGGTTTGCTCTTAGCTGGGCTTCCTGATGGACACGCCGGACTCCTTCCCAATTTGGGAGACCTAGCTGAGGGGATGGATCCTTCCGCTGTACATGGCGACCCAACACCCAGGATGCTCTTCCAGCTACTATGAGGCGTTAAGGCTTTTGGAGGACCGTGACAAAAAATAGGTAGTGAATAAAGAAAAAAGTTAAAAACATTTCAGTCTCGATAAGCATTTTCAGATGCGCCTCAACAAGCGTCTAAGATATTCTCGATACCGAATCTCTGATGTTTGCAACTAAATCAAGGTTTCTATCGTTTCCTTTTTCATCGTTTCTTTCTTGAATCGTAACTCTGGAAGTCTTGGTGCTATCCAGGACGTTTCTCTTGCATTTCCCTTCTTCTGATACGATTCTTTCGTTAACTTTATTTTAGATTTCACTTATATGATTTCGTTTTATACCCGGTAGTTAAGAAAGAGACGTAGATTATGTGCCTATTAGTTTGCTTGGGCTCTCTATTATGTCTTGTATATCAGTTAAATATTTCAGTATTGTTTTTATGCTAACTTCGAGGCTATGGTTGTTGCGATGTCCAGGAAAACGGTCAGTGTTGAGACAACATAGTAGTTCAAGTATGTCCGATTACTTCGCTTCTAAAAGCCATCTTTACTTTTCTCTCCGTTATTTTCAGATATTAAGCAATGTTTTGTGCGTAATAGAAATCTGCTCGTAGGTAATTGACTTTATTGAGAATTTTGATGTGAAGGAGCACCGCTTTTAAAAAAAATTGCTTTGCAATTCTAAAGTAAACTCTGACCTTTCGTCAATTTCTGTGTTAAGAAGTGTGAAAGCCATCGATTAGACATACTGCCGTTACTTGTAGGGCTGTGAATTTTCATTTTTTTTTACGAATTTGTTTGACATACTATAAAGAAATTTATCGAACTATGTATGTAGTGCACGGTAAATATGGACATTGACTAGAAAAATCGGCTTTCTGTAAACCTCGCCACAATAATCGATATATGTGTTTATGTATACTTGTATATATACGTATATATATATATATATATATACATACATACATACCAACGGATCTTCCTCACATGAGGGATCCCGATAGCCGGCTAGTCGCGAGATTAGGTGGCGCGTCCTAAGGTGGCGGAAGAGGGTTAATCGCAGAACAAAAGCGACCTTTGCTTCGCTGAGACGCACGTGAATACAGGAGATGGACTCCCTGTTTCTGCTGCGCCGATTCGACAAATATTTTCTCTGTTCAAGAGATGTATTCATGCACGCGTATGTGCGTTCGTTCTAGTTAATGCGGATTGTATTCTACGAGTCAATTCGGCCAAAAGTCTGCAATCAAGTGACAGGGAAGTGTCATGAAGTATATGGGAGGCGGCTAGGAGTCGCCTCCAATATATAAGCTCCGTGTCCACTCTGGGAGAGTCTGGCAAGCTACCCATGAGTATACCCAGCCCCCACATTTAGTGCCCAGCAAGCTGTACGTGAGTATAGTAAAAGAAACCGGCGTCTATTCCCTGATCCCGAAAAAGCCCCAGCAGTAATGGGTAGGACGAGTAAGGAGTTGGTGCTAAAATCTTAGGGCCAATGGAAGCTGCTTGGATTGCAGAGAACTAAGGTGACGATCTGTATCTACAATGCACATACACTTGCATCCGAATCCTTAATAGGGGACTTGCTCATGCAAGATGAAGTATAAGGTACGACGTCGTCGGCTTGACCGAGACGAGACGGCGCCACCCATTCAACGCCAATGACACCGAAGTAGAACTGTTTCTCGGAACATGCGTCAGTAGAGGAGTCGGCGGCGTCGACGTTCTCATCAACACGAGTTTGTCCTTGAACATTGACTCATTTGAATACTTGAGTCGGATGTTTACGATTAAAAAGATGGTAGATCAACGCCGGCCTTGACAGTCCTCGTCGTTTACGCGCCAACATCAAACTCTGACGAAGAAGAAGTCGAAGCGTTTTATATGGACTTGGAAAAGTTCCACAGAGAAGACCATACATTATTCAAGGTCATCACTGGAGATTTTAACGCCAACATTGGACCAAGAAGAACGTCTGAGGAACGTCACATTGGGACCCATAGATTAGAATGGAACGAATAAGGTGAACGGCTTTCTGAGTTTGTCATGACGAGCAAGACCATCCTTGGTAACTCGCAATTCCAGAAGTCCCACCCTCAACGCTGGACGTGGGAGTCTCCCAGTAGAGAGTACCATAACGAAATAGACCACATCATAATAAATAGAAAGTTTTGCCTAACCGATGTTGCTGTTGTCCCAAAATTCTACACGGGATCAGACCGTCACCTCTTTCGTGCATTATTCTATTTCTCGCTGAAAAGAGAAAAAGCACAAGACCGAAATGACTGCACTGCGAAGACCAAAAGGGAGTCTCCCAGTAGAGAGTACCATAACGAAATAGACCACATCATAACAAATAGAAAGTTTTGCCTAACCGATGTTGCTGTTGTCCCAAAATTCTACACGGGATCAGACCGTCACCTCTTTCGTGCATTATTCTATTTCTCGCTGAAAAGAGAAAAAGCACAAGACCGAAATGACTGCACTGCGACGACCAAACGGAACAGTTACAGCGTCCAGAAAGGCAATGGAGAAAATCATCCACGAATACTATCGTCATATGAAACAAAAGAAGATGGATATGTTGTACCACCGGTTCACTCTTCTGAAATCCGACATGCTACTTCGTCGGTGAGAAATCGAACAGCCCAGGTCCGGATAGGATAAAACTAGAACATCTGAAGAACCTTCCGGCAGTCCTCGTAAACACACTGGCTTGGCTCTTCACATGTTACCTGGCTAAATGCAAGGTACCTATTCAATGGAAGACCGGCAAGACCGTGCTAATATTCTAGAACGGTGACCTCCACGATCTCGACAACTAACGCCAAATCTGCTTGCTGTCTGTCGACTGCAAACCCTTAACTGGAGTTATCCCAGACAGGATTGAGAGGACACTGGGCGAAGGGTAGCAATTTAAGCGAGCAGTGTTTGGAAAAGGATTTAGTACGATAGATCACATTCACACGTTAACAAGGCTCATTAAAGTATCGCGAGAGTACAAAAGACTGCTCTGTCTCACTTTAATTGATTTTGAGAAGGTCTTTGATTCAACTGACATAGAAGCTGTCATGGAAGTCCTTATTAGTCAAGGCGTCCGTACTCAGTACAAGAAGATTCTCTGTGAACCGTACAAAAATTTCATAACCGAGATATCACCATTCTACAACGTTGTTAACATTTACATGAAAGGAGGGGTTAGGCAAGGCTATACAATCTCGCCAAAATTAGTTACAGCGACCCTCCAAAATGTCATTCTAGGTCTGGAATGGGATAGTATGGGAGTGAAAATCGATGCTGATGATATCGTTCTTATAACACCAGACATTAGCCAAGCGGAACGAATGTTTGCGGACTTTGATAAAGCGTGTGGAAAGATTGGTCTTCGACTAAATCTCAAGAAAACGATGTTCATGAAGAACGGATTGGTTTCGTTTGCCCCATTCACGCTCAACGGAACGAATATCTCCGAATGCTCCAGTTATGTCTATCTAGGTCGGGAAATCAATGTGATGAACGACTTAGCGCCAGAGCTGAGCAGAAGGAAACAAGCGGCGTGGGAGCTTTCAAGAGCATCGACGATGTAGTGAAGAGAACAAAGAACACCCGATTCCGTAACCACCTTTTCAGTTCAATGGTTCTTCCTGCTGTATCGTATGCGTTAGAAACCTGTTCGATGCGTAAGCAGGTTGAGAGATCACTCACCGTTATCGAACGCGCAGTCGAAAGAACCATGCTTGGAGTATCCCGTTTTACAGAACTAAGGGATAGGCTCCGAACTTCCGACCTGCGTCAATGATCAAAAATCAAAGATGCCGTTTTTTACGCGAAACAATCGAAGATAAGGTGGGCCAGGCACGTAATGCGTGTGAATGGCAACCGATGTACAAGAGCCGTTAGTGACTGGGTTCCTTGGGATGTTAAACGCACTGTAGTAATACCGCCGACTCGACCTTCAGAGTTCTTCGCGAAGAGACAAGAAGATTATGATGCTCAACGATATGCTCTATATCGAGCAGAACCCGCTTGGCTACTCTGGCGCGCGACAGGAAAAATGGAAGATTTACTAGCGCTCGCTCGAGTCACTCGACGCTCAATGGGACTGCAGGTGACAGATGACATGTGATGGAAGGATAAAAGATAAATCTCTCGGCGTTGATCAATCCCTGAGAGATGCGCTATGCATTCCACTTCATTAAGTATCGTTGGAGGTGACTGAGTGCACATCTAGCCTTCACAGTGACTGGCGGTGCCCTACCGATGTATCGAGCCAGTGCTGCTGTTCTCCCAGAAAAATCGTACCAATTGCCTCACCCCGAAGGGATGGAATATTTGGTTGGCCATGGGCGCGGGGATCGTTTCCACGTTTGTGTCGCAGTGACGCCTCCAACTATTGCGCCACACCCGCCATTACTGATAGGTGATATATACATCAATCATTACATGTATATATATATATATAATGATTGATGATTGTATATGTATATATAATCTTCTTTCTATACACTAAACCTTCTCATTGGAACCATTCACGTCTTAGCTGCTTGTGTTTCCATCAGGAGTATTATTACATTGCATCATTCGGAGACAATACGATCATTGTTGATTCCCTCGCGTCCATCCTGGAAAGTATCGTACGACACAGCCATAAATGCCATAAGTGTTACTTCCTTAGGGTCGAGCACACCGCAGTCCGGGTGACGCATCATGTTAGTCGTCTAGACCGCGCATCCGATGCGTCGTCCGGGAGTGTTGATGATCTTGATGCGGTAGGTGTCCTTCTCGTCATACGGTGCGTTCTAAACAGTCATCGAGTTCGGTTGAGTGGGAACTGAGGCCATCTTTCTTTCTTCTATTTGCTTTTCTGCCTGATATATTCTTACAAACTGCACCTTTAATTTGCAGTTTGCGTCAGCTAAATAGGGGTAGTTCGTATCACCTGTATCACCTGTAGTCCCGTTGATCGTCGAGTGACTCGAGCGGGCGCCAGTAAATCCTCCAATTCTCCCTGTCGCGTGCAAGAGTAGCCCAGAGGGTTCTGCTCGCTTTAGGGACTCATCGAGCATCATATCTTTCTTCTAGGCTTTTCGTGAAGAACTCTGACCATCGGGTCAGTGGTCCTCCTGCAGTACGTTTGACATCTCGAGGAATCCAGTCACTAACAGCTCTTGTCCATCGATTATCGTTCATACGCAGTACGTGTCCGGCCCACCTTATCTTCGACTATTTGGCGTATAGAACGGCATCTTTGATTT
>MQTX01000116.1:438322-456948 GCA_009735665.1 Angiostrongylus cantonensis | reverse complement strand
CCTTTCGACTGCGCGTTCGATAACGCTGAGTGATTTTTCATCATGCTTACGTAGCGATCAGGTTTCTGATGCATACGTTAGGGCAGGAAGAACCGTTGAGTCGAAAAGGTGGGCACGGAGTCAGGTGTTTTTTGTTCTCTTCACTTCATCCTCGATGCTCTTGAAAGCCCCCAAGCCGCTCGTTTCCTTCTGCTCAACTCTGGAGCTAAGTCGTTCATCATATTGATTTCCCGACCTAGATAGACATAACTGGAACATTCGGAGATATTCGTTCCGTTGAGCGTGGATGGGGCAAACGAAACCAATCCGTTCTTCATGAACATCGTTTTCTTTAGATTTAGTCGAAGACCAATCTTTCCACACGCTTTATCAAAGTTCGCAAGCATTCGTTCCGCTTGGCTAATGTCTAGTGTTATAATAACGATATCATCAGCAAAGCGAAGGTAATCTATGGGCCGACCATCGATTTTCACTCCCATGTTATCCCATTCCAATGTTCGCATGACGTTTTGGAGGGTGGCTGTAAATAATTTTGGCGAGATTGTATCGCCTTGCCTAACTCCTCTAGGGGTAGTTCGTACGAACATATATCTGAATATTGATTGATTTAACCCGAATTTGAGAACCCGTTTTTGCGGAGTAGTATTTCTCAATTGTGCTGTCTTGCAGAACTAATGGTTTATCTTCAGAGTCGTGTACACGAAAACGACATCTTGTTCCTCTGTCGACTTTGAAACGTGACGAAATCGGTCATTCGATATTGCATTGCAAGGAGACGCTACCTCGTGGTTCGCCGAGGACTTCACATGACCTCCTTGCTACTGGTGTTTTTGCGGCAAAGGTATGCCTTTTCAGAGTTTTCGAATATGAACCTTATTATCTGCACGTTTAGATACTTTCTCTCTCCTCATCGGCGGCCGGTGCAGTGATGGTTCCTTTGATATCATCATATTTATGGGAGACCGCCACTGAGAGACCAACAATAATGTTGTTTACTATTGGTCTGTTTCTATCCGATATCGTTCCTTTCGTTAAGCGTTTGAAGCACAAAATTTCATTTTGAACTGTTCATACGTACTTATTTTTTTTACTATTTTTAGTAGCAAATACTTTTCTGGCGCTGTTGTCGTTTACGCCACTGCTGTTACATTTTCTGACTAAACGGTTCCCCATTAATCTTTACTACAACAAGGACACTAAGGTAAGTTTTTAGATTTCTTGTTTCACACTATTAATGTAACACTTTTCATACTTTAATGAAGTATCAATCTCTGATGCTACAAATCTTCGATCTTTATGGAAAACAGATAGCAGTTTAATTCCTTCTTGGTCGAGGATAGGTCTCAACATTGTAATCAAAAAGAAGGCAGTTCATCCCTTTTAGAAAGTATTTCGGCGCGCAATATATCTGTTTTCCTCCCAGCGGTTTTCCGCCTTATCGCGGTGGTAGGTGTTGCTGGGTGTCGGGCTGCGATCTACACCGTGGCCATTTATCACGTTGGCAGGGCCTCCCAAGCTGAAAATGGGTCCGGCGTTTTCATTAGGAAGGTCAGCTAAGAGTAAACCGATACCAAGATCCACGACAGTTCTGGTGTCAAACTAGCATTGTGACGAATCTCGCTGTAATCCACAAGTGCGGTGGTTGCCTGTGACGGTGACGATTTGGGGCAGACTTTGGTCTGGTTGACCTCAGAACTCCAGTGAACCACGATGGTTAAACCAGCAGGACTCCAAAAAAGTGGAAAATATGCTGGGTCCCGCATAACCACTGAAGGTGGGCCATCCTCGTATCTGAGCATATCTGTTTTGACATGTCTGCTTTCATTTACATTTATGGAGAGATGGGCTCGTTTAGCGCATTGGGTAAAGGCTGCTTGGAATACATATGGGATCGGATCTGCGTCCGAGACTCACCGGGTGCTCCAACCCTCTGGGGTGGCAAACTGGTACCTGATTTGTCTGGGAGCATAGGTTCGATACATTGGCAGGCCACCGCGAGTCATTGCATAGACCAGATGTGCATTCAGTCATCTGCAGCGATGCTTAATGAAGTCGAATGCATGGCGCATCTCTCAGGGATTGATCAATGCCAGGAACCATTTTTTTTAATGGATGGACGTCCTTAGCTTTCTGTTTATTGTTCCTTAATGCTCTCTGACTCCATGTTGGGCACAGATGCTCACGTATTGTGGGGTGTTTAGTTCCAACAACTATGACTGACAGCTTGAGCAAGACATTGTGGTTCGACATTTTCGCTTTTCATTGAAGATTTTTCATTCTTTGTGTATTCGCCGAGCAATGGGGTTTTATGTGTACGGAGTTCTTTTTAGTCAGAATAATTGGCTTTTCAAAAAATCTCTTTTGATCATTATGATATATGTTCAAAGAAACTCTTTTGAAGGGGCATAGTTCTGGCGTTGAGCCATATCGTCGTGACATGTTATAGATCTTTACTTCCGTTCACTACAACTTCTTCCTGAAAAAGATGGCGTTGCAATTCAAAGCAGGTGAAGTTGTAGACGCACAAATTGCCCCTGAAATGAAAAAGGTATGTTCAGTGATGTGGTTTTCATGTGGAAGTACATGTATTTGTCTTTCTCTGTTCTATATTCGAAAGTTGGTGTTTGCTTATTAGTATGTTTAATAAGTATTGGTTTAAGTGTTGTTTTTATATCCTTATGTTTTTCATCTTTTTATCGTTTATCTTGAAAATGTCGACATTTCGATCTGGATCGATTCTGGTAATAAGTTGCTGGAAGAAACTATTTCTATTTTGACATAATTTCATCCCTTTTCCTGCTTTATTGACTTTTAATCATCATGTTTTCTTCACCGTTCTTTTTTTTTTTTTTTTTTTTGGAAAGATAACGATCGAGAGTAATTGGGGGATGTGACAGTTCAAATATTTAAGAACTACTGATTTTATCCGTTTCGTTGTAAACATTTGAGTTATCTTGGCAAAATATAGTGACAGTTCCCGTAAGATGTTGGTGGCTGGTTTGTGGTAAAATCCTCTTCTACTGTAGCAAGCTTTGGGCAGTGCAATTAATATTGTCTTGTTTGAGATGGCAGGCTTCTTGTGTACAGTTTTAGAGCTTGCTGGATTGTATAACGCAGTATTCAGCATGTAGTAGGTTTTGCGAATTTTTACTGATTAGGTTTGTCTAGAAAAAAAAGATGTTAGTTGGGCTTTTTACCGATCAATGGTGGTGTTAAAAAGCTGTCGAAAAAATGTTATTCTAAATATCATCGCTAATTTGTGCACCCTAGGTAAATCCCGTTGGTGAGTGATTGCTGATGGCATTGCTAGATAGAAAAACTAGCAGAGAAAGGCGAAATGAAGGACTCACATGGTGTGGTGGTGAATGCGTTAGCTCTCGGAAAGGAGAGTAGCGTGTTCGGTCGGCATCACAGACACCAGCGGTCCAGAGTTTTGCAACTATTTCAGCATCATTGATATTATTCTACCTTGCGAAAGTGTTTTTATATATCTCCTTTATTAGCCCTATTTCATTTTCTTTTCTGATTTCCCCTTCCTCTTCCTATCTCCAGTTACGAGTTTCTTGATGTCTTCCTACTCATTAATGCATATGAGCATTCGAAATGTATTGCTTCCTTCAAGTGTATTGATAGAATCCCCATTAATCTATGGATTCACTTGCTCGTGCTTTTCAGCTATGCATTATTTGACTGTGCATATTAGTGAATAGTAATTGCTGAAGAATCAGAAGGTAAATGGAAAAATGAGGAGATATAACTAGATTTTAATTTCTATTCTGCCATGATATTATGGGTCAGCAACAGTTTATATATGTCATTACGTTAGCATCATGTTGTTACTCCGAAATCGTTGATGTATGTAATGATGAAATTTTAAGGAGGTATCTGCAGGGGCGCATGTGGCGCAGTGGTTGGAGGCGCGCACGTGAAATGTGGCCATGACCCACCAAGCCCTCCATCCCTCCGGGGTCGGCAAATTGGTACCAGACTTGCCTGAGAGGATAGCAGCACTTCGTTAATACACTGGTGGACCACCACGAGTCATCGTAAAGGCCAGATATGCATTAAGTCAACTCCAACGGTGCTTAGTGAAGTCGAATGCATGGGACATCTCTCAGGGATTGATCAACACCGACAACTTCATCTGCTTTTAGACCCAGAGCAATGTGTTGTTATTGTTTCGTCACTCGTTAACTACTGAACTGTGGAAAAACATGATCGATGTTGTGATTGTCTCTGACTGATTGTTCTCCGGCTGATGTTGCATACAGCATAGCTTGGTGTTCTAGGTTTGCTTGGTGCTAGGGCTGATTTCTTGATACCCAAAGTATCCATTAGCAATATCATCTTTAGAGCGGATAAGGAATGTATAAGTTATATTCTTTTCGATTACTATCTGTAGAGCGGTCTTAATCTCTGCGCGTAGAACGTTGAAACGTTTTCTGAAAAGAGATTGGTGATAACCTATTTTGAACACCAAACGGATAAAATTTCCTAGAATAGAAGCATGAGTTGGTGTGAGTTAATGACGAGCAATCGGTAACATTCTGTCGGTGAGTGTAATTCCTGGGCATGAACCAACAGCAAAGATTTGTTCTAGTGACAGTTTTAAGAGTAGTGAGATCATTGATTCCAGGCATAACTTAGGAATGTTCTTCGTCATGGGCATAAAATTATATTTGATGAAATAAACCCTTCATCTGTGACGTAATGTGCAAATTACTCTTTCTGTACAAGAATGACAGTATTAAGTGTGCTCGAAAAGGTCCACTTTGTTCGACGACACACCATAGTTTTTTCTTGCTGTGGTATTTATTATTCTCAGCACAATAGAGTTTTTTCGAATGCTCCTGGTTTGAGATTATGCGGTGTCATCCACAAATCTCATGTCACCTTGCGTGTATATCTAAAATTATGGCGCGTATAGGACAGTGGTTAAAGGTGCCCTACAATACTCACGTAGTCATTGCTTCGATCTCGCACACCGAGTTCATCAAGTTTTCCATCTCTTCGGGTACTGTAAACTGTTACCAGACTTGTTTGGGGGATAGCAGCACAGACTTCATATATCGGTAGACTACTGCAATTCACTATATAGGCCAAATTTGCATTCAATCTATCATGTCTAGCGATGCTTGGTAGAGTCGAATGCATAGCTCATCACTCTGGAATTAATCAAAGCCGAAAGCTCCGTTCTTTTTATCTCTATGAAAAAAGAACTACTCGAAGTGCTATATGTAGATGACGATAAAGGGTTGGGGGCACTCGTGTAGTCCACCGGACAACATGGAAAGAGACATTGACGGTGGCCATGTCAATAATGTTCCTTATATTAGTGGACAGCTCTATCTGCAGCTGCTCATTTTTTTCGAGATATTCAAGGTTTGGATGATTTGTTAAAATTTACAGGTTTATATATTTGTATGGTGGTTTGTTTGTTACCTTTTATTTTGACCAACGCTGTTTTTAAGGTCTGGATTCCTTTGGCGACGGCATTTGTGCACAGCAAGCCGCTGCTGATTTCCCTTGACAGAAATGCTTATGTCGACAAGCTTGCATTTGATGAAATCACGAAAAACATTAATATTCCATCAAACCATGACTAATTTTTGGATCGCTAGTGTTGACTTGGTGTCAGCCCATAAACAAAGAGGAAAACAAATGAACAACAGTATCTACAGTTTAATGATCCTTTCCTCTATACAAAAAACTGGTCTAGAAAGAAGTTCACTTTAGTAGTACCTTTGTTACTTCCTAGAGGAAACCAGTCCTTATCAAAGCTTTTCTTTCAAACAGAAGTAATTTATTACATTTTTGATGAGCAAACACGAGGTATTAGTTTATTCTTTATGGACGAAAAAACTGCCGTTTTGGCTGATTTCGCTTTCTTGAGAGCCTGGAATGGTCAAGTCGAGTGCAGTCTACCCAGCCAAAGACCTCCATAACCAAAACATAGGAAGTACTACTAACCATGATTTCGATCGCATTGAAAACAGATTAGTTTCTTTAGACCTACCGCTTTGTATGGATCTTTCGCTGAGTATTTCACGTGGAGACCAACGGCACAGAGTTCACATGAAAGCGAATGTACCTCTCGCACATTAAAATGTCATTCTTAAATGCTGTGTATGAGATTAGGCATGTTTACTCATTCCTAAGCATTCCTCCTTGCGATTCATTTTCAGATTCTTGAAATTTATCCAGAATATTTCGAGAGATTTGCGCGCTGAAGTTCTCCATTCCTGTGCGAGGATGCTTACTTCTGCTTTAGAATCTTCTCCATTATGTATCTGTGTCCTACGCACGTCTAGTGGAGTATTTGGTTTCACTTTAAGTTTACCGACTAGTTACCCTTTTATACGAATCTAGAGTGGTTTACCCATTTCACCAATGTATTCATCTCTACACGCTTAACAAGAGATCAGATAAACCGTATCGGAAGTCGTGCAATCATCTTCTCTACTGTTAGGACGTATTATGGAATTCCACCTTCTACATAGACGGTCATATAAGCGATTATGAACTAGCTGCCGTCGTAGAGTGTGCAGCGGTATTTCAATCACTGTTACCGATTCCCCTTGACTAGCCGTTCTCAAGCAGGGTTTTATGACTGCAGTTATTTCGTTGAAAATGGAGAGCAGTACAAACGCCACCTTATTCTCGCTAGAAGTGTCGTTTGGCTGGTGGCTTGGGTTTTCCTCTGCACCTGTCTTGGGGAACTACGGCTTTATAGTCACTGGAAATGGCCGTTTGCCGCGTCATTTTCAGAGATTCCTCCTGCCGTTTTTCGGTTCACACAGTCGAGGCTGTTCGAATCGTGTTTCCTACAAGAACCCGTTTTGGTGATTTGTAATTCTTTTTATAGTTTAAAACAATTTAATAGTTCAGCAAGCGTTTTTCGTATTTACGAAAAACTTCCTGTTTCGACTATCTGGAAATCTTTGCTGGTTCGTGAAATTATGATTTTTTTCTCTTTTTCCAATCCCTCAAAACTTTGGCTAGTATAGAATGAAAGTGCTAAGCGAGTTTTACTGGCTGCTAAGCAACGGTTTTCGATACCTTTCTCTTTCATCGGAGTGATCACAACAGCAGTTTAATAGCGGTTACCTACATTACGTTTTGGAGGTGAAGCCCCAACTACCTTAGATATCAATGATTTATTCAAATCTTGTTGATGTTTAGTTTAGCTGCGATCTATTATATTGTGTAGAAATCAAGCTGTAGTGGCTTAGCGTCAACTCATCACCAGCGTCCAAAACACTTATGGTAACCTTCAGGTGAATTTTTTGTGTTACCTAGTATGATCATGACCTTGTCATGGCAAATTGTCTGAGTTCTACTACCCCTTTTAGTTGAGCAGTTTTTATCCTTTGATTAGTTATTAATCTAGTTAGGACCGTTTTGCAATGTATTCATTTACGATTCTGTCGTATACATAATGAACCATTCCATTGAATTAGGCAAAAAGTCTGGAGCGTTTATGAACGGTCACGTTTTTAAGTTTTGAAATTTTCAATTTTAAAGTGTTATTAATTGCTCTCTTTGCTTTAGCATTATTACTTACTAGTATTGTCCTCAATTGAAGTTTGATAGAATTAGCATTATTAGATTATGTTAGAATTATCGAACTACTACGAAAGCGTTCATTTGTTATTGTTATGTTGTTCCGTTGTAATTTTTGGTTTTTACCAAGGAATAATGAAATTGTAAGTCTTGATCGTTCCGAAGAAGCAGCGTGATCATCACAAAGAACATTAGTATGCAAGGGTCAACGCACTGTGTATTTATTCAGGCCATCATTGCCGACTAAGTTATTGCCATAGTTCTATATTGTTGTAACATGTGCCTTGATTCTTTATTAATATAAATACATACATATAATTTCACCAATCATTTTCACATGAGGAGTCCCGAGCCGGTTCGTCACGAGGATATGTAGAGCGTCTACAGGTAGCTGGAAGGCAGAAGGTTAAACGCTAATCTGTGTAACTACTTATCCTGATTGTGGGTAGCTATACGGATGGGCTTTTTGTATTTTCTGCTAATTGATGTATATCATTTGTATGCTTGTAATCACCTAGCGTGTTTGGTTGTACACTAACTGCACCCTGCACTGTAATTTCGACTTAAGAACCTGCAGATTAGGTGATAATAAAGTAATGTGTAAGGCGTGGTTCTAGATCACTTCCAAAAGAAGCGGTCAACGTTCACTTCCATAGAATTCGGCAAGCAAGGTCTTAGAATAGCCTTGTATTAGATCTCGGCCATCTACTCATGGACGCGATCTTACTAATAGACGTAAAAGTAAGACGCTTTCTAGGAAAGTTGTGACTCTGTAATGTCTGTCAAGATCTCAATGGCGGAAGTCTTGGTCCGCCACAGAAACTTATGAAGGCTTTATTTGTGCCGGCTCGAGACACTGGTAATTAACAATATTGCGGATGATAGAGATAATGACGATGTGTTTACAGATGATAAAGATGATACCTAAAGTGTGTGGAATAGTAGAAATGGGACACGGACTTTTAGGAGGGATCTGCGTTGATTCAGTAAGTTCAAAATGCTTAGAGAAAAGGTTTGAACCTTATTGTGACACACTGTGTGTTTAGAAAAGGCTCCTAAGTTTCTAAACTGAGTTTATCATTATGTTAAGTATATTACACATAATAAGAAATATCGATAATAGTTTCGAATCATTTCTCTGCATTCAATTTTAAAACATATAGGAACTGATGCTGGATAAGAAGCGTTAAAGTGAGGATTTTCGATGAAATTCTATTGCTTGTTGTACTGAATCCGAATCGAAGCCAAAAATGGCTACTTCCATTAAGATATCCTTAACAGATGCTCGGGTTCAGCACTTACGTTCCTTTAGAATCAAAATGAGATTAGTCCTTGTGTACAGCTCTGGATCCACAAATTTCCCAATGGTGTGAGTAGCAGCGAAAAAATGTCAAAAAATGCTTGCCATTTTTCTAGGATACTTTCCATTATTCCAGCCATCTTTCTTGTTATTAATATTCGTCGAGACTACGTTCTTCTTTAGCACTTTTGCATAGAAATTCGTATTGAACCAGTAAAATGAGACATCTCTTCGTAGTATGGTTGTCAAAAATACGAAAATCTTTCCGGACAAGGGAACTATGTCGCACAGAACGATAGACTACGAAATGATCCTAAATCATATTATGAACGGAACATGAAAGGGATATAGAAGTAAGAACAAGTGGACAGTTCGTTGTACTACTGTGTGCTGCTCACAGTTCATAGTTTGTTTAATAAATCAGCGGAATGGATGTCGACCAGCGTTCTCGTACCCGCATTTAACCATCGTATTCCTCAAAACATTTTTGACTTGATCTGCATTCATACTTCGTCACACGATTGCATTAACGGTGTGGTGACAGTGACGTATCGGCCTCCTGTCGGGCACTCAGCGATTTGATCGACCTAGAACAAACACAGATCGACAAGTAGCATAACCACATTTACGACGTTGATAAACGAGCTTCTCTCTAACCGATTTTCAGCCGCGCCTAGTGGTTTTCCTTCGGCAATTGATAATGGGTAGTTTCTCCAGTTTTTTTGTGTGCAAAATAGTTTTACCTTGCATGAAGGTAGTCAAAACCTAGGTTTGAAAGCAACCGATGCAGTAGTCTTGAACATCCTGACACAACTGACTCGGAATTTCATGGAAAGTTACACTTGGTCAGAATTTAGCATATTCATTAGAATAGTAGTGGTGATGGATCGTCAAACCCCATAATGGAACCTGACCATCTTTATGGATAACGACTGTAAGGCAATAAAACTATTACTGTTTCAGATCACAAGTCATGTGAGGGCGGACCATTTATGTATCTAATTAATCCAATTCAAAGCTTTTTTTAAAGAAGCTGGTTTTGTATACCGTTTTAGCCAGCTAACGGAGAGTATGTCGTGGCGAGGCGTCTCATTCTAACAAAGTAAGGCGAACAGGTAAAGAACAAAGATAATATCTAGTGAATGTGGTGTGTGCTCAGCAGAACTTCCCGATAAAATTAGTGCTAAGCATGCGAATATCCGATGATGCCAAAATTTGCGCGTATTCGCCATATGAGTAGTTGATGAGACATATTCATACATATGTGATATTCATTGGTTTCATTGGTACAAAAGCCTACTATATAAAATCGAATATTTAGAATTCAAAAGGAGCAGAACAGAATGGTCTAAGATCTTAAAACTTCTCAAGATTCGAACGTTAAGAAGTTTTGTTTTCGAAAATTTAATGAAATTTAAGAGGCGAGTAACTTGAGAACCCACCTGACACTGATTATACATCTTCTGGTTCATTGTCTCACAACCACTGTTCAATGAGTCGTTGTTACTGTGATGAGAATGATTCGCAACCGAAATACGTGGTATGCTGGCACTTGAGTTCAATGCTGGCTGTGTTTGACGCTCAACAAATGGCGAATGTGATACGGTAGATCTTTGTGAACAACAGGCACCTTGCATGATCGGTTGGCCGACCAGCATCGCCTGATTGGAGAGCGTTTGTTGTAGCTCAATTATTTTTTGAGTAAGTGTGTCGATTTGTGAAATGAAATGATCTTGAGCACGATGCATCTCCCAAAGTGTTTCGTGCATATCCGAATGCAACTGAAAAACACAAAAGTGATCTCTTAAATGTATCCAACAGTAAGATAATAACTTGTTTGAATTCCGAATTCTTGAATGTACCGAAGACATTTGCGTTCTAGTTGGTTTTCTTTACGTGTGACCCATTTTTAGGAGCACCACATTCAATGTTTAAATCACAAACGTATCCTCATACGAGCTAACTTTTTATCCCTATACGCGCTAAATTTTATGCAGCATGAAAGAAACATTTCAATTAGTAATCACTTTCCATCAATGGTTGCGTGATTCATAGCAGTGATACTTATTATTTCCCCTTCTAAAAGTTAAAAAAGGTTCTTTTTCTCTACGGATGGAGTATATCCATCAAGACAACGGTGATCATTGTGCATAGTGAACGAACCTTTCCTACATCAAGTAACGAATTTCCTTTTTCTTGTAATTTCCGTTGATCCCATTTAATACGTCGAAATTCATTGATAGAATGCAAGAAACGTCGCTGATGTTGTCGTAAGCGTAACTCGTCACCTTTGTGCAACGCTTTCTTGTACTTATGGATGAACCTGTACTAGAAAAATTAACGCAAGAAAAGGCAAACCTGAGAAAACATTCTGTTCTCGGGAAAAAGCCTACCAAGTTTCTTGAAGTACCGACGCAGCAGCGTTTTTACGTTGATTAGTTAATTTGGAATCCGCCATGAAATTATTCACGTGTTTTTCGGCTCGACTCAACTCCAATTTACGTGAAATGACGGCGATTAACGCCGATGATACACCGGCACCCTAAACAGTGTGGTGAACTCTCTAAGGAAGAAAGTATGCCTTAATCTGAGGACAAAGGTAAAAGATAAAGTGTACGGCTTTGTTCAATCGCTTAGGGATTCGTTACGCATCTCTCTCCATTCATAGTATCGCAGAGGTGATTAAATGGACATTTTGAACACAGCTACCAAATGTATAGAATCATCGTTAATTCTCGGAGACAAGTTCGATACTGATTCTCGGACCACGAAGGCACGACGCGCTTGCTTAGCCCGGACTGGGGACAAAACCACAACCATACCTTAAACTACCATCTTACACATCTCCTCTGTGAAATTATAACGATAATAATCTCGCCCTGTTTCCTAAGATGATGGAGAAATCCTCATCAAAGGATACCACGAACAACCGAGCTATAAATGCTGACATGTGTTCGTGCAAATGATGATGCAAAAATGACTAGATGAAAGTATAAAGCTTAACATTGACTTGTTTCTCCCACCAATTATTTGGTTATAGAAAATGTACTGAAAATCCCACCACAATCCCGGTGGCAATCGAAAGCGTTCGTCCACAGTAGGTATTTGGAATAATGTCACCGTATCCGATAGACATGAATGTGACCATGATGAACCACATCGAGTTGAGGTAATAATGCTCAACATCCAGTTTTCCATCGTACCTGTAAACTGACTATTTTAGAAAACTTCAATGTTTTTTTTCAAAACATTTGGACCTATTTTTGAGGGAAATTAAAGGCTTCAATCAATTTATAATATCGACTTCTTTAGTCGATGAAACTGTAGAAAAGGGCTTACCGTTCGCATTGAGTGAACATCCACGACATACATATCCAATAAGATATAGTGAAAACGACCAATACTTGTAATGGATGATTAGCCATCATTGTCTTAATCACAAAACGAAAATCCATCGAAATTCTGTTCAATGCAGCAATTGAACGAGTAGCGGCATCCTTAATATCGATGTTGAACGCAGCATATCACGATGCTGTTAGAAACTCTAACTACAAGTTATAAAGGACTTGGCATTGATCTACCCCTAAAGGATGTGACATGCATTCAATTTCATAGTGTACCATCAGCGGTAGGGCATGTGTCCCGCAGTGGGTAGAGGCGTCCAACAATAAACACGGGATCGAAGCCGCGCACCAGGCTCACCAAGCATTCCATCCATCCTTCCGGGGTTGGAGCACTGACTTAGGGCACGGGTAGGCCACGGCGAGCGATTGTACAAACCAGCTATGTATTCAATCATTTCTGACGATGCCTAATGCATTCGAATGCATGACGCACCTCTCAGGGAACAATGTCGAGAGCCTTTCTTTTAGCTTTTGTCGTCAAAAGTGATTGAATGCCTATCTGGCCTAAAGATGTATTAAGCCAGTGTTGCTATCTTCCTATTTGGTGAACCTGGTACGCGAAATCGAATGTGGGACATGTGTACATTGCAAGACTCCCGTACTCCCGTAACCGTTGTGGTATGTTCTCCCCCAGAAATTCTAGCTATAAAGGAAACCATTTTTTTCGTCTTCAGTGGCTTTGAAAATGAAAAGATTTCTTAGCTGTTGGAAGCTTTCAAGGTTTTGTAACTTTTAAAAGTTTTGGGAATCATGGAGACTGGGTGTTTAGTTACGAGGAATGTTGACTCGTACAGTCGACTAACGATAGCTATGATGGATGTAAAGACGATCAATAGTAATGCACCTGAAATTGTTTGCTGTGCAGAACCATAAAACGGCAAAGTAGATATGATCGAAGAAACATAGGTACTGAGAGCAGTACATCAACTGGTACATCAACCATTTTCACTAGACGATTCTCCGGAGAGATGAAAGGCCATCGCATGAACCCGGAACCTGGACAAAAAAAATGTTGGCATATCAAATCGAACTGGATAGTAAGATTATAAAAGGAATAAATTTATTTTACAGAAAGAGAAAACTAGTTAATTAAGCTTTAAATAAATTGTGCGAACTGAACACACACGAAAAACACCAGTTGGAAGTGTGACAGTTCTAGCTCTGTGGAAATGAAAGCACCGAGTCCGGCATTTTTACCGTACTTTTAAGAGATATTCTTGAGCTACACTTTGTCAGTTGAAGGCTAGTAGAAATGGCATTTTTACCGTACTTTTAAGAGATATTCTTGAGCTACACTTTGCCAGTTGAAGGCTAGTAGAAATTCAGCCTTCCAAGTCTAAAATTTTCCCTATCGCATAGTACAATACCTAGAAAGTAACTTCTGACGGCGTATGTTTGTTTAGAGAGCGAGTCATATTTTTTTAAAGACATTTTTCTTCTAGCCAGCTCATTCGTTCTCGAATATCTCCAAAAGTTTTTCTGGAAGCGTGATAAGTCGAAATAAACGACAACGGAAAGTTTCGCTCTCAAAGACTAACTCATGCTCAGATCGTAGAAGAGAATGGCTAAGAAAAAACCAACGGTTGATTCCGATGGCAATTTACTGCATAGTATTTAGTAGATGCTGTGCCGTTCTGCTAATAACTCAAAAGACCGGCTTTCTATAAACCTCAGCGTAGATAGTTGACATATTTATTTATACGATCTTATAAACTGATCTTTTCGAGCTGATACGAGGTTGGTATAGGCCTTCAGCGATCGACCAACGACAGCAACAGCAACGACAACGAAGACCTATACCAACATCGCATCAGCTCAAAAAGATCAGTTTATAAGTTATGCTGATATTTCTATGGGAACGATTCAAACCATGTTGAAATCGTTTCTACCAATACTATTATGAAAAAAAAACTAGGATAGTTACGGGAAGTCCAACTGCTCATTATAAAGAGGGAGATGCCCTGAATAAGGACTTCAGAAGTTTTGGTGTACGATCGAAAAGCAAGAGCGTCGGCAACACGTTATTTAAAGAAACTCATAGTTTCCAACATATTGAAGTATTTTGTATATCATACATGTAGATTTTTCGTTAAAACTTTTTTTCTTACCTTTGTGCCATTTAACTAGTACTTTTATGTCTCCGTTTTTTCCGCTCTATTTTTCTTACTACTACATTTGGGTACTTTCATTCAAAACGATACGAAGCGAAACTGTTCTTGGTGGTGACGAACCCACGAATCCACAAAAAATAACTGTTGACTTACCTGGAAACGGACAAATAGCGCATACTGCCAACTCCATAGACAACTTGACGACCCTATCCATACTTATAGCAACACGCCAATCATCGGCACCCGAATCAATCAATGCTATTTTCACCTGAGATGCATTGCATTTCTTTCCTTTTGACCAACGAAAAAATTGTATTGATTTCTTGCTAGCACGAAGGATAGGGAAGACAAAACGTTTATCAATTCCGTAGGGATGTTCCATGCATTCGACATGATTCATAGCATCTTAGTGATAATTGAATGCATGTTTGGGCTATACAATGTGAGTTCTCGTGGCATACCGAGGAATCAGTTCAGCAATTTTCGCCCACCTAGATGAGCCTAGTACTAAATTGCCGAACCCGGAGGGGTGGAAGGCTTTGTTTGCTCTGCGCTCGAGAACGAGCCGTGTTTATTATGGGGCACATCTAACCACTGCGATAATCACCTCAACCAACTTTTCAAAAGAAAGAAACGTCCATGTTCTCAGTCTTCATGCTTTGTATACACGGCACAAAATTGGGTACAAAATTAATAATGAAAGATCCGATTACATACAAATGTAATCTAATACATCCGTCAGCCACTAGATCGAATTTGAGCCTAAGTTTTCCAGTCAACATGATAAGAGGGTGGATGGTGGATGGCTGGAGTCGTAGTACTATGACCGGAGTTAGTTTCGCTCGCAAACACACCGTGAATATTGTAAGAAAAGTAAAAATGGAGAAAGAAAATGAAATTTTAACAAATGAGAAGAAAAGCAACTCACTTCTATGGCATGATAAGTAATGAGACAACAAATGAGGCATATAGTTGAGAGAACAGCTACGGAGCGAAGAAATAATGATATATTGTGAGCCTAAACAAGACACTTGCGAGTCATTATTATAGTATGGAAGCCATTTTGAACGGAACTACCTATTTTTACTAGTTAACGAATTGATTACGAGATGTCACCGCCTGTTGTTAGAATATTTGCAACGGTATGCATTGAGTTAAATGCATATTACGACGAAAATTAACTGTGGCTGTAAGTGTGAATTGCGATATGAATGACATTATATGGATGTGAACGATACGGCGTAACTGTGAAAACTACCAAAATTCACAGGAATGGAAAAAAGTTTGATTGGTGTTTGGTTTGGTTTGGTTTTTAATTGTTGTTAAGACATGGAAAAAAACAAACAAGAAATAAATGTAGAAAAAAAGGAAAGACAACGAAAACCTTTGTGATATGAGTGGTGGATGAAAGTGCTGTGAGTTCAGCGTCGATAATAACGAAAAATAGTCCAGCTAACGCTAATATTAACGATAAGTCACAAACCTAAAGCAGAATTGAATAAAATGAAAAGGAATGCATGTTTACAAAACAAATTCCTGTAAAGAAGTCCCCTTAATTGGATTCTAATTTTTTTAAAGCATTATAATTTATGCAATATGAAGAAATTCATACGGTATCTCTTCACTTTTACCCTAATATTACCCAAATACGGTAATCCCGGAAACGATCACTTTCACGGAAAGTAGAAAGTGGGTTGGTTTCAAGTTCTAGAACATTCTTCAAAAAAGATTTACAGAGGTTTAGGTTTATGCAGATTATCACAAATAATACTTTTTTTTTCCAAGAATCCATAATACGTGATGGAATGCAGAATGTGTATGACGGAGATTTATGTGAAAAGAGAGCGTGGAATTCTTTCGGACCAGAAGAAAGAGAACAAAACAGAGCAAAAGGAAAGCGCTGCTGAGTTCTTCACTACATGAAGCTTAAAAGTCCTAGAAATGAAACTTAACGGTTGACTCTCACCTTACTGCGTTGAATGAAGAGTTGCTTGCGCATTCGACATCGCATCTTAGCGGTACTGTCACTGAAAAAATGATAGTGAGCACAAGAAACACAGGAAAGAATGAAAAATAACCATGAAAAAGAAAAAAGTGAAAAAAGAATGACTACATAGGTGATATTTAACTATAAGTATCTGAAGACGCATAGATGGGATCCTCTATGAAGGAACGAAGGCCCTACAAGGTAGAAATGACCAGTTATCACGCAGAAGTATTTGTCAATGCACTGTTGAATAATAATTGCTAAAACAATTTTAAGCGTCTTCCACTGTTCCATTTAGCTCCTTGTCCTTTATTTTATCTCATTTATTTTATCTATAATAGAAATCCAATTGTTTAAGCACATGTACATGCAACGTTCAATCAGACATCATAGAGACACCCACGTTGAAGAAAAGAGATTTAATCGAGAGATTTATGAGAAATTCTATGTGCTCTAATATAGTGCATTAGAAAAACGATCAAGTCTCATACCGTAATCATGACGACGATATTCAGAATGCTTTGCTGATAAGTGACTGATCGTCATTTATGCGAGAACCCGTAATAGTTATATGTATCGATCGAAGAATGATCGAGAGGAAAAATATATGAAGAAGGATAGAGGAGATCATAAGGATGATAATCAGATCTGGTTATAGGAAAGTAATAAAACCAAAAAACAGAAATGCTTGGTTTGATGAAATTCTCTCAAGGCAACTAATCACAGATGAAAACTACGAAAAAGCCTTGAGGAAATAAGTTGCCAAAAAATTGTTTTCTCAATAACAAAAGTTATTTTTCTATCACTGGTGTTAAAAAACTATGCTCTATAATTCCTATAATTAACAGAAGGCACACGAAAAAAAGAAGCAGCGTTCCACAAAACAGAGAAAAGCAAGCGATTTCGTCTTCCCCTACTCCTCACATTTATCCATATTATCATTGTCTAAGACGTTCTCCGAAAAAGAAACCTAAGAACTTCATAAGTAGAAGGAGAAAAAAATCTAGTAGACTTGCACTGGTACTGAAAGCTGTTCTACTCACAGCCAAATGGGTTACGTGTCATAGCTAACAAGCAGAATATAGAATCAGAAACGAAACCAAAATTGATGCTTAAAATCTCCCATAATTCCCATTTAGTCAATATTTGAAATAAGATGAAGGTGATCGAAAATAGAAGTTTAGAATAGAAAAGTACATACGAACCACTCAGTCAAATTTTTGAGCCGCTGTATTTCCATGGTGTGCGACATCACTCAATGGTAGGACACAACCTCGTCAGCGGCTTGATCTCATGCAGAACTACCGTAGCTTTCACTCATCGCTATTTTCATTCGAAAGAAATATTTATTTCGCTTAATTAGTATTATTGTGCCGCATGGTGACGTGCTATTCAAAATGAACAGCAAGCAGTCTGTTCAAATATAATCCATTAAAAAATTTACTTCACCTTTTCATTCACATTCCGTTAATTTATTAATTCATGAAAATTTCATAGCATTTAATTCAAGAGAGAAATCTTCAATTGTAGTTGTACATGGAGCTTCGTCGGAATGGTGATTTTTATCGGTTTCACTTTTTGTCGAGAACGTTCTTGAAAAATTGTGATTTTGAAAATTTTGAACAAGAAACTTATTATTCTTGATTCTGATCGATAGAAAACTAGCCGAGAGAGTGGCGAAACCAAGGACCCGCATGGTGTGGTGGTGAACGCGTTACCTGTCGGAAAGGGTAATAGCGTGTTCCTTCCCCATCGCAGACACCTCCGGTCCGGAGCTTTGCAAATATCACAGCACCATTGTGGTTGCATATCGCATAGCATCGAGCTATGAAAAATTTTAGAAGGAAGCAAATAAAAAACCAACATTCTCGATTCTGTTCTTATTCTTCGTTTATTACAATGAAATATCACCATAACTGTAAAGTGGAAAATCAATATTTACTAGTAGCTGCTGTGAGCAAAACACTGCATGACTTTGTGGCGACAATTTTAAACAGATTCTATAAGTGCTTATTATATTACATGAAAGTTTACTAAATACATTTCTCGTTATAAAAGCTGTGAATGATCGAATTTGGAGATGGAATGTTTTCCACCAAAATGGCGATTTCTCGTTCTCAACACTTGTGCGCTCACACTTCATGTTCGACCAAGGAAGCGTTTAAGAGGGTTTAGTCTTCGACAACGATCACAACGTCAATAAATTAATAAGTCGATTAATCGATTACATTATTAATTATACAAAAGCTCTCCCCTCATCG
>MQTX01000116.1:406126-437644 GCA_009735665.1 Angiostrongylus cantonensis | reverse complement strand
GTGTGTGTGTGTGTGTGTGTGTGTGTGTGTGTGTGTGTGTGAGTGGAAATGAAGCGTTGGTCTTGTTGGAGGGGAATATTACTCTTCAGAAGCAGGTTTTTCCAAACTGAGAACAAGCTTCAAAATTTTCATTCAGAAGCTAGACCAGTACCATCATTCATTGACACACTGTTAGCAACAAAGTCTCAGAGCAGCAAGCTCTCATTCAATTCACCACGGCCGGCGACTGCTCGTCTGTCATGACGACAAGATAAGAGCTCTAACACGGCTTTGCGGTACTCAGGGGAGAAAAAATTCCCTAAGATTGACAAATTAGCAGTATAATGGGTATTTTGCTAAGACACACATGATCTTCAGTCAGGGCGAGCCATATGAGCATTGGAATAAGTAATAGCTAATACTATTGTTAACTGTTCTGGGTACTGGATTATGTTCTCAGTAGAGATGTGTTTCTACTATTAATAAAGTTGACCTTTGGTTCCTGCTCTTTCAATTTTTTATTTCCGACCACGAAGTTTCTAAAAAATGTTCAATTTCAGTTTTCTCAAAGGATGTGGGATTTTTCTTTCATTGATGAGAATGCTTTTTATGCATATTAAATCTTGACGACGTTCGGTCTTCATCGCCAATTCTTCTAAATGACGGCAAAATCGAAGTCTTAATAGGCTGTTTAACTCTATGATAAGTTCTATTAAGCTTTTCTTCTAAAGAGAATTTCTTTCTAATAGCAATAAAAAGGTGCAATATAGAGGCACTTGCTGTTTATCAATCCTCTAGTGATGCGTTATGCACTGCACTCCATTCGTAGTACCCAAGGGAGGGTGGAATGCTTGCTTGATTCATATAGTGCATCCGAACAGTGGTGTTATATCAAAGAAAAGCCTGATACCAATTTAACGTCTGGAAAAGGTTGGAGGGCTCGGTTAGCACCGTGTCAACCAACGACTACGCATATACCGGAGGGACCTCCAACCGCGGTGCTAGTTTCAACCTATCCATTATCGACAACAATAAAAAATTGCATAAATAGGGAATGTTAAACAATTTCTATCAATGTATTGAACTAAAATCGACAATAAGTAAAGATTTTGTCTACGATATGCAAATGTAGTACTAGAAACTCGAAGCACTTAATTTAGTTTAACACCAAACAGACGTGAAATTTAACCCTGATTGTTCCCAAAGGAGTATATTGGTTATAAGTGAAAGCACTGGTATGTCAGAAAATAGACGAACCATTGACGATCTGTTGCTAAATATAATAAGGAAAATTTAAGCAGTCAAAATGAATAGAAAATCTGCATGACATGATGATTTGTAGGTTGTAAAAACGGAATAGAATTGGTTGAAACCTGAAAACAATACATTATAGATGAGAAATTTGTGGCAACAACGCACTCTAAAGCGTAAACTTCTAAAGGTTATGTAGTTTGCTCTTATGAGTAAATGTCGGGCTAAGGAGAATAGAAAACGGGCAAGGAAAGGTGCCAATCATTTTGTTTCGAATGAAAGTACACCGAGTAAATCAAACGTACTTTGGTGGCTTGTACTGAAAAGCTATAGTGATATTGTAGCTTACGAAATTGTATTAAGAAAGTTAACCACAATTATACCGAAATCCGATAAGAAATGTTAAGTATTGTGTGAATTATCCTCTAGTGATGATAGAAAATCAAAAGCAATGGAAAGTTGAAAGCTACTAGTAGCGCATGAAAATGTAGCATACTTAATTCAAGCTTTTCTTAAGTTCTAAGCGAGTAGATAATAAGTAGGCCTAGTGACGACTTTAAAAAATCAGGAAATGTAGAAGGTTCTTCTGGAATCGTCCAGCGAAGAGGCGGCAATGACAACGGCATAGTTCACACGAGTTGAGAATAACGGAATAAGTCGGAATAACACTAAGCTTGCACCTCATTGTTGTATTCTTTCTGTGAAAAGTACTTAACCAGTAAGTTTAGCGACGAATTCAGAAAATCAACAGAACTGGTAGGCTTTTCTAGAATCGTTTAGCAAAGAGATGTATACTATATTACATATGTTCACGTGAGACGAGATTGTCTAATGAGTCGGAATAACACTATGCTCGCATTCCATCGACGTGTTTATTGATGAGGCTGAGCGTGACTCGGTCAAAAGTCCAACATATTGCTGAGCTTCACGCTCAAAGCTCATCCTAATTGCTTACTATTTATAATTCATTTGATAAATAGACTTATGTAATAACGGATAACGATGAGTATAAGAAGAGAAAGAGAAGAATAAAGAGAATAAAGAATAAAGAGAAGAATGGAGAAAGAATAAAGACAAGTTACTATTTATAATTCATTTGATAAATAGACTTATGTAATAACGGATAACGATGAGTATAAGAAGAGAAAGAGAAGAAATTGGAGAAAGAATAAAGACAATATCATTAAGAAGTGAATGAAGAAATCATCGAGTCCTTAGTTGACGTGTTCAAGTCGTAATTTAAATAAGGAAAGTAAAACATTTATTTTGTATGATCCCTCTTTCACATCTACTATTAAGAACTTAGCACTTCCTACGCTTGATTCGTTCCCCCTCATCCATTATCCACAAAGGCCTTCAAACTTCTGTGCGGGTCAGGCTATTGCTTTAGGATTTTCATTTCATCACGAATGTCGTTGAATGCTGGTTGAGTCGATTCTCTCTTGAGTCCTGAGATGGCAAAGCGCTCCCACATGGATTGCAGACAGTAAATTTTTCCTAGACAAATTTGGTACCAATTTACCAACTCAAGGTGGATGAGAAGCTTGGTGAGGCCGGGGCGGATTCAACCAGCACCGCACTTTTGATGATCGAAATCAATACCACCACGGTTCCCTAATCCACAAAATCAAATAGAAAGTTGAAAGGTAGAAAATTGCTTCGATATGTATAATCTAATATAATTCCGACTGTTAGAACCTAAATTGCGTTCATGTAAACAAATTATCATCAGCGGACAATCAGCTGAGAATCGCCCATTGTAAAATGAGAATCGATTATTCGTTTGGTATCTTACTCCTCTTGAATCGACTCGTCTCGATTATGGCGTTCGCCATCATCAGAGGAAAAAACTAAGGAGCCTCGATTCGAATCATTGCATGGCTCTCAAGAAGGCGGAGTGGAGACGTTACCCACATGAAGAATAATGATTCCACTTCTTGGTTAAGTTGAACATAAGGTGTTGAATAAAACGAGCAATGCGATAAATGATATTCTCTATCCCTATCTACTATTCCGTTTCAGATCGCATTCACACGTTTTGCCTTCTTTTTCTCATTGTCAATTATTCACATCACTGAAATGTACCCTTCCTGGTCGTATGTCTTCCCTTTTCGGCTTCTTCCAATGATCAGAAGTCGTCGTCAGCAGATTTGATTGCCTTCATCGTCGACAACAAGACGCGTGTAACACTAGCAAATTCTAACAACTTGTTTGACTATGGAATATGAGAGAGAGAAATCAGTAAACAACTGTTTTGAAAACGATATTCACTGCGGACAGAAAATGTGTCAACAGGCACGACGTAGTAAGAAGTTCAACAAGACAAAGAAAATCAGCCCAATCCATTTTTTCAGATTATGTCAACTTTTTCATCCACATAATAATTGAGAAACTCATGACAGCGATTCGACTCCACTCATTTGCTTTGATTCCAAAGACTATCAGTAGTGGTAGGGTGAGTGACGGCTTACTTTTCTAGTGCGTACAGTAAAAGAACTGATTCGCTTTATAATAAAAGCACCTAGGAGATGGTGTGAGAAACCTGAGTCGAAGCTTTTACTAAGTGCTGTATAGATCAGGGAAAAAGTCATTATCGGAAGTTTTACGTTTTAAATCAGTGACAATGATTTTCAATCGATATGCTTTTCATTCTTTTCCTCTTTTCTCCTGAATATACAAATCCTACAAGTAGAAAAATATAAAGGAGCATGTGTATGATTTTCTTTTTTATTAGTTTATTACCTTAGATCACAATAGAATTTCATTTATATCTATGCAATCCTAGGGAATGCTCAAGAAAAAAAGAAAACGCTCAGAAAATATCACCGACAGATTATAGGCTATGTTAAGTCGTTTAGGAGTAGAGTTCACAGGAGATACTAACGATAAAAACAATGGCTAGTTATTTGCACAAACGACAAATGCCCCATAGTGTTCATGTCGAAGATCTCCGGTTTTAAATTATCGCTTAAGCCAAGAATATCCCATCTCATATTTCCATATATGAGACAATGTGGCATAAAACAACATAAATAGACAGATGTTGGTAATGACATTGTAACACGCCCATTTATCGCAGCAGTTGTTTAGCACAGTGACTAGAGGTGTTTTTCAATATACCGTTGGTTGTTTGTTCAATACCACAATCCGTCTCTCCAAAATCGGAAAAATGGCGCCAGACTTAAATAAGGGATAAAATACTATCTTAAACGAAAGCAGGCCGCCAAAAGTTGTTGCATAGTTTAGTAATGCGCCTAATCACCTTGATTCTACGAATAGAGTAGAATGTATGACGTACCTCTAAGCGATGAATCAACTTCGAACGCCTTACCATTCTGTTACTCATTTGCAAAACGCGGTTAAGAAACAAAGATAGGATAGGCTGCCAATATGGACTTCTTCAGTATAGATTATCCGTTGAAAAATAAATTACTATCAACAGATAGTGATATTAAAATTAATAATTCTACATTCAAGCGGTGTTCCACTGAAGAAGATGCGTTTCGGTAAGACAACGAAGATGCCACATCAAGAAGACGAACAATTGCGGATTGTCGACTCGGATCACCGGCTCTGCTGAAGATGAAGACGTCGAAACCTTAGCCAAATAAGTCTCCATAAGAACTTTTTTCCTTAACAACCAACGTTAACTTAATAATCCAAAAACGTAATATAGTTTATAAATGCGTCTTTTTCTTTCTCAGCAATCGAATGGATTGAAGAAGGCGATTCTGCCGAAAGGTCAGCTACGACTGTGTTGTATGTCTGTTTTTATAAGGAAGTAAACGTATGCTGTTTAACAGCCTAGCGATTGCTGAGAAAGAAAACGACGCATTTATAATCCAATCCCGAGGTTAATAGAAAGTCGATCTTGGGAACTGTTACGAGATGTACCAACAAAATACTTTCGACTTGTGAAGGAAGAGGTGTCACTAAGACAAAAGATCGTCTTAGGCAGACAACAGATCCACTTTCTCCACCGCTACATTCAACACCAAATCGTACCGAAGTTCATAAAACGGAAACGACTTCACGAGATATGCGGTCAACCAGAGGACAGCCAACAAGCACAAAGCATCGAAATGGACCTACTCAGAGCCGCACTACGAAGCCGCGGAACGAAATGTACACCAGAATGAAGAAGTGTGTGCCGAAGGAATACTTTTGTGAGTTGTATCTGGAGGATCGCCTTTGGACGAGAATAGTTGGCGGGTCAATATTGATATGCAATAATATTAAGTCTAATACCAAAATAGTTCTACAGCGAAAGTTCGAGAATCTTTTGAATAGCTCACACATCTCGGCTTCAAGAAACTGTTAAGGAATTTTTTCGCGCTCCTGACAGCAGTCAAAATGCGGTTGACAATGCACCAAGAAAATCCGGGGTCACCATACATGGGGGTATGACCATACCTGAAAGCGCGCGCTCACTATTAGAATTGGGCCCAAGCTTTGCAGCATAACAACCCATTTCTGAGGCAACCGCGCATAGCAATGCAATTTGAATGAGCTTCAAGATCAACTCCGATGTCTGACCAAGCAGGAAATACTGAACAAGAAAGTCAAGAAGTGGCGAGCCTATCGCCCTCTCCTTTTCCTAGAGCATTTTTTAGGCAGCAGGACCCCAGCGTGGAAGTTGATATGAAATTCCGCATGTTTTCGGACGACACTCTCAAAACCCTGAATCACTATCGCGGTAGAAAGTTTGTCTCTAACCTCACATCCTCATAGAAATGTGGTCTGCGAAAAATTAGAGATCTAATTAATTCAAAGACAGTTAGACTATCAGTTAGTGATAAGGGAGCAGAGTTTGTAGTTATTCCTCGCCAGTTAGATGTTAAGATAACACAGGTACATCTTAGTGATGATACCCTTTATCCCCCATCATCTGAAAAGGAATACAAAAGGCAACACCGAAAACTTAACAGCCAATGGGTCGAAGTGGCAAAGACAGCAGGCTTAAAACCATTTGTTATTTCTCGCTATAAAATAGATAGACCAACGTGTCCCGTTTTATACTTATTTATTAAAATACATAAGTTAGTATCCGCTGATGATCTTGCATCAACCAACCCAACATCCTTCAAGGTTAGACTCATCATCAGCTGCGTAGACGGGCCAACGGATAGAATAATCTGGTTCTTAAGCTTAATACTCACCCAGCTGCTTAGCCACATCCCAGCTCACCTCACGAACACCCATATGTTCCTAGAACGTCTACGTAACGTGTCTCCTAATAACGCGTACGTGATGGAGTCTTTCGACGTTTTTGCGCTCTACACCAACGTATCGAATGACTCCGTAATACAAGCCATACACGAACTTCTTGTTGAACATGAAGAAAGAATAAAAATGCATAGCATGTCTATCCAACAGCTTATGGCTCTCTTAAAGGAGTGCCTAAACTGCTCGATCTTCAGATGGGCTGGGAAATATTACGCGCAAATGAGAGGGTTGGCAATGGGACAGCGGTTGGCACCAAGTCTTGCCATGGCGTTCATGTCTAGAATAGAAGTCCCGTTATCGATCTCTGGCCGCTACTCTACTGCAGATATATAGATGACTGTTTTGTCATTTTCTGTGCTCAAGAGGAGATGGACAAATGGTTTGAGTTATTGAATGAGCAGTCTGAGTACATCAAATTTACCCAGGAGAAACTTAAAGAGTTGAGCCAGTTGGCTCCCATTTCTTAACGTTCAAGTGAAATTATCAAGTAGCGGTTACACGACAAAGTGGTACCGAAAACCAAATAAGAAAAACATACTCGTCCATTTCCTCTCTTCCCATCCTTCACACCACACAAAGAGGGCGTTTGTGAGAAAGCTATAAAACGATGCCAAAGAAGGGCAGGTCTAGAGGACTCGGTTGAGATAGTAGAAATACCACCCGATACTCTCCGTCGCCAGTTAGTTCGTAACCGCCAGTATGACCGTCCATGTGAAACAGAAAAATGCGCAATTTGCCCTTTTGGCAAGGACGGTGATTGCATGAGTTCAGGTACGATGTACCTGATCTCTTGTGGCATTTGCGGAGACGAATATATTGGCGAAACGGGCAGACCTTTATGTATTCGCACAAAAGAACACCTAGATGACGAACGAAAAGCAAGACAAGGCACGCCGCTAGGACCGCATAGGATACAAAAGCATAGTGGAGACGATCTTGACATAAAAGTCGCTATCCTTGCACGGGAGCCTAAAACACCAACGCGCAAACTCCTCGAAGCTTCCTGGGTAAATGCCAAAAATGCTACAGTGAATATCAGGGAGGAATGCCTCGAGATTACGCGTGATCTCGCCCCGTGTCTTCGTATCAATCGTTGAAACGGGGCAGTGCAGTAGTCAACCATATGCGACTCTGAGCGGCTGTTCTTCTTTGGTGGAAGACATGAAAAAAGCGGTGGGTTTTTTCGAGAAGCCGTAGATCTTGTAATTATCGCTCAGATTTTCATCCTTCTGTTTGCGTTGTTGAAGTGTTTGACCTAGTAAGTTGCGTATTAGTGTACCCTTCCAGGCTCTGAAGAAGGTGATTCTGCCGAAACGTCAGCTACGATTGTGTTGTATGTGTGTTATTGTACGGAAGTAAACGTATGCTGTTTAACAACCTCGTGAGCGCTGAGAAAGAAAGACCTGCTGTTTTCCCCCTTTATTAAAATGTTGACCATGGTTGTTCTAGAAGTCCTGAGACCGCTGTATAGGGCTGCCTAAAGTCTTCTTCACAGACTGTTGTAGACCGGTATAGATCGAATAAAGGCTATGTGACTTATTTAGTACATACAACAATGACAGCAATTTTTACTCTTAATCAACTGACCAATTGAGGACAATGTAATAGAACCTTAATGAAGACTCTAGAAATTAGTAAACAATTACTAGATAGAAAGCTTAATATTAATGACGTCATGAGCTGATGCAACTATTAAGTATGGATCTCACAACGAAACAAAAAATCGTTATTAATAAATGTTTATATAGAAAGTGAATTGCATGTATGTACGAATACGATCGTCGTTGAATGAGAACATGACGGCCACTTGAGAAATCGCGGTAAGGAAGTCCAGCGAATTGAAGTGCTCATTCACGACGCATGGAGTTTATTTGTTCATCTCCGAATAATTTCAGCTACCATATCATGTTTCAAAATAAGGCCAAAAATGGATATTTAGATGATGACATGAAGACTCCTGATATTCGCTAAGCAGCGTGAGAATACGGGGATTAAAGATAAAGAAAACCTCACAGAAGGATTTGTAACTTTGTCTGTTGAAAATTTGTGTGGGTGTGGATAGTTTATAGCTGCAGTTTAGATGACAAAAGTTCTAAAAATTTGTAACGGTAGTCTGTCATTACAAGCGCTCTCCATGAGAATTGATAATCTGTTTCAAGTCGTTTATAAAAATACTATTATAAGGACGATTTTAATTATGACTATAAACGCGATTAATTTTTATATAAGGAAGACCAGACCACTCGCAGCGATTTCATAAACGGCTCTTTCCCGTGGAAAATTTATTTCGAATATGGGTAATATCAAAGGAACTGAAATGATGAAAATAGAAGTGAATATTGTGCCGAGATGAGCACCAGGTAAAACAAAACGTATCGGTAAGAAATCATCAGAGACTTCGAAACAGAAGTCAGTTTAACAAATTTGTCCCAGCATCAATTGTTCGTTTTAGGTTTCACAGCGTTCCATCGTGTGAGTCAAGTTCCGACTAATTAGGCACTAGGCTAAATGAAGTCTCCTAGTGTGTGGATGAAAAGGAAAGAAAACGAAGTCCAAAGAGTAGAATATAGTCTTAACCTTTTTATTTACTGCCCACTATAATTTTTCACGGCAGGGTTTCATGTGAAATACAATGAGGATGTTGCTGAGATATTTGCAAAACTATGGCTCTCATTTGGACTCAGCAGATCAATCCCGCTGACGGGTGATTGCTAATGGCAGTGATCCATAGAAAAATAGCTGAGAGAAGGAGAAACGAAGGACTCGATTGGTGTGGTGGTGAACGCGTTAGCCCCTAGAAAGGGTAATAGCGCGTTCGTTTCCCACTGTAGACACCTGCGTTCCGAAGTTTTGTAAATATCCCAGAACCATCTTGGTTGGTATATACTTGTAGTATGTACTTGTAAGTATATACTTGCTATATATATATGAAGCTGAAGCACACACTCTAATACGTTCTGTAAAACCGCACAAATTTTTTACTGAAAAAAAAATGAAATTGAAAAATAAAGCGCAGAGTTGAGTGATCGGTAGGCTACTGCAAGTCATTGCATAGAGCAAATATGGCTTCAATCACGTCCTCTACGATGCTTAGTAGGCGGATACACAGCGCATCCCCGAGGGATTGATCAACGCCAAACATTTTATTCTTTTTCGTTTTATATTCCATGAAAATAAAGGCGTCATTCAATAAGGTTCTATTCCCTCGTATGCAGTTTATGGTCCAGTGAACAACTGTTAGGCATTCGAGTTTCTTCATGTCTCCAGTGCCCAATCAGCTGATAAGATATTTGTTTGCAGAGGATGAAGTATTGATCATTGTCGACAGCTCTACAAGAGTAACAGTGACCTCTCTGCTTGTGTAAACTTCACAATAAGTTCGTTAACAACGTTGAAAACAGTTCCCGTACTAACGCATCATAGAGCAAGTGATCAGCACCAACAAGAAGTTTCTTCATGACCTTTTCCTCAAAAAAGTCAATTATAGAAAAGTTATGTGGAAAACGTGTAGAAAAAGACAAAGAGAGAGGTTAAAAGACAAGACAGTTAGCGGATTAACAACTTATCCGAAGGAAAAGTGATTAGGATAGAAATTCGTTCGCTAGAGCGACATTACGGCCGAAATTCATTATGATCAACGAATTCGACCATTAAGAGGAAAAAAACTGAGGCCAGTGGAATAATTAAAAATTTATCCGAGGTCGCTAAGGTGTCAATTATATTGTGCTATTTTCAGAGAAACTGTGAGAATGTAGACTGAAAGCTCTAAAGCTCTCTTCGTTGATATATCCCTGAGGGAAGCCCAATGCATTACTCTTCATGAGGCACCGTTTTGAGGTGATTGAATGCATATCTGGCCTCCACAATGACTCGCGGTGGTCTATCGATATATCGAACCAGTGCTGCTATCCTCCCCAAATAAGTCTGGTGACCATTTACCGACCCAAGGGATAGAACGTTTGGTGGGCCATGGGTGGGAGGATCGATCCCATGTGTGTGTTGCAGAGGCGCCTCTGACCACTGCGTCACACGCGATTCCTAGGAACTGTGAGGATAAAGATCGAATGATTTGTTATTGCCGGTGTCCAAATTTAAATAACAGAAAAAAAATGCTTTGGTTAACGGAAGGCACGGACCGAATTCTTATAATTTAGAACATTCTTGAATTTCCTGATCAATAATCTTGTTCTTTTTTATTTGTTCTTTTCGAATTAAATAATCAAAAGCTTCTAGAAGTCGACCATGAAAAATATAGGAATCGATTTTCTACCGTGACCACATGTGATAGTTTTCACGTCCAAGCGAATTTTAATGCAAATGGAATAGAACGTTTTAATTCACGTCGATGTGAAGATTGAGATTCTCAGTGATTTTTTTTTCTCGTGCGGAAAAAGAGAAAAATCAGCTCCTTCTAACGAGGCCGAGTTAATGAGACTAGACGTAATATAGCAAAAAATTAAAAATCATGCATAATAATGCTGTGTGACAGATCTTAAGCCTCATAAATGAGATGATTTTTATGCCAAGGAATTCACATATGAAGGCTAAAGGACCCATGGAAAAAAATCCCCGCCGACTTTAGAGACGTATTGATAGATGTCAACTTTTATGAGGTATTATAAATAAATAACCATATGGAGAGATGGAAGAGTGGTCAAAGTAGTACTTTTATACAATTGTGTACATTGTAGCGGAAAAAAGAATAAGAAGTAAAGAAAAGAAAGACATTGTGATTTTGTATGTTGCAGGTTAACTGCGTTTAATGTTGACGTGTGGTCCCCAGATCATTCCCGTTAACGGATGACTATTGATAGCACCGTTTGAAGAAAAAAGAACAGGCTGAGAGAAAGGCAGAGCAATGACCTTGGGTCAGAGGTCCCATTCGCGATGCAATAGATATTGAAAAAAAGCATAAGCGATATCATATCAGACTGAAAATGCTATTTCCATTGGACTGGATTTCAATGGATTCAAGAAGACGACACACATATACAGGCATCTATGCTTTTCACCAATGTCCCATTGAAGTTGATGACGAAAGGACCATGTGAACTAATGGATAGTTTTTGCGACGATGTCGTCGTTATAAGGAATCTTGACAAACCATCGGCCGACTTTGGAGAAGATTAGAACCTAATTCGTGGGAAAAAAAAACTTCGGCTGAAGAACACAAAACGAATTGAATTGCTGGTCATTCAATCGTAGATGTGGATTTCGTGTACACATGGTTTTCACTGAAGAAATAAAAGATTTGAAGAAGGAAAGAAAAGAAACAGCATGGGCTGGGCCACGTCCAAATCCTTCAAAAAGTCGTTGATAAACTGATGAACTACCAGATCTCCTTGCTCACCTACTGGACTGTCAAATTCGTTTATCACTATGATATGGATCTTATAAGAATTCATCAAAGATTTTGAGCAACACCGAGTTGCACGAAGATGTTTTTTTAATTATGACTGCGACCCACACAAAATCAAGACTGGCTATGGTGAATTATGCTAAAAAAGTGGATAAGAAATTGACGAGAGATACGACATAGTAATCCAATAAAATGCAAGCATCCTCATGGGAATTAAGCTGGAAAGTGGATCAACATGTTTGTCGTGCGCGTTAATCAACTGTGCAAGAACTCGGACATGACTTCAAGAACGTATTGGAGCATGAATAGCAAGTAATGATATGATTGGGTATAAAAATAGGTACTGTTGTAAATGGCATAGAGCGTAAAGCGTTTTGGTAAAGGGTGCAGTGCAATACAAACATGGTTGTTGGTTTAATTTCAACCCGTCCCTGGCCAACCGGTGTACCAGACTTGTCTGAGAGGATAAAAAACTGAAGTGAAACATTGTTAAACTTCAGCAAGTAATTCTGCAGACCACTTATACATTCCATCACCTTTACGATGGTACGAATAGAGTTGAATGCATGGAGTATCACTTAATGATTGATGTCGAACGTTTTAAATAGGACAGTATGAAACTGATCAAAGATCCTTGTCTATTAAGTATAGATAGGTTTTAAAACCGTCGTGATCACGATTCCATCGCTAAGTGCCATAGCAAAGTGCACTATGATGAAAAAAAATTCTGATGATGACCACCAGTGAATACAAACTCTTTTTTTACATTGGGTTACCGTATATCAACAAGCTATTAAAGTATTCATGCTCTTCTTTCTATCAATGTACTTTTTCGCAAGCAATTTCGGCGTCTGTCCTTAAAATTAAAGTGAAATTTCCTATCTTAGTAAGTGGGAACGAAATAGCAACTCCATAATTTATTTAGAGAAATGTGTCCGTGTTCTTCCTTCCTGTCATCTCGTTCTGCGACTCAAGAGTGGTGTGCTCTGTGGCTTGTCTATTCGCCACTGGGTAATCTAACCAAATGCATTGGCTAACGAAATATTATATTTTATAATGCAAGAACCATTAAACTAATGGAAATCCAAGCAGTGGGACTAATTGATAAGTTACCATATACTATGCGTGTTTTATAGATTTTCCACACAGGACCAACCTACTTATTGCGATACCGTAACCGCTTTGACGCCGGCGAAATGTACGTGAATTCACTGATTTTGTCTCTTCAACTAGTTCCGCTTCGAATCGAACGCCTCCATTCACGTATTTCTCGTCTAAAAATGATTATTAGTTATCCGCACATTTTCTGAAATCAATAGCCGATTTTTTTAGTAGAACCAGTTGCATTTGGTGGACTTTGCTTTCGGCGTAGTCATCAGAGAAACGGAAATAAAAAAGCAAACCTTTCTGTTCAAATATATCTATCTATCAAATTATATGCATCAACGATTTGTGAGTTTTCTCGGTAAAATCGAAAGAAACTTGAGCTTTGAGTTCGGGCTTGAGAATCAAGTTTGTTGATTTAACTGAAACTCCTGAAGCAAAAGATGCAGCTATAAGGAACTACAGAAAAATAAGATTCAAATAATATCCTTTAGCTAAAATTCTAACTTAAAGCAGAAAATTCAACTATTTGATAATCCCTGCGAAAGCATCTGGAAAACTCGTGTAATAGTGATTTCAGAAAGAAGGAAATGCTGTTTACCTTGCATGATAACATACAGCAAAATAATGTGGAACGATAAAGCAGCACTCAGGTACTGTTATATTCCAATATGGTGAGAAATGCTATTGTCCAATACCGCTCTTTCACTCGACTACAAAGTTCCTTCGATGGAATCCCCTGGGGAGATGGATCTCAAGCATGTCACTATGTCATCGCTGTCGTAGTTGTAGGACAGACTGCTATAGGGATCAGAACAAGCCCTTCACATTTACTGAGAAGTAGGAGGATTTAAGGAACGAATATCTTCCAAGCTAGATTAACTTGTACTTTCCATATCATGTGGATTGACGGATATGCTTGCGTGCATTTGGATTATTTCATGCATTCCAATAGGACGGAAAGACCGCACCCAGGTAACCGGGAAGACAATGAAGCCGGTTCGCTGATGCCATGAACAACCGAATCTCCTTCACTCTGCTAAACTCTGCTGATAAGCTAAGCAATTTTAAAACGATAAGATTTCAGAGCATCGAATAAAAAACTGTGTATTCATTATGCCTGGAGTGAGCCTTGGATATGTCGAGCGAACGGATGGTAGAGTACCTAGGCATTCAGCAGAAAATAGAACTGAATAGGGTCAACTAAATAATTTTTCGCAAGAAAAAAAAATCGGAGTAGAACACTGCGAATGATCCCAATAGGAGAAGCTAACACGAGGTTGATATAAAAAACTAATAGTTGCTATCAGGTTTTTCGACAATGTGTAAGTAAAAGTTAGCAGGTAGAAGAGCGGAGCATTGAAAAATAGTGAGACAGAGCATTCTCCTCTTCCGCTAACATAACGGAATTCACTAACCCAACGTCATCACTTCTACTATTAAAATAGAACAGATTTCTCCGTCGTACCTCTTTTTTCAACCAATGCAATGAACTTCAATTTCAGTTGTGCTAGTGGATACATTAAGTACATATGACATTGTCACTCGCTGATTAGCAACAACTACACTAAGATTAATCTTTCATGTCGGCTTATTTCTTCATCAGAATCACCAGTTTTCTAATGATCGACGGAATTGCACAGTTACGACAGATCTTAGAAACCTATGTTATAAAGGGATAAAGTTTATCCACGATAGAGAGTCACATTCTACAGCACGGTATTCCAGTATCCCAGATCGTCGTCAATCTAAGCTCCAATCTTCAGACGTTACAGCTGACTATACCACTTAGATTCAGAGCAGAACTATGCAGAAATTCAGCTGTAACACATAGTGACAAATCTTTGTCCAAATTTTGCTATTTTTTATTCCCACTGCTACTGCTTTTTATTCCCATTTTTTTTATTCCCTTGATGAAAATAATAAAGTTCCGAGTACTTTCGGGTGCAAATCTTCAGACGTTACAGCTGACTATACCACTTAGATTCAGAGCAGAACTATGCAGAAATTCAGCTGTAACACATAGTGACAAATCTTTGTCCAAATTTTGCTATTTTTTATTCCCACTGCCTTGATGAAAATAATAAAGTTCCGAGTACTTTCGGGTGCAGCAGAGATTTTCTTCTCATTTGTGGTGCACACAACGACATAAGTCTTCTCAACGGATTGCTAATTGGATTATTCTTCCGCCGCAACTTAGCAATAACTTTACTGGCTCAGGATAAACTTACCACATGCTATACCAACCATGTTGTTTTCGGAAGTGTATCTGGTCAGGAATTATTTCTTGGTGAAGTACTAGCGCTTTTGAGAGCCATCTAGGTCTTCTAAAGCCTTGTTAAATAATTCCTATTGGAAAAGACTATGTCGTCTGAAGCTGCTTTAAGAGAAAACAAGTTAATGGATTACTCTATGAAGAGCCCACTTTCCAGGTGACCTATCCGATAAGGAATCTTTCCTAAATAGCATTAATTACTCGTAAAGAAAACGCCACTCTATTCATACTTCAAAGAAGTGCAATGATGTCATCTACGCGGAAAGCTCACTTTATTAAAGCGGGTTTCTTCTTCTAGAAAGTATATTTAAAAAACAAACAATACCATTAATGAATAGCTTCAATGAAAGGAATAGTCGAGCTTGCATTCCATCAGCACAAAGTGACATATTTTTTCTCTCATCATCAATTAAAAGGCTAAGTATGTTATATGGTAATGAAAAACTTAATTGAGGGCTTCAAAGGTATACAATAACACCGAAATACGTTGAATAAGAATTGTCATACTCATCTCACTAAAACGCTTGCCGTTATAAAGTTATTTCTGTTTTCTTAAATGATTTAGCTTCATTCAACCAAATACTCCTAGGTACAAAAGGCGATATAGCATTGTTACCGTGTAGGCCAAATATGAATTCAATCACAAATCCACGATGATACGAATGGAGCCGAATGGGTGGTTAATCCCTAAGAGACTGACGAACATTGATCGCTTCGCCCTCTATCCTCTACGGTAGTGATCGTGATGATAGCATTTAAACAGCTTGTCGAAGAATTTAGCCCGAATTGGCCACTCAAGTGTATCAATGTGCTTCCGCACATAAATATTTTTTATCATTCATTAATTAGATTTCATCATTGGTGTATCTCAGTTCATAATTAGCGCATTCGATTCGTCTCATAATCATCTCATTCGTTCCATGGAAGTACATTTTGCATGCTATTTCATCATCGCCTCACGAACTATTACTCGATCATCGATAAGGTTATGGATATCGAATTAAGTCAAAAACTGACTCATTCCATGAGGGGAAAAAGTACAGCGGATTATTAAGTTTGATGAATCTCCTCGGTGATGTGGAAAAGTGTTAGTAATGTTTGAATGATTCTAAAAGAGGAGGACCCTTCGAAAACACTGCAACACTTCTCGTCTCAGTAGAGTAGAGCAATGTGTTTGTTGCCAAGCTTACTTTTGGTGGTCATCTAGTAGTTCCTAATATGCCTACCGGCTTCTACATTACTATAGCTCATGGCCTTGAGACGGCCTTCATTAGCGAGCTTGCTGATGGTGATGGCGAATTTATGGTAGTTCGTTCGATATCCACAACCTTATCGATTACCGGTGCACTGTCGTCGTAACGATATGCTTGAAGAATTGATTGACAATCAACAACAAATACCATGACACACTTGTGCTGTCACAACTGGTGTGAAGAAACGACGTAAACCAACGATGAATTGACGTGATCAAGCTTCACCGATAGACAAGAAGCTGATTGACAAGCAAAAATGTCTTCGTTAAAAAAATCCCATCGTATCCTGATGATCAGAGATTCTTAGTGCCTTCAATACTTTTTTCATAGGTAGGTGACATTCTAAGGACACATCTGTGATCTCATAAGAATTTTACAGGCCTGGCCTTCCGAGAAAGTGGCACAATCTCAAGATCGACTTTCTATTAACGTTGGCATTCGATTATAAATCTGTCGTTTTCTTTCTCAGCAATCGCAAGGTTTTTAAACAGCATACGTTTACTTCCATACAATAACACACATGCAACACAATCGTAGCTGACGTTCGAGCAGAATCGCCTTCCTCAAAGCCTGGAAGGGTACACTAATACGCAGCTTACTAGGTCAAACGCTTCAACAGCAGAAACAGAAGGATAAAAATCTGAACGATAATTACACGATCTACGGCTTCTTGAAAAAACCCACCTCATTTTTCATCTGTTCTCCACCCAGGAAGTACAGCCGCTCAGAGTCGCATATGGCTGACGACTGCAGAACCCCGTCAACGATCGATGTGAAGGTAAGGCCCGAGATCACGCGTGATCTCGACACATTCCTCCCTGCTACTCATTGTAGGATTTTTGGCATTTATCCAAAAAGCCTCGAGGAGTTTGCGCGTTGGTGTTTTAGTATCCCGTGCGAGGATAGCGACTTTTATATCAAAATCGCCTCCGTTATGCCTTTGTATCCTATGCGTCCCTAGTGGCGTGCCTTGTCTTGTTTTTCGTTCGTCATCTATGTGTTCTTTTATGCGAATACATAAAGGTCTGCCCGTTTCGCCAATATATTCGTCTCCGCAAGTACCACAAGAGATCAGGTATATCGTACCTGAAATGCAGTCACCGTCCTCGCCATAACGGTACATTACGCAGTTCTGTGTTTCACATAGAAGGTCGTATAGGCGCATATAATTGAAATTCCACTAAATACTCTTCATCGTCAGTTAGTTCGTAACCAGGGGCAAGGCACGCCACTAGGGACGCATAGGATACAAAAGCATAGCGGAGACAACTTTGATATAAAAGTCACTGTCCTCGCACAGATTGCCAGAACACCAGCGCGCAAGCTTCCCTGAGTCTTTTTGAACAAATGCCAAAACTCTAGAAAAGACAGCAGGGACGAATGCCCTGAGACCACGCGTGATCTCGCCCCGTACCTAGGTATCAATCGTTGGTGCGTGGAGGTGTAGTCGCAAACCATATGCGACTCTGAGCGCCTGTTCTTCCTCGGTGGAAAACAAGTGAAAACAGCGGTGGGTTTTTTCGAGAAGCCGTAGATCTTGTAATTATCGCTCAGATTTTCATATTTCTGTTTGTGATGTTGAAGTGTTTGACCTAATAAGTTGCGTATTGGTGTACCTTCCAGGCTCCGAAGAAGGCGATTCTGTCGAAACGTCGAGCTACGATTGTGTTGTATGCGTGTTATTGTATGGAAGTAAACGTATATTGTTTAACAACCTTGGGAGTGCTGAGAAAAAACGGCAGACTTATAAAATGGCACAAATTAATGCGGATGCGAAAAAACTGAAATCCGACGAAATGCTTACCATTATGTAACAATAGGATATAGGAATGATGAACTTTGCCTAGTGACGCTTCAATTAAGCATATCTTGAATTTGGCGAGAATTCTAAGGGTAAACAAGAAATCTCTGTAACATTTGTAACCCTTGAAGATGTCAAGCACCTAGCGTGGGTAACAATAAACTGTCATTCATCGAACGCCGATTCAGAGCTACGGGTAATGGAATCCACTCAATCAGTGTACACGAACAGTACCAAAACTTTTGTATGAGGTCTTTTATCTCTATTGTTGAAAGGTGAGAGTTATGAGAGTAGAAACGGGTGGCTTGTCGGATTCCGTTGTTGCATAGTTTATGCAAATTGCTTGGCTTTGAGTCGATCTTGTCAAACATCAATCTTGGGTCTGCTGAACCTACTGAGGATGGATTAAGTCACTGTTGTTAATGGGGCCATTCCCCATTCTTCAGTACCATGAGTAGTTTCGTCCTCACATTTTTTCGTTTTAACAACTATTACTACCAGCAGTGGTGGTGACGTTAATAAAAAACTAAGAACGAAGCGCTTGGTTATAATCAATCTGAAGATATGCGCTACGCACTGGATGCTATTAAGCATCTATACAATGACTCTCGTGTACCATCGATTCATAGATAGATTTATAGATAAAAATATAGATATAGATACAGACATGTAAAATATAGAGCTAATATATAGACTTAGTTCTTTTGGCCTCTCCAATAACTTTGGTAACTATCCGCCAAACTAAACGGGATGAAGGAGATGGCTTGCAAGTGACGCGGGATCGGACCAATGATTACCTGTCTGTTGCATAAAACTCCTAACTACTGCGCTTTATTGTGCTTTCTATTAGCTATATAAAAGCTAACGGATAAAGCTCTTGGCGTTGATCAACCCCTAAGGGATGTGCCATGCATTCGACTTCATTAAGTATCGTTGGAGGTGATTGAATGCATATCTGGCCTTTACAATGACTCGCGGTGGCCTGCCGATGTATCGAGCCAGTGCTGCTATCCTCCTAGACAAGTCTGGTACCAATTTGCCGACTCCGAAGGGATGGAAAGCTTGGTTGGACATGGGCGCATGGATCGATTCCACTTGCGTGTCGCAGTGGGGCCTTAACCACTGCGCCACACGCGCCCTTATTAGCTATATATCCTACAAAATTGTTTTTTCTTTGAGTATATGAAGAAAAAAGTGACGAAATTGGTTAGTGGTATCATTTTCCTCCTTGATGGATGCCGCTGTTCGTAATAAATGATGACATGCATATATCTATAAGATGTATGCTAATACCGTAAGCTAAAGGACAAGGTAAGAAACTATAAATAATCGAATGAGAAATTGAAAAACGCTATAGTTCAAAGCCTTAAATTTCAGATGAAGCTAAATCATTGTCGTAAATGAAAAGATTTATTAAGGCGCAGTGTTTGAAAAAGAACTACTTCACGCCATATTGAGCAAAGCGCAAGAACCTGCGTGATAGTGTGGGATACAGTAATCCACAAAACTTTTAAACATAAAGTGAAGACGATTTATGAAGGCGATCTGTGGAAAATTAATATACCTCGTCATTTTTAATTGCATATAATGCAGTCATTTTTTATTTACTGCCTACTCATTTTCTCATGGCAGGATATGATTTGAAGCATAACTACAATGGTGCTGAGGTATTTCCAAACCTCTGGACTGCAGGTGTCTGCGGTGGGTATCGAACACTTTATTACCCCTTCCGGGGTCAACATGCTCATCACCACCCCACCAAAGTGTATAATGTATTCGGGCGTGTACCGCAGTGGTTAAAGGTGTCCTTTAATACACAATGGTCTCTTCAAGGCTCACCATTCCTTCCATCTCTTCAGAGTTGTGAAACTGATATCAGATCTGTCTCGGAAGATAAAAACACTGATATAATGCATCGGTAGGCTATCACAAGTCGCTTTATAGACCAAATATGTATTCATTCACTTCTACGATATTATGGATGGAGTTGAATCCATGGCATATCCCTCAGGGAATTAACAGCGCCGAGCGCAATATTCTTTATAATCCATCGAAGTAAGTATGGTGATATCACCAAGCTAACAATAATAATTTATTTTAACATCAACAAAATCATCTACTCTCGGAAGACTATTTGAACTACACTCAACGCCTTTCATCGTTTGGCTCTTAGAAACTTGTTGGACAATAAAAAAGCGAATTAGATGATCTGAGATGTACAGCGGTGAAAGAGAAAGATTTAACGAATGCGAGACGAACATCAGTAATAGTTAGCACGGCTGTCATTCTTTCAGGAAAGGAAATTGGTTTTTAACCATCTTTTTTTGAACGAAAACATCAACAAGCTCTACTAAGCCGTTTGTAATCGGAGTACATAGTGTGTGTGGAAATTATGACACGCATCCACCGTAGGCAATAACTCTTCAAATAATCACCATATAGTTACCAAAACCCACTCACCCAGTGTCATAAATATGAGCTACTAATAATCTCTTCTATACGACTTCGTACTAGTCAGGCCTCCAGAGTTCTCAATCGCTAGCCTCCACAACGGGCTTCGTATTTATCATCACGATGATTTCGACTTTCTGAGTATGATTCTATGATTTTTTTCTTCTTTTTTCTTCATTTAAAAACGGTACTGAAATTCAACCACAATGGTGCTGAGATATTCGCACTATTGAGATTGTTTCTGTTGAAAGGTCTTATCAAGTCCATTGAAGAACGTTGGCCAAACTTACTATACAATGATTCGATGATAAGCAACAGCTGAGTGATCGCTTTAAAATCAAACTTTTAAAATTCCAAAATTAGCTTAAAAAATTCTCTGATACTTTCGTTTTTTCATTAACTATTCGGAGACATTAGAGTATATTTATATTGGATGCCCTATTTGGATAGTTCACCTGCATAGCTTTATCTTTCGCTTATTGGTGGCTCATTGGTCTCGAACTGCAGTAGGCACCTGGGAGTTCATTTCCTAACAGGGTTAAATAGCTAAGGAAAGGATACTACATTTCTATAGTAAAGATCAACTAAATGTAAGCGTAAGTTACGACATAGCTCTGTCTTCTACCCACGTTCACGGCATCAGAAATGGCAAAAAATCGTAATAGAAGAAATCTCATGCGAAAAAAAAACTTGATTTTTTCATATCTATCGAGAAAGTAGACCTCAAGAGTAACTCTGGTGAGCGACAGGGGCGAATGGAGATTTTACTGGTGCAACTAATTCTTGACAACTAGTGGGATAACAAAATAAAAGATACAGCTCTCGTCTTTAATCAATCCCTGAGGATGTGCCATGCAAACGACTTCATGAGTATCGTTTTATTATTGGCCAGATAATCATTGCATCATTGATTGCTTATCTGGCGTTTATAATAACTCGCGGTGGCCTACCGATTTATCGAGCCAGTGCTGCTACCTTCCCAGACAAATCTGATGCCAATTTCCTGACCCCGGAGAGATGGACGGTTTGGTGAGCTTGGAGCGCGGGAATCGATCCCACGTATATTATAGGGCACTAGTTCGTAACTGGTTATGTACCACAATTATCCGAAAAAATGACAAATTTAAAGGTTTTGTAAGGTGTCGCCGTCATTTGACTGACTATAGAGGAGAGTGGATCGTACTTGATCACGCCTCGACGGAAATTGCACAAACGACTGAATCGCCAGCCTTCAGTAGATTTTTTCAAGTATGTAAATTAGCAATGAGAGACCAAATCAAAACTTTTAATTAGAGATGGAGATACCGAAAGAAAAAATATCACTTAATGAAAAAGTAACAAATTAGAGAGAGAAATGCTCCAATGTCAGACTTAAACGTAAGAACACCCTTTGTAATAAAATTACTATGCTAATCAGGGGTTTCACTGAGGAGTGTGTAATATAAAAGCAAAACAACAATACATAAAATACCTATCGAATGATAGGAAAAAATTGTCTTGACTAATCGACAAATACCAGTGCCAGGATCCACCACCGTCCTGGTATCAAAGTGGCATGGTGGTTAATCTTGCTCTGATCCACAAGGGCTGCGACTACCTGTTGTGGTGAGAACCTGGGGGCAGACTTTGGTCAGGCTAACCTCAGGATTCCGGGAACCACAATGGCTTAACCAGCAAATCTCCGAAAAATGGTGATTATGCTGGGACCCGCACGACTAGTGGGGACGAGGCGTGCAAATATCAAGTAATCGACAAATAATTGACATAGTCCAGGTTTTAGTCCGTCAGAATAAAAAACAGCGAAAAATGAAGGAACAAATAGGAAAATTTTCAATAAGCGAAGATTAAATGTATTACTATAAAGGATAAAGGATAAAGCTCTCGGCGTTGATCAATCCCTGAGGGATGCGCTAAATGTATTACTATAAAGGATAAAGGATAAAGCTCTCGGCGTTGATCAATCCCTGAGGGATGCGCTAAATGTATTACTATAGCATCGATCAATTGGTGAAAATATGTCAAAATACTGAACTGCTTGTAAAATCAATAGTCTGGAGTGATACTAAGAAAAAACAAAGAAAATCTTACACATGAAAGTAGGCGAACCGCAATGAAACGCTTCACTACGTTTTCTACATTGCCTTCGTTTAAATAGTAAATAACGATTACTGTAACGAAGACTGGATGACCGCATTCTATCCAGCGAAGATGAGAGTCGTCGCTTATCAATAAGCATCGAATCAGCTTCTGAATGTGGATCGTAATCACCAGAAGTAGCAATATTATACGGGATGGATACCGATACGAGCTCGCTGGTCTTATCTGGCATCTCTTCTTTGACAGATAACTATTATAAAGTACTAGTAGTCGACAACCGTGTTATAATAGTAGAAGAATAGCGCAGGCAGCATAAGCGATATGTACACGCTGGTGGTGTTATTTACGACTTCAGTCTGAGTCTAAGCTACTCTCATTTAAGTCTCACATTGCTGGGCTTCTCATCTAAGCCACGCCTGCTGCCGCTACCGCTGAAGAAGACGGAGGAGGAGGATAAGCACAAGAACGGAGCTGGAACCCATAGACATTGCCGTAATCAGCTTCTACCGATTCCTTATGAGACTTTCAGGGCAGATGTGGTTAAAAGGATAAAAAAAACATAACGCTTTGGACTGCATAACTGGCCTACACAATGACTCGCGGTGGCTTAACGATGTATCTAGTCAGTCTTGCTATCCACCCAGACAGGTCTGCTAAATACCAATTTGCCGGCACCGGAAGGATGTGATGAGGCGCGGGATCGAATCCAAGTGTGCTGCAGGCACCTCTAACCACTACGCTACACCCATCCTCAGATATGAGTACGGATTGAAATTTGCGAAAATATTCTAATTATATAAATAATACGAATAGTTGTTCCTTTTTGTAATCGTGAGAGAACGACTAATATCACGAGATTCTCACTCATTATTTTTACAAATGTTTTCTTCTTTTTCTAGTATTACCGTGGAAAATTACATAAGTATTATGTAAAATTGTAGTGTTTGATTGGGAAAATAGCAAGACAACGATAATGTTAACAACGACGATGGAAACCTGAAAGTCAAGGAACATTTTAAAGTCCTGGTTAATAACAATAACTGGATTGGAGCAGATTTCCTTTTCATACCAAGGAATTCGTTTGAAGACAAGGAATTTAGAAAAAGTAAGGACACTTACGAGAGATGCTGCCATATGAATCCCAACCCAGACCTACGAAAAGCAACCAGTAAACTTTTTAATATAACTTTTTAAAAATGCTTCTCAAACTTGAAATTCTCGAAATTCTTCTCTAAACTTTCCAATCGTTCCAATGGGAAAATTTGTGTCCGAATTGATTTTGTTACTAATCAGATAACAAGGTGAAATTCTCACAAAATCGTGTGGATACAATTTTTCATCTTTCTGATAGGATTTCCAAGAAATTTCGCTAATTTTCTGCATTTTCTGTATTTAAAAACTACTTTCTGGATTCGTTTCGTATCCGAATTAATCTGGCACGATATATTAGTGTTAAAAAGAAAAAAGCAACCGTTATGAGACAAATGCGGTCGTTTCTATGTCGACAAACGCTGTCGTAGTTGTGACATTGGAAACTCTAATCAGCTGATATGGTTCTAATGAGGAGGAGAACAAAAAAGAAACTTGTGAAGAAAACTGTGCAAAGCTCTCGCGTTGAAAGTGGTCATTGGAATGGTCACTTGAAAACTCGGACAATGACCACGGAAAATTCGTATTGTGAACCTTTGGACGAGATTATGGAATAAATTGCTTTTTTTGCGTTTTGACATATTGTTTTGAATAGGCTAAAAACCAATGTAATCCAATGAGTGGTCTAAAGGCTGATGCAATCATTCCATATTGAAGAAGAAATATCGACGATAGTGGCGACAATTTCATACAAGGAGTGTTTCCTATAGGGCTAGTCAGTGGAATAGTGGTAATTTGACACAGAGTGATTAGTAGGAACAATTGGAAACACTAAAATAATCCTAAGACGGTCTTGAACGTTTTATAAACAGCGATGATACTTAGACAGCATATTATTAATAAAAATTGCATTCGCTTTAGTAAACTGCGACTTCAACTGATATGATGCTGTTTGGGCAAGATTTGTTTCCCTGTAGTCCAAAAAATCCATTTCAGTGAGCTCCCTAGGCATCTGCCTCCTTCTTGAATTGGAAGAACGTCTACCACTTTGTAGTAACTCTACTTCTCCCACAGCAGTGATCCCCAGCAAAGGTTTATTCTTAACCGGGAATTCAGACGGAAATGATGAAGTCAGTACTACATGGATTGAATTCTTGATGTTCATCTCAGATCAACATCGAGAAATGGCCAAAGTTACGATGAAGATGCACTGACGGGGAGGGGGGATTTCCGGAAATAAAAGGCTGGAGTGGTAGTCAATTCCTGCTTTAAGCTGCTCTCCATATGGTCCTTTATCACAGCCACTGTCAATCTGAGAAAAATAATCCTATGTGGGTTGGGCAACCCTACACTGACTCAGATTCCTTTCCGAAGTAATTGGCTTGTTGTGAGGTCTGTGTTCAGATTCCTTCTTTCTCGTTAAGTTCCCAAGCGTTTAATTTACGCTGTAACATCTTTCAGCTTCATCTCTTCAATTTAATGACCACAATAAACGTCTTCGTTCGGTTTTATTGGTTTAAATTTAGAATTTTTTGTCAACAATGGACGTTTTTATGTGGAAGACTCATATTGAGCAGATTTAAAGAACTGATTGTATTTTAACGCACGCGATGAAGAAGCAGTCGATATTTTCGAAAAACCACAATAAAGAGGGTTAAAAAAGGGTGAAAAACAAAAAAGTGCTAAAAATAGCCCATCGGTGAACCACATTTATGACATTATCAGCGCTCACGCTTGCGTTCGTCCTCCTATAAGCCGAATGAAAAATATTCTACTTCTGTTTAGAAAATTTCAAATATGTAGTATATCTACTTCAATACTATTCAGTTGAATTTTGATATCATTAAGGAAATGGCGATGATTTCACACTCAAAAAGACGTGTAAGGGCGTTCTCTTTTTTTTCTAGGAAACTCATCCTAGTAGAAACGAGTAATCATTAGAAGTGTGACTATGGTTTTTTTTTGAACCGGGAACATAATAATATCAGAGTCCCACTCGTTGCAGCACGGCTCTGAGGAAGGCGAAATCACCGAAATGTCAGCCATGGACCAACAACAACAACAACAACAACGAAAACGACAACGAAAACTCATACCAACATCGCATCAGCTCAAAAAAATCCGTTTGTAAGATCACAAAGGATAAAGGATAAAGCTCTTGGTGTCGATCAATCCCTGGGGGATGCGCCATGCATTCGACTTCATTAAGTATCGTTGGAGGTGATTGAATGCATATCTGGCCTTTCCAATTACTCCCGGTGGCCTACCGATTTATCGAGCCAGTGCTGCTATCCTTCCAGACAAGTCTGGTACCAATTTATCGACCCCGGAGGGATGGAATGCTGGGTGGGCCATCACCGCTGGGATCGATTCCACGTGTGTGTCGCAGTTGCGCCTCCAACCACTGCGCTACACGCGCCCGTTATCAACAATAATATCGATTCCCAAGACCAACTTTCTATTAAGCTCGGCATTGATTGATAATTTCCCGTTTTTCCTCGATTAGCAAGCATGAGGTTGGTACAATATGACTTATTACAATAGCACACAATAGTCGACGTTTGAGCTGTTTCGCCTTCTTCAGAACCGTTTTATTCTTTACAAGTATTCCAATTCTTGCTTGTCGAAGAAAAACGATAATATCACTTTGAAGAGAGAGTTCAGTTCTCTTAAGACAAAGTTGGACCCTTGTTAACAAGAGGACTCTAAAAACAACTTCCTAAATCACGTTTGCTATCGACACTGCGTCAAGTGAACAGAAAGACCTTAAAGTGCTTTCGTTCAATAGATCGTATTTATCATCCTCCATAAAAACTACTATTTTGATTTAGAACAGTGAAAGATTGGAAAAATCAGTAAGCCATGAAAGAAATTGTAATTTCCTTTTTGAATAAATGAAGTCCTCCAAAAGATGGCTTGACAACGGGATTTATTTAACCGTGAAAAGTGTAACGGAGGGCAATACAGACAAAATCGAAGCATGCTTATGTAAAGTGACAAAGGGTATTCATTGTAACAATTGAAAAACCTTAGGAATGGCGTTTAACGTATTGGTTAGAGGTGTCCTGCTGTGCACATGGATTCGATCCCGTGCCACATGCTCACCAAGCTTTCAATTTCTCCGGAGTCGGCAAATTGGTACCAGACCTTTCTAGAAGGATAGAAACACTGGCGTGATACATCAGTAGGCTACCCCAAGTCATTCTATATGTCAGATATACATTCGGTCAATCTTCAATGGAAGGGAATGAATGATGCATCCTTTAAGGTTTATTCAATGCCAAACTTTTTATCGCTTGCCCTTTATTCAAAATGTAAACACTGGATTGATCACTGGTTCGATCCCGATTTCCAGGCTCACAAATTCTTCCAATCCTCAAAAGCTACGAGAATCGTCTTACGGGACTAAAACACTAGTAAATCGGTAGGCCACAGCAAGTGATAGTATGGCCTGATATGCTCTTATGCTATACAGATATGCACTTTCAAAAGACGAGTTGCTGGTCCAAAGTGGCTTCTAGCTTGCCCATAAACATAATCATATTCATTCATTTAAGCGTGGGTACTCTTGCATGTTGCGCTGTGAGGGTGATTCGATTTGCATTTTGCATGCTCGAGGTCGTAAAGCTAATTGGATAGATCAAGGTCCGCTTGCGCTTCCCATTTGGTAGTTCTGGTTCAACAGATGATTAACGAAATTCTAGTTGTATCGTCGACTGTTTATTGTAAATGCCAAAGTTGGTAACACTCTTCACTAAAATTCTAGTGAGTGAATAAGGTCACGTGGTTCACGCCACGTTCCTCTCTTATGAAAGGATATCATGTGGAGTAAAAAGAAATTACAGGAAAAATTGGAGTACTGTTTCCTTATGGAAAGTAATGAGCATCTACGAGAGCACTGTTTGTATAGAGCTTCGTATAAACTCGCCTACCAGCGTGTAAAACATTCATGACTTCGTCCTCGATGTTTCATAGTGGTAAGCAGATATAGTTAATGGAAAACTCAACGATGGAAAGCTCCAAGGACTACAACTCTCGCCTAGGACAACTATCTACCAAGAGAAAAGGAAGTTTTTACAATGCTCACACCAAGAAGCTGCAGGTGGAAATGGTCTATACCTAACGAGACGGTTCAATAAAAAAATCCGAATCAGAACAGTATTGTCATTGATGACTTTCGTGGAGAACTGAAGCGAACAGGAAATGTGCTAGAAGTCCTAGGACTCGTTACGAGATGACGTTCATCTCTATCAATCAAAGGCTATCTATCAAACCAGGCAGGCACGCATGTTGAGAGGAAGGTGAAGGGATAAGTCAAAACTATATAAATATGCTTCTGGAAAACCCGTCGATGATTGGTACGCTAAGTTGTACTAGAATTAGCAGACTAGTGAAAAACAACTGCAAATTGAACAATGTGTTATCTCATTATATAGAGAAATGGGATGAGGTAACTGCTGTAACCTTTGAGTGAAGAAAAACGAAAACTCTGCATTTAAGTTGTGCGACTGATTACGAAAATTTACTAGAGCTTTCGGAGATGATGCAAATTGCTGGCTGCCAGTGGAAAAAGCCCATTATTTTCTTTTAGTTTCAAAAGTTCGAACAAAAAAACTAATACCTCGTTCATCTTTTTCCGTTTGTAAATGCACATTTGGAACAGATTCACGTCTTGGCGATAGTCGACCTGTTAGTAGTGAACGAAATTGGTGAGTGTAGCCGGATACACGTAGGATATCTGACGAGACCTGAAATTCGTCCAATCGCCGTCATTGTTTTTTTTTCTACCTCAAATCGGTTTTTGTTCCACCAGTGTTGATTAATACTTTCTTCAATCATTAAGCTATTGAGATATAATATTAATTAGTTGCTTGACGATGGTGTATTTCTTCCATCTGACAACATCGTATCTCTCTATACAGTGAAGACTTCCACAGAAGTGAACTGAACCTATCTCAGTAGAGAGCTCAATTAGAAACCCTTTCTGTCACCTGGGTTTTGTGACCTCTTGTATCTCCTCTTTTACGTACTACTTTATCAGTTTTATTTTGCCCGACCCGTATTCATATCTACTGTGCGGTTCTCAGCACTCTTTGTATTCTATTCGTTTGCTTGCATCCATCATCCACGAAGGTCTTCGAACTTTTCAGCCATGTATCATCATGGATGAGTTTCGACTATTCTTGTAGTGGTGAGATGGCTGAGCTGGATTGCTCCCACTTTACATATGTATCACATCGCTGATGTTTCTGCTATGACTACAGATTTAGAGCTTATCATTTTTTTAAAAATCTCCTATACCATTTGTAAACCAGAAACTTGGAAGCTACTATAGATAATATTAGCTTACTGTACTCCTGTTTCTCATTGAATCTACTGCAGTCCTATTCGCATTCCACAAGATTGTTAATTAAATTGACCAGAAAGCATTTATCAGAAATGGTCTACTAGTCTATAGCTTCATTTACACGGTGGTCGTTACTACAGTTAGCAATGAATTCGTATATGAGTCTGAATAAATGAAACAAATCGATAATTTCAATCTTAGTTTTTTATTGCCTGGTAAAAAACATAAAATTAAATTATCCAATTTCTTCGGTTGTTAGAACTTTCCCACTACAGTCATTCTTTTTGAATTTCAGGTTTACTAATGCTTGTGTTCTCTCTCTAATTCCCTTCTCCAAGGTGCACATGTAGGGCAGGGTTTAGAAGCACCCCACATGGGATTGATCCCATTTCTTCTTTTGTTAGAATTTTTTATTCTGTTATGAACTAATCATATTAGTGTAAAAAAGTGTAACCACTTATTCTCCCTTTGCAGATGCCTTACAATATAGGTGGGATTGTTAGTTTGACCTGCTAAGCCTGGCAAACAAATCTCCACCCATTCTTCCAGGTTGGACATTGCTACCGGATTTCCTTAGAAGGATAACAAAATTTGAAGAAATTGGTACTAATGCTTGTGTTCTCTCTCTAATTCCCTTCTCCAAGGTGCACATGTAGGGCAGGGTTTAGAAGCACCCCACATGGGATTGATCCCATTTCTTCTTTTGTTAGAATTTTTTATTCTGTTATGAACTAATCATATTAGTGTAAAAAAGTGTAACCACTTATTCTCCCTTTGCAGATGCCTTACAATATAGGTGGGATTGTTAGTTTGACCTGCTAAGCCTGGCAAACAAATAAAGACTTAGATGAGAACAAATCGTTGTCTTATAGATAGATTCATCAAAGCCCTTTTTGTCGGTTTTCCACCAAGAAAGAACAGCCGCTTAGAGTCGAATATGGTTGATTGCTCTACTCTTACTCTACTCTGTAATCAACCACATGCGACTCTAAGCGGATGTTCTTCCTTGATGGAAAACAGGTAAACAGGGCTCTGAAGAAGGCGACACTGCCGAAATGTCAGCTCCCGTTGTGTTGCATGTGTTATATTTTTGAGGAATAAAACGTGTGCTGAATAACAGCCTCGCGATTGCTGTAAAAAAAGAGAACAACAGATTTACAATCCAATGTCGAGGTTAATAGAAAGTCGATCTTGGGAAGTATCCAAATAATCAATGTGGTCATTTATGATTAGCCTAACACGAATTTCCGCCTTCTTCAAAGCCAAATTGGTAGGAGTCGATTGTCTACAGCGGTTCGTCCTTGCGATAAGGCTCTTCGTAGTCGTACTGAATCCAATCCATTAAAATGTAGCACGTTAGAATGGACTAACCTCAATCGTCAGTGCTCTTTTATATAGAAAGGTGCTCCACTCTAACGAATACTACTCAACCCTATTTGAGTTTTCGACGTTGAACTTTATACAGAGTTGATGGAGATTCCTAATCATGGAAAACTAGCGAAACACTATTGACGTGTAAGGTGTCTACACAAAATGGTCAGCTGTCGACTAGTTTGTTTCCGTTGGTCTACAAATGTTTTTTTAACTCGAGCCTGTCCTAGCGAGAGTGGCGGAATATTACACTGGTGGCAGCAATGAAACTAATATTTCAAAAATGGTACATTACAGTAACGAAACTCAATGGAGGATCTGTACACTTTATTTAAGACGAAATCAATCATAAAATCCATGAACCCCACAGCCTAGGGTTTTCAATTCGGTGTATAAGATCTTTCGTAGTACAACAGTTTTACAACCAGTATGATGCTAAAATATCTGCAAAACTTGGACCGCAGTCCAGATTCGAATTCGGCATGTTCGGATTACCCTTTCCGGAGGCATGTTACCCACTGCACTATTGACGGCCTTCCTGCTTTGCCTTTCTTTCATCCAGTTTTTTACCACAACGGTGTCACCAGCAATCACCCATTAACGACAATTATCTGGGAAGCACAACTCGCTGTTGAACCAAACTAAGCAGAGAGTGCAGTCGAAATCACAGTGTACAATTCTTAAAGCGAAATCCATCGAAACATTAGCTTGCACGTAAACAATGAAATAAAATAACACCTCATGTTTGCTAAACAGAATTAGAAAGAATTAATCAAACAATGCCGAGGTTAATAGAAAGTCGGACGTCACAGTGTATAACTTTTTATTTACTGTCTATCATTTTTCACGGCATGGTATGATATGAAATACAACCACTATGACACCAAGATACCTTTTCAAAACATGGATCCTAAG
>MQTX01000116.1:390630-405925 GCA_009735665.1 Angiostrongylus cantonensis | reverse complement strand
TTTTTTTTCCAGATTCGAACTCGCGTTTTCGAAAACTTTGCAGAACAAGCTGAGAGAAAACCAAAGCAAGGGCCTCAGTGGTGCAATGGGCAACACGTGAGCCTCCGGAAAGAGTAATCGTGGTTTAATCTGGTCTGGCGTCCACCTTTTGCAAATAACTCAGTATCTTAGTGGTTGTATTTCACATTATGCCATGCAGTGAAAAAAAAGTAATGAACACTAAATGAAAATATGTATTCTTTCTTTGATTAGCTTACACGGGGTTGATAATAATATTTATTATCGGCTAACGTCTCGACGTCTTCGTCTTCATAAGAGCTGATGGTCCGAGTCGATGGTCCACGCTTGTTATTCGTCTCAATGTGGCGGCTTGCCATCGTGTCGAGTTAAGCCTTCTTCAGCTGTCCACTTCCTCGAATGAGGTACACTCATTCAGTGATGCCCTTTTATACACGATGCTGATGGTGGATATAATGATAATGTCCGTTGATAACAACTTGTTTTTCTTCCGGACATACATTATCGCGCACATCGTGCAGAAGTCGGTGTTATTATTAGCTAGCACAAAGCATGGTAATACTTCGAAAGCGACTTTCCTTGAAACCCGATGTGCTTAATCAATATGTATTTTTTCCTTGATGAGCTTACACGAGGTTGATAATTATACTTATTTTCGGCTAACGCTTCGACGTCTTCGTCTTCATCGGAGCCGGTGATCCGAGTCGATGGTCCACCATCAGCATCGTGTATAAAAGGGCATCACTGAATGAGTGTGCATTCGAGGAGATAGACCCCTGAAGAAGGCCTAACTCGACACGAAGACGAAGCCGCCACATCGAGACAAATAACAAGCGTGGACCATCGTCTGGGATCATCGGCTTTTATGAAGACGAAGACGTCGAAACGTTAGCCGATAATAAATATTACTACCAACCTCGTGTAAGCTCATCAAAGAAACAATACATATTGATTAAGCACACCGAGGTTCAAGGAAAGTCGGTTTTGAAGTATTACTAAATGAAAAGTTACCCATTTATGCAACCAGTATTTCGGCATTCTATAACGACATTATCAACGATGATTTTAGGAAAAACGAGTAGTGCATGGCCATACTATCTTGCTGTGATAATCTTCGGCTACGTTGCAGAACAAAAGAGAGGAGATGGAATGGGATAACAAGTGACTGAAAGACGTTGGCTGGCAGTAAAATCACCTTCGTTTTCATAGTTATGATCATCGTATAAGATCAAAAATTAGCCATTTGATCTGTTCTGACAACGCTCGCAATAGAACTACTTCTTCGACAGTGTCTCTAGATGACAACCAATGGACAAGAAAGGTAAGATTATGGGTTCCATGAGATATCAAATACACAGCAATAGAATTACAAATCCAATAGAAGGACTTCACAAGGATCTCAAAGGAAAGCTGTGATTCTCTTCATGCGTCCCTTGAACAAGCAGAATCAACTAGGTAATGGCGACTTGCAAAAGGGGCGAACCTTACTGGCGCCATCGGTTGTTCATTCGTTTTTAATAGACCTGACTTCCTTTAGCTTCAACGAAGAAGTAGTTTTACCATGAGCCGTCAGCCATATGGGACTCTGAGCGGCTGTTCATCCTCGGTGGAGGACAAATGAAAAAAACGGCTCTGAAGAAGACGATTCTGCCGAAACGTCAGCTACAATTTTGTTGTATGTGTTATTACATGGAAGTAAACGTATGCTGTTTAACAACCTCGTGATTGATGAAAGAGAAAACGACGAATTTACCATGAGCGTTGTCAGAACAGGCCAAATGGCTAATTTTTAATGTTATCATCTCGGTAAAGGGTGATGGTTCATAGTGCTTAGTAATTTGTATTATGTGAATTTTCAAAGCAAATCTTCCTACACAGTCCGTTTTTGTAGTAATTCTTAGTTAACTAGTAAACGATTCGAAGTACGGCAATTATTTTCTTTGTAGGAGACCGCATTATTAAGCAGTCAAATCGAGCAGGGATTTGTTGTATGTGAATTTAACCGGTGTGGTCCGGAGTACGGTGGTGTGCGAAGTAAAACGCATTGCTGTTAAAAGGATGCTTTAAATAAGTAGTTGTACTTATCAACTTTAGAAAGAATTGAATTTAACTTCGTTCACTGACGACTTCATTTATAAACTACTTCTTTTTCCTTCGATTCCTTCACATTTTTCCTCATTCATTTTTGTTTTCCACTTTATTTCATAGAATTAATTTAGCTCACATCATAACGACAACAAAGTACGGTTGCTATGGTGCAAATCATCTCAATAATCCTTTAAATTAACATATCACCTCTGTGTTTTGAATGATATAAACTAAACTGAAGAGATATAAGCAGATACTTTTTGAGAAATTATTATTAACTTTAGGACCAGAACTATTATTTAAGAACACCTGTGGAAAGGTTATGACTGCTATAAAATGCAAATCGGCTGCAAGACACCAATTTTTCGTAAGAAGAAATGACATGCTAGCAAAAACCTTCAACATCGACTAAAAGCTTAAAAATCAAAACGGCCAAATAATACTGGAAAAAATCTTAACGAATAAAGAAAACCTGTACTTTCTCTTCAATAAGGATAGAAAAATCGGAGGTGGGCAAAAATATAAGTCCTTACTAGCTGCTAAATGTCACGAATTGCTATCAAACTGACCTATTCACCCCACTTTTGGCTTTAATACCGATTTTTTCCTTTTCATTGGTTAGAAACTGGATAATAGAAGAAGAAAATAAGAAGACTGTGATGGAACGACTAGTAAGAAATCACCTTCAGACTTACCAGAAACATTGAAGCAGCACGCTCGCGCCCTGTATTTCCTTCCCTTTTAAATGATTTCCTTCTCGGTTCAGTTCTCCGACGATCCATTCGAAAATAAGTGAAAAACAATATGATGTATGATTTAAATATATCGACACAAAACTGTATCGTTCCGACAGAGGGGTCAAAGAATATGAAGGCCAAAGAGAGATGGAAGAAAAGACGTGTGGGAAAAAAAGAAAAAAAGAGAGGAAAAATAGAAGGATAAGAAAAACTGAGGAAAACAGAAGAGGGCACGGTCATAAAACTTGGAGATGACACCGATTTTTAGGAATTGAACGATTGGTCGATTGATTGGATATGACCTCATTTCAAGGCTTTGCAATTGATTTTGTTATTTCAAGAAATGTAGTTTCACATGGGACAGCAATATGATATTCCTAATAAAGACTACATCTAGCCTACGGTAAAATATAGGTGATCTAAACATCGAAGTAAAAAATCGCATATGAATGCGATTACTGCGAAGAAAAAAGGCACTGGATGAATAGATAAAAGATGAATTTTCTCTCTTACTATAATGATTATACGATTAATGATAATGATGATTAATTATACGGCGTTTCGGAAGCCACCAAACCACCATCGCTATCAGAAACCTTCAGCTTCAGCCATTTTAACCCATAACGCCCAGTATGGACACTATAGTAGAGAAATAAACCAAATGGGCTGTACACAGGGTGCAAAATACTTCAGAATGCTGACAGCAATGTATCTGCATAATGGTCCAGAGTAACACAAATAGCAAATAGTAGCATACATATCACGCTTACCTATGGAACGATAGATCAACGTATCTTCCACAATCCCGCTTTTTATGATTTCTGAAGCACTAAAATTTTTGAAAAAATTATCATTTATTGCAAGAAAACCAGTAAGCTCTCAACCAACGAAACGTTGCTTGCAATCAGATGGGCCAACCGCCAAATGTCGTAGCGGAGCGTTATGGGTTAATGTGCTTATAGATATCTGTGTTGAGAATTATCTATGGATAGGTTTTGAATATTACCAGCAAAGCATATTTTTGTAATGAGAACTCAACTTTGATAGTAGCATTCTTCTTTTCAATAGTTGGTTTGGCAAACATTGAATCCAATATTCTGAACGAGCACTGGTCCTTCTGAAAATTGCTACGTGGCGCATAATCAGGATAAGGTGTAGGGTGCCTGCGGTGGAGAACGAACGCGCTATTGTCCTTTCCGGAGAGTAACGCGTTCACCACTACACCATGCGGTGCTTCGTTTCGCCTGTCTCTCAGCTAGTTATATTGATCGGTGCCGTCAGCAATCACCCGTTAACGGGTTTGACCTGGGGGTCCCACATTGGCATTGAACCCAGTTAAGCTAAGAATGTAGTTAAATTGACAATGTTTGCTTTTTACTTCCTGCCTTCTATAATTTTCATGGCAGGATATTTAGCGAAATACAAAAAAAAAGCGAAACGGTGGTGAACGCGTTACTCCTCGGAAAGGACAATAGCGCGTTCGTTCCCCACCGCAGACACCTGCGGTCCGGAGTTTTGCAAATATCTCAGCAATCTTGTGGTTGTATTTCGCTTAATACCCTGCCATAAAAATTATAGAAGGCAAAAAAAAATAAAGAGAAAACATAAAATGTAGAGTTCGATAGGGTGAGTGGACGGTACAGAATGGATAAACGCTGAATGAAAATGAAACGCAATCATGTAAAAAGCTCGGGAAATGGTTGATTCAAAGAGATGGAATCCATGTTTTGGTCCGATTAAATGATTTACGGCTTTCCTATGCTCCTTATTATAGTCAGGTATAAATTGGTAATGTGCTTAGGTTTATAATAATTATACTCAAAACATCGATTCGAGCGAAGTCGAGCAATCATGTGAATGTGAAATCTCTTAAATGTCACGCCTGGAAGTCGCTTCAGAGTTGTTACCTATAAAAATCTCGCTTTTTCTCTATGATAGCTCAAGACAACCATTTTTCTATTAAAGTCACTAATGCAAGATTCCATTGAGATAACTGTAGGCTACCTACTGAAAACAGCAAAAAAAAAAGGCAAAAAGCAGCCAAAACGAAAAATACAGGGCCCTTCAAGTTACTCGACAAGACGAAGTTCAGTCAGCGGGAGAGGAGGAGCGAGAGTAACGATAGCACCAGATACGAATGGATGAGGGTTTTGTCTGTGACCTTCAGAGAACACTTGATTATTAACGAGATTGCAGGTGATAGTGTTAACAGCTGATAGAAATAGTTGATTTTCTGCTAAACAATTTAGAATTGTGAGCGATAACTTCAATGATAGAAATACCCAGCCTCATTAAAAACTTTATCGCCTTTTTTACACATGACCCAACATCAAACGTTATGTAGATCTCTGGCACTTTTTGCTTTTGATCCGCTTCCTCGCATCCACCATTAACGAAGGTGTTCCGACTTGCCTGTGGATTCGACTGTTGGTTGAGAATTTTCGTTTCTTTTATGAATTTCGTTGAAAGCCGCTCAGGCCGATTCATTCTGGAGTCGTGGAGTAGCAGCGCTAGGGTGTTCCGATGTGGAATGGATAGGTAGCAATTTCTTGACCAAAAAGGGATGACAGGCCTACTGCGCTAAAAGCTGGTTTGAACCATCAACTTTACTAGTTGAAAAAAATGTTAACAATGTTGCCAACGAGTGGCATACCTACTCGTTCATTCACACTGTGTTATTCCGAAGTCTCGAAGCTCTAGAATTTCCCTGGATTTTGCTACATTGGTATTATTGAAGACGTCGTGGTGATTGATTGACTCGCCCACATGCTAAACATCTACTCACATCCTTCCCACTAACCACTCGGGAAAGTGTTTCGATAATTTTAGTTGGTTCGAAAATTCGCAGGCTGGAGAGGCACTTGTACATCAGAACCCATTTTCATTCGAGTATCATAGCTCCAAGCTTTTTTTTGGATAAATGAATCGCCGAAGAGACATCATCACGATAATATCATTACTTCTTAATAGACCTTTTAGAACTATTTGACCTTCTAAGTCGGGTCAAGTGTTGGAACACTGTTCATGCTGGGTTCTTCTCAGAGCTTATGAACCGTTTCTGGTGCAACTGACATCTCCTAGTGGTTGTTGACGAAGAAAGTGACTGTCATCATCCATACAAAGCTTCAAGACTCTCTCGTTTTCCTTATGAAGCTTTTCTAAAGCGTTTCCGTAAGTCGTACTATTACAAAGAATTCTTCGACTAGACTCATCGTTGACACCATCTGCAACTCGTCGAAATTGAATAGGATGTTGTCACCAAAACTTAACAAATGATGAAGTCGATTTAGTAATACGATTACATTGGAAACACGAAACAAACATTAAACTTATTGCTTATGAAAACCGTCATTTATGCGGTTGGCTTCATCTCTCGACTAATGAGAAAAATATATTTTCGCCGTTATGTAGGGCGAAAATCAGTCAGCATGACCCGGTCAGCTTGGAACAACAGGAACACCGGTGAAAACCGACGAATCACACAATTTTTGAAGAAAATCCTTATGAATTTCGCAGCCATGTAGGTTTGCTTAATGAGAGTGTACCACAGTGGTTAGAGGTGCACGGCAATACACACGTGGTCATTGGTTCGAGTCTGCGTGCTAGGCTCACCAAAACTTCCTTCCCATAGCGGATACTAGGTTCACCTGTGTGTGAGCATTGCATCACCAATTTGATAGAGCCGAGAAAGTTACTGCATAGCTCAAATATGCAGTCAATTACATATAACCCTATAATGTTTGGTGATGTCGACTGCATGGCCATCCCTTAGGCACTGATCAGCGTTGAAGGGTTTATTCTGTTATGCTTTATTATGAAGTTGAATTAGAACATAACTGTCGTCTTCGTTTTGTTAATTGGTGTCGTAGTATTAAATCACCTACCCACCTACAGTTAGTTCAAGAGAGTAACGTCAGGTGTAGACCAATAAAGCGTCTAATTGCCATTATTTAAGTTAGAGTTGTCCATTTAGCTCCGTTCGCCCAAGTAGAGTTTCGCCCGCACTTTTTACAAAAACTCCTTCAGCTCTGTGACTTTTTTTGAAGAAATATAGTCATGGATACCTCAGGCTCCTTTGTGAAATTGACTTATTCTTAGCTGAATCTATAGGTGCAAATATTAAACATCTACTCAACTAAAGACAGTGATAAAGTTGGTTAATGAGCTTTCCGTTGAACAATGTGGTGAGTGCTACAGTGAGCCGCTAGGGAGAGAAGACGACAGACAGTAAATCTTCCAAAACATTACTTTCCTATCACTAAGTGAAGCTTTATGCACGCATGTCGAAAACGCATACACACCCTAAACGCAGTAGTTTTATACAATACGGTAGGAAAACTATTTGGAACTCTACAAAACTCCTAGGATTCCTTAAGGTCATCTATAGAATAACACGTATAAGAATGTATTCCATGGCCTAAGATGAAACGAAGTAGTAATCAGATTCAGAAATTTATGCAGTGATGATGAAGGAAAATAAAAATGAGGTAAAGAAACAACTAAAGATGACTTCTGCAATGAGGAACCTTATATATCACAACGTTAAACGTTTCTTTTGCTCTCTATTAACAACTATAAATTTGCTGAATTTTTATTTCTAATAAAAATTTCTCGTTAGTAGTAACAATAATGATACCTCTCAACGGTTTACCGCTTCATCGTGGCTGAGAGGTATTTCTGGGTGTCGGACTGCGATGTACAGCGGGGGATTCTTCCCCCCGCAAGGTATCCCAAGCTAGAAAGGAGTCCGGCGTTTCCATCAGGAAACCTACCTAGGAATAAACCATTACCAAGACCCACCACCGTTCCGTTCATATTTTTGATAAGTGCTTTTTCACGTGTGAAGGATGAGAGGAGAGGTAGTGAACTAGTATATTTTTAGTACTTGGCTTACGATGCAACTGTTGCATAGCCACTTTCAGAGAGCTTTATTGGGATGTTTAAGAATGGAAGCCAGTTCTCTGTTGGTTTTTCTCGTGCAAATTTTATTACTCTTATTGTCGGTTTAACAATTCAAAGCACTCATCCATATCAATGTCGCATGGTGGCAAATCTCCCTCTGATCCACAAGAGCTGCGACTGCCCGTGGCGGTAAGACCTGGGGAAGACTTTGGCCAGGCTGACCTCGGGATTCCAGAGAACTGAAATGGCTTAACCAACAAATTTTCGAAAAATGATGATTATGCTGGGGCCCGCACAACCAGTGAGGATGGGCCCTTCAATTATCAAGTATCAAGTAAGTAGCACCAAGCCTTGCCAACGCTTTCATGTCTAAGGTGGAACCAGGCACCAGTTCTCGATCACCGACCCTTACTCTACTGTCGATACATAGACGACTGCTTCATCGTCTGCTCCACTTAAGAACAGATGGATGAGTGCTTTGAACTGTTAAACCGACAGTCAGAGTATATAAAATTTACACGAGAAAAACCAACCGAAAACTGGCTTCCAATCTTAAACATCCAGATAAAGGTCTCAGAAAGTGGCTATATAACAAAATGGTATCGTAAGCCAAGTAATAAAAACATACTAGTTCACTACCTTTTCTCTCATCGTTCACACATGAAAAAAGCACTGATCAAAAATATGTACCGTACGGCTAAAAATGTGTGAACATGAGGAGAGGAAAGGAAGGAATCGAAAACCTGGCACGAAAAATTAGTAATAAAAACATACTAGTTCACTACCTTTTCTCTCATCGTTCACACATGAAAAAAGCACTGATCAAAAACATGTACCGTACGGCTAAAAATGTGTGAACAGGAGGAGAGGAAAGGAAGGAATCGAAAACCTGGCACGAAAAATAGTCATTTCCAATGGCTACGAAGTAGAAGCCACTCGGGTTAGACGAAAGCGTAGGGTGGTTTCCCAAAACAATGTTTCGAAAGTAAGTAAGATTCCCTTTAAGCTACCCTTCATATCAAATGAAGTAAGTTACGCCAATAAGATATGCATAAAAAAAAGTGGTCTTGAAAATTATATAACGATTATTGACATCCCACCCAATACTCTACGACGTCAGGTAGTGCGCAACCGTCTCTGTGATCGTTTGTGCAGCTCAGAAAACTGTATAATCTGTTCTAACGGGAGAGATGAGTTTTCATGAGCTCAGGTATTATATACTTGATATCATGTAACGCGTGCGGTGAGGAATATATTGAGGAAACGGGTAGACCACTTTGAAATAAAAGAACACCTAGATGGGGAAGTTAAAATACGTCAAAACACTCCTCTAGGTACGCATAGGGCACAAAAGCACAACGGCGATGATTTTGAAGTGACGGTGCGGATCCTAGCGCAGGAATCGAAAACATGAACGCGCAAAACTCTTGAGGCTTTTTGGATAAATTTCAAAAATCCAAAGATGAACCGGAAAGACGAATGCCTCACTATCACACTTGACTTGGCACCCTATTTCAAAATGATATTTTGACCATGGGTGTGCATCTTTCGCGAACCTACGTGGACGACGCATGGGCCAGTCCCACTCGTAACATCACGGTGAGTAGCCTTTCTGTTCAATATATAGTCTGTTTAAAAGTTTGATCATCATTAATACTTTGGTTTTTTCCACCGAAAAATTAAAGTATTTTAATATAAAATATAACAGGGCGCGTGTGGCGCAGTGGTTGGAGGCGCCACTGCGACACGCACGTGGAATGACCACTTTGAAATAAAAGAACACCTAGATGGGGAAGTTAAAATACGTCAAAACACTCCTCTAGGTACGCATAGGGCACAAAAGCACAACGGCGATGATTTTGAAGTGACGGTGCGGATCCTAGCGCAGGAATCGAAAACATGAACGCGCAAAACTCTTGAGGCTTTTTGGATAAATTTCAAAAATCCAAAGATGAACCGGAAAGACGAATGCCTCACTATCACACTTGACTTGGCACCCTATTTCAAAATGATATTTTGACCATGGGTGTGCATCTTTCGCGAACCTACGTGGACGACGCATGGGCCAGTCCCACTCGTAACATCACGGTGAGTAGCCTTTCTGTTCAATATATAGTCTGTTTAAAAGTTTGATCATCATTAATACTTTGGTTTTTTCCACCGAAAAATTAAAGTATTTTAATATAAAATATAACAGGGCGCGTGTGGCGCAGTGGTTGGAGGCGCCACTGCGACACGCACGTGGAATGCACCCATGGCCCACCAAGCCTTCCATCCCTCCGGGGTCGGCAAATTGGTACCAGACTTGCCTGGGAGGATAGCAGTACTGGCTCGATACATCGGCCGGCCACCGCGAGTCATTGTAAAGGCCAGATATGCATTCAATCACCTCCAACGATAGTTAATGAAGTCGAATGCATGGCGCATCCTTCAAGGATTGATCAACGCCGAGAGCTTTATCCTTTTTTAAATATAAAATACGTCCAGGCTCTGAGGAAGGCGAAATCGCCGAAACGTCGATCGTTAATATAAGCCATCGAACAACAACACCAACAAAAACAACAACGACAACGAAGACGTATACCAACCTCGCACCATCTAAGATCAATTTATAATATCATATAAATAAATATATCAAGTAAGTAATAATAGTAACATTCTGGGTTTCTGGAACTTGCAAAATATCTTTTCTTTCTTCCTTCTTGTGCTACGGATCGCGTTTCCACACGAAATGGCTGGACTAACAGTATTTCTCTTAGCAGCACACAATAGCCATGTCTGCACAAAAAAATGTCTAAATTTTAAACCCGTTTCTATATGGCTGCTGAAGCATGAGCCGAACTCGAAACCCCAGGTAAGTTTCGAATCCGCGGTTACCCCTACCGCAGGGTTATTCGTTATCCACCACACCACCCACTAAACACCACAACCCGTTTTTATGTTTTTGGAAACGTCAATTCTTAATAGGCCCTAAATTTAATGAAAATTTCATAAACGTTATATGTATACCTCAAAACGAAAGAGCACAGTCGCTTCTAAAAGCCCCTGAAGCTCTCAACTTCTTCAACTATTCCAGCTAAGAGAGAAAATACTGTCCTCCAAATATCAGCTTCATCGCAAATGTGTCAGTCAACAAATAGTCTTAAGCTTTGTCACAAAAACAAGCACTATTCAACCAATTCATCAAGAGAAGAGGAAAAAGCGAAGCCGTTCTGAAAATTGAACTATAAAAAATGAAGAAAGAACCTTCTGCCTTTTCCGCAATTAAGATTAGGGAAAGAAATTAAAGTCTTCAGAAGGAGAGAACTTCCCGTTTTACTTTGAAATTAAATGAAATGCCACTGGAAGTAAGCTGAGATCGACGTGGTGGTGGACACAAGGTCAGATATTGAGGTGTCTCAAAAAAGGTTATGATGCTATTTTCACTAAAGGGAACACTTTTGTCGAAAATGAATATAGTTTTAAACCTCAGAAAACAGCTATGGAAAAGCAATTTCAATAAAAAAACTGAAATTTCAGTTGTTTTATTCTAGTTTTTCTCACTAAAAATCGATCAAGCATTTTCAAAGAGGGACGCAAAACGTCTTGTTGTGTTTTTGTTGAGAAAACAACTTAAAGTCCGAAGAAATCCGGAAACTTTGTTTTGAAGCCATAACAATCACAATGACATTAATATGGGACGAGATGAAGCGTATCTGATTTACGATTGGCTTCATTATCGAAACTGACAGCTTCCCATTTCATTCAACAAGAAATGAAGTGCTAAAACGGCTAAGAGGGAAGAATGACGATCAGGAGAAGGAATGTGTTCAAATCGAAACTGCAGCCAGATAGAAGTTGTAATAAGCTTGGAATTAGAAAAATCGGCTCAGAAATCCTTAAGCTTAAACTAAGCGAACGAATTCTTGAATGATTTGTCACAACGAAGAAAATTCAGTCGCAAAGCAGCCAAACTTCTTCAGGCCGTCAATGGGAACGCATTGGTACGGTGGCCAACTTTGGTATCGAGGATTTAAAAAACTTGCCAAACTATCAAAAAACTAATAAAGTATAAATTTTACTGACTGAATGAAACTCATATATGCTTAAATACTTTCAACAGAAAATGTAAAAATGAAGAGACGTCGAGGTATTGGTAAGGAAAAAGGGGGAAATGGATTTGCATTGGCTGACTTTTCATCGGAGATGGGAATAGTAAACGAGAAGCAATACAATTCATGACAGCAATCACTTTTCTCTTCAACTTTTTGCAATAAAAGCGCTCGATACAAGTCACTACATACATACATTATACGGAGAATTTCATGCGTTAAGGACCTTCTAGATTGTTAAGGAGTCCCTACTCAGTACATAAAGAATTTAAATACTTTCAACAGAAAATGTAAAAATGAAGAGACGTCGAGGTATTGGTAAGGAAAAAGGGGGAAATGGATTTGCATTGGCTGACTTTTCATCGGAGATGGGAATAGTAAACGAGAAGCAATACAATTCATGACAGCAATCACTTTTCTCTTCAACTTTTTGCAATAAAAGCGCTCGATACAAGTCACTACATACATACATTATACGGAGAATTTCATGCGTTAAGGACCTTCTAGATTGTTAAGGAGTCCCTACTCAGTTCATAAAGATTTTACGTGAGCTGTACAAAAAATTCACAACCAAAATTTCACCATTCTACTACGATATTAACGTTGACGTCAAAAGTGGAGTAACGCAAGGCGATAAAATCTCGGCAAAATTATTTACAGCCACCCTTCAGTACGTCATGCGAACATTGGAATGGGATAATATGGTAGTGAAAATCGACGGTCGGCAGATACATCACCATCGCTTTGCTGATGATATCGTCTTTATAACACCATACATTAGCCAACCGGCACGTGTGCTTGCTTACTTTAATAAAGCGTGTGGAAAGATTGGTCCTCGACTAAATCTCAAGAAAACGATGTTCATGACGAACGGATTGGTTTCGTTTGTCCCATTCACACTCGACGGAACGAATATCTCCGAATACTGCAGTTGTGTGTATTTAAGTCGGAAAATTAATATGATGAACAACTTAGCTCCAGAGCTGAGCAGAAGGAAACGAACGCCTTGGGGAGCTTTCAAGAGCATCGAGGATGCTGTGAAGAGAACAAAGAACACCCGACTCCGTTCCCACCTTTTCGACTCAACGGTTCTTCCTGCCCTAACGTATGCGTCAGAAACCTGGGTGCTACGTAAGCAGAATGAAAGATCACTCAGCGATATCGAACGCTCAATTGGAAGGAAGATGCTAGGAGCATCCCTTTTCACACCAGTAGGTGATGAGATCCGAAGCTCCGACCTACGTCAACGATCGAAAATCAAAGATGTCGTTCTATACGCCAAACAGTCGAAGATAAGATGAACCGGATACGTAATGCGTATGAACCGATGGACAAAGGCTGTTTTAGTGACTGGATTCCTCGGGATGTCAAACGTACTGCAGAAAGACCACCGACCCGATATTCAGAGTTCTACACAAAGAGCTTAGAAGAAAGGTATGATGCTCGACGAGTCCCCAGAGGGAGCTGGACTACTCTTGCACGCGACAGGGAAAAATAGACTATTTACTAGCGTCTGCTCGAGTGACTCGACGATCAACGGGACTACAGGTGATACAGGTGACAGGTGAAGGATCTTTTTACGGATAGCAGTTTGATTTGATAGCAAACTTGAAGAAAATCGAATCGGAACAGGGCACGAGAGCAATGAAAAACACGTCATCAAGCCCCCTTTTCATAAATCGCATCGTCAACTAAATATTTTCTAAAATAGCAAATACCCAACAGGTTTAGTCTTTTCCTTTCTGAAAAAATTGGAGCTCAGCTTAACGTCGTTTAGTTTAAAAAAAAAGAGTCCTAGAGGATAAAAGGCCACTTTGAACTTTCCAGAAGTGTTCGATTGGAAACTGCGATGAAGAGGCTGTTGATGCGATGTGTTAGAAAAAAATAAACTCAATGATGGACATATTGAAGAGTTGTTGAGGCAAAACGAATTTCTCGTTGCAAGATAGCTTTCGACTATTTTTTTAAGATTCGAATATGCACTGGCATGTAAACTGAAAAAAAAATGTCCCCTAATGTCAAGTCTTAAATATGGTATTTAATAAATAGGATGGAAAGTAGACGACTTAAAATAGTCATGGTGATGAATTCTGGCCTTCGACAGGTAGCAGCAGCAGCAACGTCAACGACAACAACAGAAGCAGGGACGGCTGCGACTACAACAGTAACAGCAACATACATAGCTTCATAAAAGATAAAGGATAGAGCTCTCGGCGTTGATCAATCCCTGAGGGATGCGCCATGCATTCGTCTTCGTTAAGTATCATTGGAGGTGACTCAATACATATTTGACCTTTACAATGACTCGCGAAGGGCCTACCGATGAATCTATATGGGGCCAGTGCTGCTATCCTCCCGGTCAAGTCTGGTACCACAGAGGGATAGAAGGATTGGTGAGCTAAGGAGTCGAGGGGGTTGATGTGGGGGGTCGATGCGAGGGCGACCACGTGTGTGTTGCAGGGCGCCTCTGATCACTGCGTCACATAGGTGTTCGAAATATATCGTCAACAAATTTCTACCTTACAGGAGACCTTACCTTACCTTACCTTACCTTATTTCTTACTTAATTTCTACCTAACAGGAGCTGTTCTAACTACATTTAAAAAAAGATTTAAAACTATGTCAGCACTTTTTATTTACAGTCTATTCTTTATTAATGCTGATAGCACTTATAGTTCAACAACACGGCTGAGAGAAAGGCGAAAAGATGGATTCGCACAGCGTGGTGGTGAACGCTCTAGTTTCCGAGATGGGGGTACTAGCGTGTACGGTCTTCACCGCAGAGTCCAACGGTCCACAGTTTTGTAAATATCTCAGCATCATTATGGTTATTGAAAACTGTATTACGCCAAAAACACTAAATTAGTCAATCAAAAAATGTATGGGTTGATAACCACAGATCTCCCCCATATGAGGGACCTCGAACCGGTTAGTCGCGAGGCTACGTGGCGCGTCCCCAGGTGGCAGATAGGGAGTTAATCGCGGACCAAAAGCGACATTTGCTTCCCTGAGACGCAGGTGAATCCAGAGGATGGACTCCCTGTTTTTGCTGCGCCGATTTGGCACATACTTTCTGTATTTGCTAGGCGCATTCATGCATGCGTGTGTGGGTGCGTTCTCGCTTTATGCGGATTGTATTCCACGAGTCAATTCGGCCAAAAGCCTGCAATCAAGTATATGGGAGACGGTTAGGAGTCGCCTCGAACAAATAGGTATTTTGTCCACTCTGGGAGAGCCTGGCAAGCTACTCTTGAGTATAACCAGCCCCCACGTTCAGAGCCCAGCAAGCTATACGTGGGTATCAAATATGCTAAACAGTAAAAAAAACGGGCCTCGTTCCCCTGACACCGAAAGAGCGCCCATTTTCGCAGCATTGGATAGGACGAGTACGGAGAGGCTGCTGAAATATCAGAAAAAATGGAAACTGCTTGGATCAAAAACTATGGTGACGATCTGTAC
>MQTX01000116.1:275411-382253 GCA_009735665.1 Angiostrongylus cantonensis | reverse complement strand
CACAATCGTAGGCTGACGTTTCGTCAGAATCGCCTTCTCTAGAGCAGCGAAAATAGTGATAGGCAATTTATTACGTCAATCGCTTCAATAACAGAAAGAAGAGAATCTAAAATGGTAGTCACACGGTCAACAGCTTCTCGAAAAAACCCACCGTTTTTCTACATGCATTCCACTGAGGAAGAGCCCTGATCAGCGTCGCGTATGGTTGACGGTGGCACCTCCCCATATAAACGATCGATACGAGGGTACGGGGCGAGATCACGTGTAATCTAGGGGCATTCCTCCCTGGTGTTCATTCCACGGTTTTTGGCATTTATCCAAAAAGACTCAAGAAGCTTGCGCACTGGTGTTTTGGCAACCTGTGCGAGGATGGTCCACGGATCTCCCTCACATGAGGGATATCGAGCCGGTTAGTAGCGAGGCTATGTGGCGCGTCCCCAGCTGGCGGATAGGTGGTTAATCGAGGACCAAAAGCGACCTTTGCTTTCCTGAGACGCAGGTGGATCCAAGGGATGGACCCCTATCTCTGCTGCGCCGATTTGGCACATACTTTCTGTATTTGCTAGGCGCATTCATGCATGCGTGTGTGGGTGCGTTCTCGCTTTATGCGGATTGTATTCCACGAGTCAATTCGGCCAAAAGCCTGCAATCAAGTATATGGGAGACGGTTAGGAGTCGCCTCGAACAAATAGGTATTTTGTCCACTCTGGGAGAGCCTGGCAAGCTACTCTTGAGTATAACCAGCCCCCACGTTCAGAGCCCAGCAAGCTATACGTGGGTATCAAATATGCTAAACAGAAAAAAAAACGGGCCTCGTTCCCCTGACACCGAAAGAGCGCCCATTTTCGCAGCATTGGATAGGACGAGTACGGAGAGGCTGCTGAAATATCAGAAAAAATGGAAACTGCTTGGATCAAAAACTATGGTGACGATCTGTACCTACAACGCACTTACACTTACATCCGAGTCCTCGATAGAGGACTTGCTCATGCAACTAAGAATGATGAGGTACGACGTCATCGGCCTGGCCGAGACGAGACGAAGCCACCCACTCAACGCTGTCCATGACACTGGAGAAGAACTGTTCCTCGGAACATGAGACAACAGAGGGGTCGGCGGTGTCGGCGTTCTCGTCAACACGAGTTTGTCCATGAACATCGATTTATTCGAACAGCTTACAACCCGAATCGGACGTTTACGATTAAAAAGATGTGGATCAATACCAGCTTTGACAATCTTCATCGTTTACTCACCAACATCAAACTATGGCGAAGAAGAAGTCGAAGCGTTCTACACGGACTTGGGGAAGTTCTGCCGAGAAGACCATACATTCTTCAAGGTCATCATTGGAGATTTTAATTCCGAGATCGAACCAAGAAGATCGTCTGAGGAACGTCACATTGGGACCCACAGATTAGAACGGAACGAACAGGGTGAGCGGCTCTCTGAATTTATCATGGCGACCAAGACCATCAATTTAACTCGCAATTCCAGAAGCCTCACCGTCAACGATGGACGTGGGAATCTCCCAATGGAGAGTACCATAACGAAATAGACCACATCATAGTAAATAGGAAGTTTCGCCTAACCGATGTCGCCGTTGTCCCAAAATTTTAGAGAGAATCGGACCACCGCCTCCTTCCTGCAAGATTTTATTTCTCGCCGAAAGGAGAAAAAGCCGCTAAATTCAAAAACCGAAGTGCCAGAACCACCACAAGTTGGGACTTATTCAAATCATTAGCCGGCTCTTGGGATGATGCCGTTGTCGACAACATCGAAGAGGAATAAGATCGGCTCATTGAACATCTTCACGTTAGCGCCATGAAAGCTGAGAGCTCGAAGGTCACCAAGAGACGTCTGTTTCCAAAAACTCTCGAGCTAATACGCCAGCGTGGAATCGCACGAGCTACAGACAATCGCAAACTAACGTTCGAGCCTGCGAAACAATGCAGACAGGCGATAAAAGAAGATTTTAAAGGCAGAAGAGTAGAAATGGTCGAAGCTGCACAAGCTGGAAAAGCATTCGCAAAGCCCGCCGAAGCTTCGCCAATTACAAGACCAAGATGATTGCACTCCGACGCCCATACGGAACAATAACAGCGTCCAGAAAGGCAATGGAGAAAAGAATCATCCACGAATACTACTCATATCTCTTCGATTGCCACGTCTACCACCCGTCTTATGAAATGAAAGAGGATGGATGTGTTGTTCCACCGGTTCGTCCTTCCGAAATCCAACATGCCTTTTCGTCGGTGAAAAATCGAGCAGCACCAGGTCCGTACAGGATAAGATCAGAACATCTGAAAAACCTTCCGCCAGTCCTCGTAGCACACTTGCTCGGCTCTTCACGCGCTACCTGTCTGAATGCAAGGTCCCTACTCAGTGGAAGACCAGCAGGACCGTGTTGTTGTTCAAGTAGGGCGGCCCACACAGTATAGGCAACTATCGTCCAATCTGCTTGCTGTCTATCGTCTACAAACTTTTCACTCGAGTTATCCTAAGCAGGATTGACAGAACACTGGACGGGACAGCCATATGCGAGCAAGCAGGGTTCCGAAAAGGATTTAGTACGATGGACCACATTCACACGCTAACAAGGCTCTTTGAAGTATCGCGAGAGTACAAAAGACCGCTTTGTTTCACTTGCGTGTGGAAAGCTTGGTCTTCGACTAAATCTCAAGAAAACGATGTTCATGAAGAACGGATTGGTTTTGTTTGCCCCATTCACGCTCAACGGAACGGATATCTCCGAATGCTCCAGTTATGTCTATCTAGGTGGGAAAATCAATATGATGAACGACTTAGCTCCAGAGCTGAGCAGAAGGAAACGAGCGGCTTGGGGAGCTTTCAAGAGCATCGAGGATGCTGTGAAGAGAACAAAGAACACCGGACTCCGTGCCCACCTTTTCGACTCAACGGTTCTTCCTGCCCTAACGTATGCATCGGAAACCTGGTCGCTACATGAGCAGGATGAAAGATCACTCAGCGCTAGCGAACGCGCAGTCGAAAGGACGATGCTGGGAGTATCACGTTTCACACAAGCAAAGGATGGGATCCGAAGCTCCGACCTACGTCAACGATCGAAAACCAAAGATGCCGTTCTATACTCCAAACAGTCGAAGATAAGGTGGGCCAAACACGTAAGGCGTATGAATGATAACCGATGGACAAGAGCTGTTAGTAACTGGATTCCTCGTGATGTCAAACGTACTGCAGAAAGAGCACCGACCCGATGGTCAGAGTCCTTCACGAAAAGCCTAGAAGAAAGATATAATGCTCGACGAGTCCCTAAAGCGATCAGAACTCACTGTGCTACTCTTGCACGCGACAGGGAAAAATGGAGGAATTACTGGCGCCCGCTCGAGTCACTCGACGACCAACGGGACTACAGGTGATACAGGTGATGGCTTGATATAAATTGTAAAAAGATCGCACCGTTACGATTTAAGGTTATATTGTATGTGAACTATTTCTACGTCTGCATATTTCCATATTTCTACTCTATCCCATTCTTGATCTTCTAGCCAAATATTCAGGTTTTTAAAAGAAATAACTTTTATATTTACTTCATCCACTCTCTTTCATTAATCATTATTCTTCCCGCTCATTAATAACAACGGTAATACTAAACTGAATAAAAGTTCTGTATTCTTTCTTCGACAAGCTTACATGATGCTGATAAATAAATTTTATTCGGCTAACGTTTCGATGTCTTTGTCTTCCTCAGAGCCGACGATCCGAGTCGATAGTCCACAGTTCTTCTTCGTGTCGATGTGGCGTCAACGCGTTCGTTTCGAATTGTGTCTTTCTCAGCGGACAACCTCTCGAATGAGGCATACTCACTCGGTGATGCCCTTTCATGCAGGATGCTGACGGTTGATAATAGTGACTACCTGGTTATACCAACTTGTTTTCGTTCATCGGCTCTAATGAAGACGAAGACGTCGAAACGTTAGCCGAATAAAAATTGTCTCTCAAGCTAGTATAAACTTATCAAAGAAGAAATACATTTTGATTAGTAACACCGAGGTTAAAGGAAAGTAGGTTTTAAAATATTAAAAGTTCTGCATCGGATTTTTTAAGAAGTTTTGATTTATGCCAGGATCGTCACATATTCAGATGAATTTCGGGAGCTTCTAGGTTTCCCAGTTTCTCCTTTGAGGGCCAATCCAAAGACTTTAGTAGATCCTTTACGTAACAGTCGACAAGCAGTGATCAGTCGATAGGCGTTAATATCGTCATCCAGTACTTTGAAAACGCTGTTTGTTATTTGTTAAAAAATGTTTAATTCCAGGAACCTTTTGTTTTTTTTATTTCCTTATTTGATCCGTCTTCACGTCTACTGTGCGGATCCCAGCAGTTCTCACATTCAATTTGTTTCCACGCATCCGTTGTCCACTAAGATCTTCCAATTTTACGTTTGATTTCTGCTTGAGGAATTCGTTTCATCTTGAATATCGTGAAATGTTGGTCGAGCAGTTCTACCTGGAGTCCTGAGATAGCCCGGCTGGAGCATTCTCAATTGGATCGCAGAGTGATTTATTCCCAGACAAGTCCGGTACCAATCTCCCGAACTCAGAGGGATGAGAGGCTTGGTTGGCCCGGTACGGAATCGAACTAAGAACCTTTTTTGTGACTACAGTAATTATTAAGGAAGACAGTAAATCGTGAACGAAAACAGTCCCCTTATGTTCAAGAGCCGTTTATGAAACTCACCCACTATACGAAAGCAATGAAAAATATTATGAAAATATTTCACCGCAGCTTAAATAGAGTTCCGCAGTCTCTAAGGTCTTAAGGATCTTTAGAGCGCTAGAGCGTTGGATATTCAACATTAAATCAAAGCCACGAGATCCTATGGAGAACACTACACGGTTGATGGCATGGGTTGTTAAGCGAAGGTTTAATAAAATGAGACTGGTGAGCGTTATATAGAATTAAATCTGCAATTATTTTTTAATGGTGCACAATTTCATGTTATGGGATTGCTCCCAAGGAAAAATTTCAATATTTCTAGGTCAATTAAGGAATTTGGCGGGAAGGGATGAAAGCTAGATTAAATTTAAGGACACGTCGACCAGCAATAATGATCACAAAGTCTTTTTTTTATAAAATATAAACACCATATTTTTTGTGTGTTACTGTGTCCTATCACTGTGGCCATCGGTAAAAAAATGTAAATACATCATTTCGGTGGTTGCAATTTGCTAAAATCATCATTGTAAAAGCTGCAAGAACTTTTATGTAGCGGTTTTCCCGAATGGGTAGAAGCCTTAAGTGTTTTGGGATTATGGAAAACTGAGTTTCAAGCATTCAAAGTTTTCGGTTCTCTATTGAATGGATTTGAGGTCATATTTTCTCGATCTTGAGATAAGAAGTAATCAAAGTGATGATGAGAAAAATCGGCATGATATCAAAATTATAAAAAACAAACGAATACGTCATGTTATTCAAGATTTGCCATATTGGAAGAGATGTTCTCTGCACACAAGCATTAAAGTATTAAAGTAAAACATATCACCAAAAAAGATACAGGAAAAACTTTCGTAATAACCCTGAATTGTTGCCCTGAAAACCGATGCGATAGTGATTCGAGTTTCAATGCAAGCCTCACTCAGATTCAGACTTGGCATAGCTTGTCGAATACACAACTACGCGAGGCTACGTTAAAATCGGTCACTAGAGTGACGACATAGGAGGGAATGGCAGCTAAATTTTTCGTCCACACTAAGTGATAATGACATTTTTGGCACAAAACATGTGTCGATAATGCAGTAAGAAATAAATTACGAAAGCCAAGAAAGTAAAAGCAAGAAAGGTAAGTTGTTCAAAATCAATAAATTCCTTAAGGATTTGCCAAGCATCCTAATCCATTCGTATTACGGTTGAGATGATTGGATAGGTTGAATTGGCATATACAAATAACTTGTAGGGCCTACTGATCTATCACGCTAGGCTTATTACACTCCCAGGGTAGCCTCCCAACAATGCAGCGAGCTCAGAGAGATGGGGTGTTTAGTTGGTTCGGAGCGCATTAGTGGGAAATCTCAGGACTTCTTTAGCACAAAACGGACGGTGTGCATTCTATACAATGGTACTTGCAACTACGAGTAGCCGGTGTGAGTTATATAGTGGTCGATTTCTTTCTGACTGACTTTTTGCACACAGAGGCAGGGAGAAGCTCGAATCTTCGCATAAAAGTGTACAAAAAGCTTTCGCCTGAACGAGTATTGATTGGCAGTTTGACCGGCAATTGACTGCTATTTCAATTCTAAATGCTAGATTGAATCATAATTATTGTATGGGATGGCTGGTATAAATAATATCGAAGTAGACACAACACAAAACTCTGAAAAACAGACAACGAGGCGTTCACGTGATGGACCATGGTGAGATATGGTAAATACGAGCGTAGATAACATTTATATTCATAGTACAACAGATCAAAGTCTCCTCAACTATCTTGTCTTGTTCACATTCCCTCAAGTCCTGATATCAGAAAACTACTGTGTTTTTCCGAGAAAACCTTAATGGAAGACTACGAACCTCAAGGGAGTTATGAGTTAACCTTTGCTGTACAATCGTGCCACTTGGAAAAAATAGTAGAAACTTACTTCGTAATCTTAAAATTTGCTTTTTGCAATTTTAATTTAACTTAATCTAATCTAATTCTAAAGATGAAAAAGTTAAAAAGCGAAAAACGTAGTGGGAACTTGGTTTCGACGTCTTCAAGCCGTCATTTACAGGACGTGATCGATCCTATGTGCTGATTACAATAGAAATTAAGGATTTGTCGTTTTCTTTCGTCATTGACACTGTGATGCTGGTCGAACATGATTACCCGTGGAATCCTGTGATAGCCTTGCTAGCACATATACAGCTTTTGGTACAGATATTCACCGATCCATGTGGAGGATAGCTTAGAGCCATGTGACCAGGGTTCGTCCAGGACAGCAACGATTGTCTCGATTTGTCTACCCGTGACAGGTCGACTGTGTAAAAGGCTGAACAGTTATTAATATCGATGAAGTCATCCGTTCTCCAGTTAGCCGCCAGTGCTTTACATTTCGTAATCCCACATTTCTGTGTGACAGCATTTAACAAGTGACTGTTACAAGTTGGTAATAGGTAAAGGATATAAGGTTTAACATTGATCGACTCAATTCTTCAGACATGTGGCATGCATTCGTCACCATTCGTAACACTGTTAAGGTGCTGGATAAATACCTGTCGTACACAATGATTTGCAGAGGCTTACCCATGTATCAAGCCTGTATTTCCGTGCTTCGGTTTTTGATGAGTATTCAAAACTCTGAAGGTGGAGGTTAGGATCATTTTCTCAATGTAAATGACGTTGATGATTACACTTATACCCTAAACCAAAATGAGATCTACTCCAGCGACTCGTTGGGAAAGACCTTCAGGAACTTCACATCCATCATGCACGAAGGTTCCCCTATTTTTACGCACGGCTTCGGCTGCTGCTTGAGGACTTCCATTTCATCTTGAATGTCGTAGAATGCTAGTTGATTCGATTCTCTCTGGGGTTCTGAGATAGTCGGGCTGGCTCATTCCCAACTGGATTACACAAAGTGATTTTCTTCGTGGACAAGTGTGGTGCTGATTTCTCGATCATGAAGGGATGAAAGACTTGGTGAAGTTTGGGTGGGATCGAACCAGCACCTTACTCATAACGATCGGCATCACTGTCACTGTGTGATCTCCCCATATTAGTATTTAACTCTTAAAGGGCGACCATAAACGTTACCATCAGTTCACACTTACTACGGAGTTCTGAGAAGAATAGAACGATATCAGTGAATTTTGTGATTAAACAGTTCTACAGGTATTGCTGTGGTAAGAGCAACTAAATATATTTGAAGAAACTGGTGACTACATAACTATTGAACTACTGAGATTTTAGTGGAAAGATATCTTTATTGGAAATAGTCCTTTTCATCATCGAGTGACTCTGAATTTGCATCTATCGTCTCTCAGAATTGTTCACTGTGACCTCCACATGTTTGGTGTACATGAGATGCCTTAGATTTATCGTATGAGGCATTTCATTTTCTAACATATTTTTAGACAATGTTCAAATTCTTATTCACTGCCTATTCCTTTTTTTGTAAAAAGGTATTATGTAAAATACAACCATAAATACGTTAAGATATGAGCAAAACTCGGAACCTTAGTCAGTCTTCGAACCAGGGACTACCCTTTCCATGAGTTCAAATGTTATCCACTGCAGCAACTGATGCCCACATTTTGCGTTTCTCTTTTGAGACAATTATTGGTTTACTGGTTTCTGGAGCAAATTGAGAGCACTGGTAGTTCACTAAGCTCACAGTTAAAGTGATCTTCAGTTTTTGGAGTTATGAGCCTCTTAACTGCTTTCATTTTTGGGTAAGTGCCACATATCCATGCGGCTAATTGATTAAGGATCTATCGCACGTCGAAGAAAATCAATGGACTGCCTTTATTCGGCAAAGTTTTAGTTCCTAATTTTCAAAAAAAAAAAAAGAAACTGCCGATGGCCTTCTGCTACAATGGCTGTAATATTATAGAGTGGTACTGGTATCAGCAATATTACTACTACTACGACTATTAGTCAATAAAAGTATCTCTCAGTTTGCGTTGTCACAAAAGTATGTTTTTCGTACTTAGAAAGTTGTTAAGTACTTTTTAACAGAGAGAAAATACAGTACTATTTTCATAGGAGTGGCGTCAACAATAGCAATTAAATTACCCCTTAAAACTTTAACTGATGAAGTGATAAAAATGAGATTTTGAAAAAATTTAACTAACACATCTAGGTGTTCTGTCAACGGTTTGCCACCTCATCGCGGCTCGCGGCTGAGGTATTTCTGAATGTCAGGCACTGTGTCCAGCGAGGGGATTTATCCTCCAACAGGGCCTCCCGAGCTGAGAAGGAGTCCGGTGTTTCTACCAGGAAGTAAGCCAAGAATGAAACAATACCAACATCCACCACCGTCCCTATATCAAAATAGTCGCATGGTGGCAAATCCCCTTCTAATTCACAATGGCGGCAACGGCCTATGGTAGTGACGACCAGGAGTGGACTTTGGCAAGGCTGACCTTGGGACTTCAGGGAACAACAGTGGCTAAAGAGGAAAATTCAAGAAAAAATGGAAGTTATCTCGGAGCGCACACAACCAGTGAGGACGGACCATTCAAGCATCCAAGTAGCCAAGTAAGGATAAAAGCTAAAAGGATTAAGCTCTCGGCGTTGATCAATCCCTGAAGGAGACACTATGCATTCGACTTCATAAAGTACCGTTTGGAGTTAATTGAATGCATATCTGGTCTTTGCAATGACTCGCGGTGGCCCTACTGATGTATCGAGCCAGTGCTGCTATCCTCCCAGACAAGTCTGGTATCAATTTGCCGACCCCGGAAGGATTGAAGGGTTGGTGGGCCATGGGCGTTGCGATCGATTCCACGTGTGTGTTGCAGGGCGCCTTCGACCACTGCGCCACGCGCACGCAGGTAAGGATGGCTGTTGAAAATTCTTCGTATTCATTATTGGGACACTTCCAGTAAATATTAACCGTAATATATCAATAATTATGCACTTCGCTAACTAAATAAAATAAAAAATTTAAGTGGAATATTTTCAAGGAACATTTTCATTTTCAGATGGAGGATTTATTCCACACCCACATTAGAGTTCGACGACTTCTCACCCAGTGAGTCCAGCCAGTTCACCTTGGGACTTCAGGGAACAACAGTGGCTAAAGAGGAAAATTCAAGAAAAAATGGAAGTTATCTCGGAGCGCACACAACCAGTGAGGACGGACCATTCAAGCATCCAAGTAGCCAAGTAAGGATAAAAGCTAAAAGGATTAAGCTCTCGGCGTTGATCAATCCCTGAAGGAGACACTATGCATTCGACTTCATAAAGTACCGTTTGGAGTTAATTGAATGCATATCTGGTCTTTGCAATGACTCGCGGTGGCCCTACTGATGTATCGAGCCAGTGCTGCTATCCTCCCAGACAAGTCTGGTATCAATTTGCCGACCCCGGAAGGATTGAAGGGTTGGTGGGCCATGGGCGTTGCGATCGATTCCACGTGTGTGTTGCAAGGCGCCTTCGACCACTGCGCCACGCGCACGCAGGTAAGGATGGCTGTTGAAAATTCTTCGTATTCATTATTGGGACACTTCCAGTAAATATTAACCGTAATATATCAATAATTATGCACTTCGCTAACTAAATAAAATAAAAAATTTAAGTGATGTAATATAATGAAATAAATAAATAATAATGAGTTGCGATCGATTCCACGTGTGTGTTGCAGGGCGCCTTCGACCACTGCGCCACGCGCACGCAGGTAAGGATGGCTGTTGAAAATTCTTCGTATTCATTATTGGGACACTTCCAGTAAATATTAACCGTAATATATCAATAATTATGCACTTCGCTAACTAAATAAAATAAAAAATTTAAGTGGAATATTTTCAAGGAACATTTTCATTTTCAGATGGAGGATTTATTCCACACCCACATTAGAGTTCGACGACTTCTCACCCAGTGAGTCCAGCCAGTTCAAAAAAAAGTAAAAAGTCTGGTGGCTTAGAAGAAATTTCGGATTTGAGGTTTTATTAATGGCATTTAGCAAACCTTACATTTCTTGTGCTATGGAACATAGCTGGCAATAATGGTAACAAAGTCCGAAGTGAGCAGACGTGTCATAAATTGGAGAGATTAAACTAAAAATTCCGAAGAACTGACTATAAACTAAGTCGTCAAAAGGATGGCTAGTTCACGGTGCGACAATTTTAGCAGTTTCACCTTAATCTGTAAATAATCAAGAGTTAGGTAAGTAGGCATTAATAAGTAAGTAGCTAAGAAACTAGTAAATAACTAGTAAGTCATTCTTACTTTCTATTCAGGACGATTCTATAGGAAACTTTAATCCACAGAACTGTCAACTCATTAATGAAAGCTAATCTAAGAAATCTCCTCTTCATTTTATATAAGTCCGATTTTATAAAATCCTTTTTTTTTTGTAGAATATGTCTTCAATGTCAAAAATTCACCGCACCAAATCGTACTAGACATTTCAACGTTTTCTTGCTTTTCTCACTTTCTTTTCTCTACCATTCTCATTTTCTCATAACCTTCTCTTCTACTACTTGCAACTAACGACATACCTGTGCGATTGGATTATCGTACTTGTCCGGTTTTTCGTAGTCGTTTACTGCATACAATTCACAACTTCTACCGTGTCGTCGAGTCAGTGGACTGGCAGAGGCTACTGAACTGAAAGTAATAGCGTTTATAGAAAAATTCCATACTTATCATTTCGTTTATAGTACATGTGCAAAACATGTGATTTGTAAATCAAATCATTACAGTAGTATATAACTCAAGATTGTAATAATTTCAATTATATAGTTCCTACACGAGGAATTCAGTCAAAATAAACGTTGTAATAAGTGCAGTGCCATATACTCTGAAAAAACTTAATAAATAAAAGTACGGACAAATTGAAACGCAAAAAAAAAACTCAAAAAACCGACTTTCTATAAACCTCGGCGTAGATAGTTGAAATATTTATTTATATGAACTTATAAACTGATCAAATAAAATTCTTTAACTGGTTTGAAGTTGGTATAGGTCGATGTTGTCGTCATGTTGCCCACTCGTAACATCACAGCTCTGAGGAATGCGAAATCGCCGAAACGTCAGCCATCGACCAACAACACCAACAACAGCGACAACGAAGACCCACACCAACCTCGCATCACCAAAAGAAACTGTTGGACTCATAAGCGTTGGTGGGATATTCGCAAGAGGCCCATTTCTCATTTCATTCAAGAAATCCATGAGTGAACAGGGCAAATTTAGAAGATACTGGCGAGCAACTAGTCCTTAATTATCTGGACGATGGACGACTGACACAATATGTTGCCATTTGCATTTGTCAACAAATGTCAAATGGAGCCGAATTTTCATATACATATTAAATGAATTTGATAAAAAAACACTACGATTTAAATTATGAAAATTAACTTCGCGACGTAAAAAAACAGTTCTTAATAAAAACCATAAGTTGTCTCGTAATGAACGAATACGTCTTTCTTCATGATCTGTCACCACACCTGCTGTGTGGATCCCAGCATTTCAAACATTGGATTCGTTTTCTTCGCATTCATCGTCCACAAGGGACTTTGGTCAATTTTCTTGTTGTTTTGGGTGCTTAAGGATTTCGTCCTTTTTTAAATGTGGTAAAATGATGATAAAATCTATTATCCTTGTAACCCTGAGCATAGCCAATGTAAGGCACGTAGACTGGAGGAGAGCGTTGGGATGGGGATCAAACTAGCACCTTTTACTTCCTGATAAACGGCATCACTAACCATTGTGGTGCCCAATCCTACCAAAGGCATATCCTGACATGTAAATAGCACAGTTCCCGATTCCCCGATGACCATCAATTTCATGGAAATACGTCAACGCCATTGAATCTTTGACGGGTTCCGATGGAAGAGCTGAGAATTAATTTAGAAATGGCGGAGATAAACCGGAACTCGAAACTTTTTGTCTGCACATAAACGAGTACTAAACCAACGGATACATATATTTCTTTGAACATGAAATCGTTAAAGCAGGTCTCAGTAAGCCAAGTTCTTAAGGTGACAGCATCCTTTATACGAATCTTAAAACTTGTGAAGAACCTCTACAACATTTTTTAGAGCTTTACTGGTGATAGGCGTCGTGACAATACCAGTAGGTTCTGTTGGTTCTCTATTTTCAAGTGCAATCTTAAGCAGCTGTACGTGCCCCAATCGGACATTTAAGATGAGGGTAAAACATTGACACTAAAGAACTCCTGAGCGATGTGCCATGGCCCAGGTCCATTCGTACCCATTCTATCGGTAGGGACGATTGAATGCATATTTAGCCTATGCAATAAATTGTGATAGCTTACGGATGTATCAACTCTGGATTTTTTCAGCCCCGGAAATGTTTGTTTTCTTTCAATTTTTCGAACTTGGAAGAATAGAGGGCTTGGTCAGCCCGAGACGCAGGAGTTAACCAACGACCACGGGTGTTGTTTGGCACCTCTGACCACTGCAATATACGCTCCAGAAAAGGGCATAGCTTTTCAAAATTCGTCAATATTTCAAGAGAGAAAAGATCAACTACGTACCCAAGACATGTATGAAGTACACTATCGGAATATTTCGCATAACCTCCACATCGTTGTCGCCCGGTTCGAGGATCAAACATCTACGATAGTGCCCAATTTTGAAGTGATTATCAAATTTCCGGTAAGAAAAACATGAATACGAAACGGAAAAAACGCTACAAAATATTGCAATGAGTTAAAAGTGGGAAAAAATTATGAATAAAAAGATTGGATGAAAAGACGAAGAAGTTTCTGAGCAGTTCAAAGCATAGAAATCCTCAAATATCACGGATTTCTACACTCCAAGACTATGCTAATCGTATTCGTGGCGATGACATAATTAGCAGTAGTGTCCTAAGAGTTATCGACAATGTGAAGAATGCTTCAATTTCAATAAAACGTGCACCAAAGAGACTTTGTAATAGGAGAGACGACTATGATCGCCAGTTCAGACTATTAGACGATTGCCTTCATTCCGTGGTTGCAAAATGCACGAGATCCGCTCTCTGGCCCTTCAGAGATTGAAGGTATTGCTCTGCGTTCCGCGTTTCAATTCCAATTTCGAATATTAATAAAGGTTCTTTTTACGTTGTGCAATTTTTGAATATTACTGCATGGAAACCTAGAAACACCCACTATAGTCTTACGATCGCAGAAAAACCACGGTCAATAAGCACAAGCCTAATGAAGAGAGAAAATGGCAAAATTAACTAGTCGCGACAGATGTTGTGGACAAATCCACGCAAGCATTGCCGACCAACTCCAGCCTGTAGATGATCACTGAAAGGCAACGGAGAGAATGAAAAAATTATCGACGATGTAAACGACGATGGTTCATTTCCTAAGCCTCTAGGAATGTCACATGCACATTTCATCCGTTTGAAACAGTTATAATCTTAGATAGTATGAATCAAAAATCGTTTTAACGCATAAACGCACAGTGCTCAAATTTGCACGGCTGCCGCGTAGTACGAAGTTTAATTCTGTGACTGTTGCACCAGCAGTGCAACTCGTCCGGACTGAAACACCGCAAAAAACGAACAATACCGGTTTATCGGCAATAGATGATAAATTATCGATAGCTAGAAGAATTCTGAGGAGGTTGAGAACACCACTGAGCCATACAAGAGGATTTAATTTATTGATCTAAAGTGGTCCACGGATCTCCCTCACATGAGGGATCGAGCAGGCTAGCCGCGAGGGGCTACGTGGCGCGTCTCCAGGTGGCGGATAGGGGGTTAACCGCAGGCCAAAAGCGGCCTTTGCTTCCCTCAGGTGGATCCAGGGGATGGACGCCCTGTTTCCGCTGCGCCGATTTGGCACATACTTTCTGTATTTGCTAGGCGTACTCATGTAGGCGTGTGGTGATGCGCTCTCGCTTTAGGCGGATTGTATTCTACGAGTCAATTCGGCTAAAAGCCTTCAATCAAGTGACAGGGACGTATATGGGAGGCGGGTAGGAGTCGCCTCCAACAAATAAGCTCCATGTCCACTCTGGGAGAGCCTGGCAAGCTGCCAGTGAGTATACCCAGCAAATTATATGTGGGTATCAAAAATCCTAACCACAGTAAAAAAAAAAGGGCCTTATTCTCCTGACCCCGAAAGAGCTCCCAATTTCGCAGCGTTGGGTAGGACGAGTACGGAGAGGCTGCTAAAATTTCAGGGCCAATTTAAACTGCCTGGATCAAGAACAATAGTGATGAACTGTACCTACAATGCAGGTAGACTTGCAACCGAGTCCTCGATAGAAGACTTGCTCATGCAAGCAAGAATGATAAAGTACGACGTCATCGGCTTGGCCGAAACGAGACGACGCCGCCCATTCAACGCCGTCTATGACTCTGGAGAAGAACTGTTCCTCGGAACATGAGACAATAGAGGGGTGGGCGGTGTCGGCGTTCTGGTCAACACGAGTTTGTCCATGAACAACGATTCACTCGAACAGCTTACACCCCGAATCGGACGTTTACGATTAAAAAGATGTGGATCAACACCGGCTTTGACAATCTTCGTCGTTTACGCGGCAATATCAAACTACGACGAAGAAGGAGTCGAAGCGTTCTACATGGGCTTGGAGTGGTTCTACAGAAAAGACCATACATTCTTCAAGGTCATCATTGGAGATTTCAATGCCAAGATTGGACCAAGAAGATCGTCTGAGAAACGTCACATTGGGACCCACGGATTAGAATGGAACGAACAGGGTGAGCGGCTCCCTGAATTTATCATGGCGACCAAGACCATCAATTTAACTCGCAATTCCAGAAGCCTCACCGTCAACGATGGACGTAGAAATCTCCCAATGGAGAGAACCATAACGAAATAGACCACATCATAGTAAATAGGAAGTTTTGCGTAACCGATGTCGATGTTGTCCCAAAATTTTACACGGGATCAGGCCACCGTCTCCTTCGTACAAGATTTTATTTTTTTCGGAATGGAGAAAAAGCCGCTAAATTCAAAAACCGATGTCCCAGATCCACCACAAACTGGGACTTATTCAAATCATTAGCCGGCTCTTGGAATGATGCCGTTGTCGACAACATCGAAGAGGAATACGATCGGCTCACTGAACATCTTCACGTTAGCGCTGTGAAAGGTGAGAGTTTGAAAGTCACCAAGAGACGTCTGTCTCCAGAACCACTCGAGCTGACACGCCAGCGTGGAATTGCACGAGCCGCAGGCAACCGCGATCTAACGTCCGAACTAGCGAAACAGTGCAAACAGGCGATAAAAGAAGATCTTAAAGAGAGAAGAGCAGCAGTAATGGTCGAAGCTGCAGAGTATAGCAACTATCCCCGGAATAGTTACTATTTCTTCCTTTTACTGCATGTTTCTGTATCGAGGATCATATCTACTGTTTCTCAAGTTGCCTGGTAAATGTTGTAGTACGTAAATATTTTGATCCCGTCCTAGGGAACTTCGTATATGGAATTTCTCTATCAAGCGGTGAATTCTATGTCTACCTAACAGGCACATTTAATAGGTCGATGGAGACGGCCTTTGTCACAATACCACACTAAACACAGCATCTCGTGACCATCGGTCACAGCACCGGGCACGCTGTTGGGTACGTCTCATTGCTTAGGGAATGGACCCCGCGACCAGGACCTTGATCCTACAACAAACGACTCGCGTGAACACAGCCACGCACGGCTAGCACCGCCCTCTTTTGGGGGTAGAGGCCTGGGAGTTTCTTTCGGTTCTTACGTCTGAATTCATTGCCTGACTCTCAAGCCAGTATTCTTCCATTGTTATTCCTGTTGTATTCTTGTTACCTTTGTGCATATAAAAATTTAATCCCAAGTTTAATTGTCGAAAGATTGCCCTGTGTCAGCTACGAAAAGTCCCACACGGCGTCTTCTCACGAAGTCGAGCATCCACATTACTACTCAAATCTCTTCGATAGCCACGTCCATCTAACGTCTTATGAAATAAAAAAGGATGGATATGCTGATCCACCGGTTCTCCCTTCCGAAATCCGACATGCCATTTCGTCGGTGAAAAATCGAAAAGCACCAGGTCCGGACAGGATAAGATCAGAACATCTGAAGAACCTGAGCAGAACCTACTGGGCTACTCTTGCACGCGACAAGGAAAAATGCAGGATTTACTGGCTCCCGCTCGAGTCATTGGACGATCAACGGGACTACAGGTGATACAGGTGACAGGTGATACTGCGTGGGTTCGAACCACACCTTGAAGCACGTGATGAACGGAATCATCACCACTGCGCTATTGTCTCCAAACAGTCAATTATTTTCCAAAAAATAAACATTGCATCGCCAGATGAGCAAACGTGGAGTTGCTACTTCATTCTCTAATTACAAGCGCGCTGATGTTTCCGAGGATATCGCCGTCTTCAGAGACTGGAAAGGTCAAGTTGACTGCAATTTACCCAGCTAAGAAGTCACTGGAGTTTGAATCTTGACCTTTTATACCATCTAGTTGGAGCTCCTATTGCGACAACAGATAGATTTGAAAGTGTGCTAGCAAATTTCCATTTTTACGACTAGCTTATAAGTGACGGACAAGACGAGATATGCAATATTAGACCGCTTGTGAAACGAATGAATAAGAATTACAACAAAACGTATAATCACAGCTTCAACTTATTACTTACTGCCTACTCTTTTTAGTGGCAGGGCATATTGCGAAATATATAACTTTAATGATGCTGAGATATTTACAAAACTCCAGGAAGAACGCAACTGCAAGAGCGTATAATACTTTTTCTGTGATAAGCTTAGAGCTTATCAGTTACGACCTTATAGCTTATAGAGTCTAGAACTTCTGGTCCTAGAAGCGTGTGCGTTGTGATAAACCTTTCGTACAGTGCTTTGATTGATAAATCTCTCGCAGAGTTCCCTTCGGCTAGTATATTTCACATGAGAGGAAAAGGTGTGCACTCAAGTTATTCCAGCTGCACTGTAGAGGTACTCCTACAAAATTTTGGCGAATACTATTAGCAATACATAAATCGAGATGTAGCCACTCTGCAGTGACAGGCCACATGAGCGATTTTCTCGGTCAAGGGAGGCTTCTCTGTAGGCAACTGCTAACTATAGCACACAAATCTTTATATGAGGTCTTACTTCAAAAAAGGATCATCTTATCTGCAGCTGCAGCTATATGTAGAGCATGAGAGATAATTAAACGACAACTAAACGAAGCTGGTAGAGAATGCATTTTTGTATGTATAGTTAGCGCATAAATCTTTCTTTAAATGAGGTCTCGCTTCAAACAAGAGCTCATATTATCTGCAGATGTAGGTGTATGCTGAGCTGGAGAGATAATTAAAGGACAACTAAGCGTAGCTGTTCATGAATACGAGTGATCGGACAGCGACCTCTGGCCTACGTGTTCTGTTCGAAGGATTAGCAAGTGGTACATCTTTTTCTGCTTCTTCATGGTTTAGACACACGTTCTTTTACCTATGATTAGGTGTATACCGTTATCCACAATTACGCACGATTCTTCTTCCTAACCATTCAGACGTTTAGTGAACGCATTGAAAATTTATGATGAATATGTGCGCAACGCGCGCAGTGCAGTGGTTAGAGGCACTCTGCAATACACAGGAATCGATCTTCGCGCCCTAGGGTCAACAAGGTTTCCGTTCCTCAAGTATGGGCAAATTGCTACCAGACTTGTCTGGAAGAACAGCAGCACTGACTCGATAAGTCGGCAGGCCATCGCAAGCCATTGTAAAGACCAGATATGCATTCAGTAACCTGTAAAAATGGTCAATAAAGTCGAATGCGTAGTGCATTCCTCTGATTGATTAACGCTGACAGCTTTCCCACGTCCGACTTTCTATTAACCTCGGCATTGATGGAATAATTCTTTTTACTTCTGTTTAGCAAACACGGGGTGTAAGTTATTTCTTTCTTTGCCTACAAGCTGACGTTTCGGCGGATTTCGCCTTCTTCAGAGCCTGGAAAGGTCACGTTGACTGCAATCTACATGGCCAAACACCTCCATAACCAAGCAGAGAAAATGCTAAACCAAAATTTCAATCACATTGAACACAGAGTCTTTGCACACTCACCGCTTTCTATGAGCCTTCCACTTAATATGTTATGTGGAGACCAACCGCGCAGTGTTCACATGGAAACGTAATGTGCCCGTCCCATCAAAATAGCAGTCTTATATATTGCCAATATCACGCGTGATAATGAGGCATTCCTCCCTGCGGTTCATTTTCGGATTCTTGGAATTAATCCAGAATGCCTCCAGAGTTTTACGCGCCTGTGTTCTGGATGTTGTTCACGATGAATGTTGATGATTGATGATGAACGTTCTGTTCCTGGATCGTCCACGTCACCGTCTCTACCATTGGGGCAAATTATGCAATTTTGTGTTGCACATAGACGGTCGTATAAGCGGTTACGAATTAGCAAGCGCCTTAGATTACTCGGTGGCATTTCAACTATCGTTACCGAATTCTCTAGAACCACCCTTCTTAAACAGCGTTTTATAGCTGCAATTACTTCATTTGAAACGAAGGGTAGGATAAACGGGACCTTACTGCTGCTAGAATTATCGTTGGAGGGCCTGTGATTTCCTCTACACCTATCCCGAGCTACAGTTTCGTAACCATTGAAAATGGCTATTTGCCGCGCCAAGTTCCGCGACTGCTCTCTCTGCTCCCTTCCTGTGCACACATTGGTAGCTGTTCGAAACATGTTCCTCACAAGCTCCCTTTTCGCGTGAGAGGAGTGAGAGAAGAGGTAATGAACCAAGATGTTTTTACTACTTGGCTTTCGGTACCGTTTCGTAACGTAGCCGTTTTCTGATAGGTTAATTTGCACGTTCAGAAATGGAAGCCAGTTTTCTCGTGGTTTCTCTCGGGTGAATTTAATATACTCTGACTGTTCGTTCAGCAACTCGAAACATTTGTCAATTTTTTCTTGTGCTGAACAAATGATCAAGCAGTCATCTATATACCTACAGTAGATAATGCCCCGAGGTCGATTACTGGTGCTTCCAGCTTAGACATATACGCAATGACAAGGCTTGGTGCCAGTCGTTATCACATTGCCAACCCTCATTTGTGAGTCCCCTCCAGCTGAAAGCTTTATTTTTTTTAATGTGCGGAACACCTCATTGAATAACTTTAAAATGGCCGCATATTTGTGCTACTTCGCAGTTGGAAGTGATTGGACACCGTCCACTTCGCATTTCATTGCAGAAAGTGGTACCATGAGTTGTAGAGAATGAGGACGATGTGAAGGATATTACACGAGATTATCCAGGGAATACGATTTCAAATGCTCTGCAAAACATGGTGGGACGGTTAGCATTAGATGCTGTCATTGCAGGAAACATTACTGTTTAAAAAGTTTCAATACTTTTTGTAACACTGCACATTGGGTAAAAATAAAACATAGAGGCCGCACTTAAAACTATTAGTCGTGTGCATTTTTTGCCACTAACTGAACCCGGCCAAAAAAAAGTCGATGAAAGTTTTTTAAGTGAAAAAGGGCTTTCTATGCTCCATGCTTGACATAACATTTGTGGTGGACAGGTTGTCGATCGGCTGGCTCAGTTCAAAAAATGTGACAAAAGAGCTACCCGTAGCTAAATAAACAAAGAATCAGGAACTGCGCGAGAGATGGATACAAGGCACATCGTCTAGTTTGCCACCCTCCGCATAAACACCCTATAATGCAACTCAACCGTTGTGTGCTGGAACTATTGTTGATCATTGTTTCACTTTTTATTTAAAATTCGTTCCTTTGAGCGTGAATGGGGCAAACAAAACCCAATCCGTTCTTCATTAACATAGTTTTCTTGAGATTTAGTCGAAGACCAATCATTCCACACGCTTTATCGAAGTCTGCAAGCATGCGTTCCGCTTGGCTAATGTCTGGTGTTATAAGAACGATATCATCAGCAAAGCGAAGGTGGTGTATCTGCCGACCATCGATTTTCACTCCCATATTATCCCATTCCAATGTTCGCATGACGTTCTGGAGGGTGGCTGTAAATAATTTTGGCGAGATTGTGTCGCCTTGCCTAACTCCTCTTTTGACGTCAACGTTAATATCGTTGTAGAATGGTGAAATCTTGGTTGTGAAATTTTTGTATAGCTCACGAGGAATCTTTGTGTACTGAGTAGGGTCTCCTTGACTACCAAAGGCTTACATGCCTGCTTCTATCTCAATTCAATCAAAAGCCTTCTTTAAGTCGATGAAAGTGAGACAGAGCGGTCTTTTGTACTCTCGCGATACTTCAATGAGCCTTGTTAACGTGTGAATGTGGTCCATCGTACTAAATCCTTTTCGAAACCCTGCTTGCTCTCACGGCTGTCCTTCGTCCAGTGTTCTGTCAATCCTGTTCAGGATGACTCGAGTGAAAAGTTTGTAGACGACAGACAGCAAGCAGATTGGGCGATAGTTGCCTATATCGTGTAGGTCGCCGTTCTTGAACAACAACACGGTCTTGCTGGTCTTCCACTGAGTAGGGACCATGCATTCAGACAGGTAACGTGTGAAAAGCCTAGCCAGTGTGCTTACGAGGACTGGCGGAAGGTTCTTCAGATGTTCTGATCTTATCCTGTCCGGACCTGGTGCTGTTCGATTTTTCACCGACGAAATGGCATGTTGGATTTCCGAAGGACGAACCGATGGAACAACACATCCATCCTCTTTCATTTCATAAGACGGGTGATAGACATGGCTATCGAAGAGATCTGAGTAGTAATCGTGGATGATTTTCTCCATTGCCTTTCTGGACGCTGTTATTGTTCCGTCTGGGCGTCGGAGTGCAATCATCTTGGTCTTGTAATTTTACTGCCTACTTTACTTTTACTTTTACTAAATTTACTGCCTACTCTTATTTTTATCGCGGTAGGGTATGATGTTAAATACAATCGCTGGGATGCTGAGAAATTTGCAAAACCTGGACTCAGACCAGATTAGAACCAGCGATAACCCGGGGATAACGTGTTATCCACTGCACTACTGAAGCCCTTCCTTGCTTTTCTCTTAGCCAGTTTTCTACTTAATTTATTATAATAAAAAAGCTCTCGGCGTTGATTAATCTCCGAGGGATGCGCCATGCATTCGACTTCACTAAGCATCATTTCGAACAATGACTCGCGGTGGCTTACTGACGTACAGACATGTCTGGTACCAATTTGCCGATCCCGGAGGGATGGAAAGCTTGGTTGGCCACGTGCGCGGAGATCAATCAACGTGTATATTACAGGGCGCCTCCTACCACTGCACCACACGCGCCTTCAATTTATTGACTACTGTTAACTCATTAATTTTATTGATCGAAATAGTAGTTTTTTAAAAATTCCCCTTTAATTTAATTTATTATTGGCCAACTTAATATAGTTCATCTACATTAGAAAGCCTGAATAAACATCAGAAATAACGAAGGCTTGAGAATGGGGAAGTCAAAAGCAGACGTTTTGTAAGGAAGCCGGAAGTATAATGGATGAAACGCATCGAAGAAACGGGATGCAAAAGTGACAAACGCCAACTGTGTGATCACAGAAAGCTCCGCCGTTAAGTGTACCACATATTTGAACGCAAAAGAGAAAACAGAACTGAGAATCTTTCACTCATCTATATTACCATCAGCACAGTATATCTCTGACACTGACCCCTTTGGATATGTTGCTCGATAACGCTGACCTCTTCCAATTAATTCTGTTTACACAACCTCGTGTAAGCTCATCAAAGAAAGAATACATATTAATTCTGTTTATATCGTACTCCGTTGTGATACGTTGGAAAGCAGATGTTGAAGAATTAGGTGGTGGCCATTTTGCTATTTTTGTTTTCTTCAAGTTGTATCCCAGTCCTTTACTTGTACTCAACTCTGATACTCTGGTCATTCATCATGTAAGCTCCGTGAATCCGATACACAAAGCTGGAACACATGACGATTTTTATTCCATTGAGAGCGAAGCAATTGCACCAGACAAGAAGACCATCATTCATGGATATAATTTTTTTTCTTTTGGATTGGACCAAAAAACAGTCCAACCAGATGTACCAGTGCTGAAATCGGTGACCATGGTTTTTTGTGCCTGAATGGCCCGTTATGTCAATAAGAACTAGTAGGTAGGCGAAGATGGCTCGTATCCCAAGAAGCCATTGTCTTTTAGTCTTCTATTGTCCGCATTCCAATTTTCGGACAACATGCATGAGGGTGGAGCTGAATAATTTTCGCGAGATGGCGTGGCCTTATTGGACCTGTGTCACTCTACGTTCCGTTCAGATTACGATGATGAAGCACAGTACAGTTTAGGGTGTGAACCAGATCCTGATCGTCGAAGGTTTAACAATATTCAAATAACATTTCTTATCCTATGCAAGATACCAATAATGATGATTATTGTTATATGTGTTTCCACTTCATGCTTACTCCAACGCACCGGTTCGACCCCTTCACAACGCTCTTCTCCAGTCCACGAGAGAACGCCCTAACCCGGCTATTTCCAAAATTGCAACGAAAATCGACTCAAATAACATTCCGCAACATTCTTAAGGAAGCCTCAAGGGGCAGCCGAAACAACATGCAAGATAAAGCTAAGTAACAAAAACATCCTCGTTCACTTCCTCTCTTCCAATCCTTCACACATAAAAAGACGGAACTAAAAGAGGAATCGCGCGACTTGCCTCGGCAAATAGCCGCTTCCAATGGCTACGAAATAATAACCCGACGAGATAAGTTCAAAAGGAGAGCGACGACCCAAAACCAAACACTTGGCCGAAAGAAAAACCCATTTATGCTGCCCTTTATTAGCGATGATGTAAGTATAGCTATAAAACGATGCTTAAGAAAGGCCGGTCTAGAAGAATCGGTTGCGGTAGTAGAAATACCACCCTAACAAAAACGGTGCTATAAACTAGGTAATTTATAAAAAGAATAACGACAAATAAACAAGTATCCCTTGAAAAGGTCCCATTAATCCCTGTTCATTCCAAAACTCAATCGATAAATTTAGTGAGTTTTCGTAAAAAAGTCGATCATTAACAAATTAAAATCAAACCAGAACAATTTAAATGAATAATTCCAAGCATAGTAAAATTTTAACGATATCATCACTTGCCTAGAACTCAACATCGTATAAGCTTATCAAAGAACGAATACGTCTTGATTAGTCACGCCGAGGTAAGTCGGATATAAAATATTATTACTCTGAATATATTTTTGACATGAAAACATTAGAAAAGTAGCATTTTAACTTGAGCGGGTTTGAAAAAATGAATTTCTCGAAACGAAATTCTTGTGGAAGTAAGGCAACGTGACTACAACAGAAATGGAGTCTGGCAAAGAGCGAATTTTCCCCACTTATAACACTCTCGCCTAATTAAAAAAAAAGAAAACTAAGACATAGTTAGTGACATTACACGGGTGAAAGCTAAAGGATAAAGCTCCCGGCATTGATCAATTCCTTAGGGATGCGCTACGCACTCGACTTCATTGAGTATCGTTGGAGGTGATTGAAGGCATATCAGCCCTTTACTGTGACTCGCGGTGGCCTACCGACGTATCGAGCAAGTGCTGCTATCCTACCAGACAAGTCTGGCAACAACTCGTCAATCCACGTGTGAGCCGCAGCGGCGCCTCCAACCACTGTGCCACATGCGTCCTTACATTCCACGGATAAATAAATCAAACATGAAACTTTTTGCTTTCCATTATTAATTCTCCATATAACAATTTCAAAGAAAATAACTGGAAATCACAATTTTTCAACTTTTTTGCATTTCTATTTCTTTTTCATGGCAGTCCTCGATTTGAAACACAAAAACAAGGATGCTGACATGAGCAAAACTCGAAGCCTCAGTGGGGTTTCGTATCCGTGGTTACTCTTCCCTGGAGTTTAAACTCGGGCTGTCCACCACGCCAATGGGTTAGAGGCTTCAAGACGGCTTTAAAATTTAAAACACTGTGGCCTCATTTACTGCTTCAGCTTTACTGGGTTCAACGCCGATTTGTGCTCCCCAGATCATTTCTGTTGACGGGTGATTGCTGATAGCAGTGTTATGGTTTAAAAAACTGGGTGAGAGGAAGGATAAGCAAAGGCGCCCATTGGTGTGGTGGATTACGCGGTGGCTTTCTGAAGGAGAAAAATAACGGGTTTTCTGAATGATGACATCTCCAGTTACGAAAAATGAAGTGCCATCAATCTCGTCCACTTATCGCACTTTGACAAAAAGGCCAATAATCAGGGATTCAACGTGCTCAATCTTCAAGGAAGAAGGACGGCTTCAAGCGAATGCGCCCATTATCGTATAATTATCATAACTGTCGAATTTAAAGAATTATTTTATAAGAAACTGCGACATTAGCCATCTTTGCAACGATTTGAAGAAATTCGAATTTCATTATAATTACTGCTAAGTAATATCCGTATAACTGCTGGGTTTGGATGAAAAATTCTCGTTGCTCCAAAATTACTAGGTAATGTACTCAATCTCCACTCAGCAATCCAAATTTTCAAGATTTTCAAAAAGACTCTTCTATGTTTAGTAAGTCATTTTTCAATGTTAAGACAAAGGACTCTTTTTTCATGCCTTTGAAAATACGAGAAATTCTTCACTGTTAATGACCGTGTTCATCCCTGTTCTGTATAAGAATATTTGTCGTTATTCTATCAACTGTATCACCTGTCCACGGATCTCCCTCATATGAAGGATCTCGAGCCGGTTGTAGCGAGGCTACGTGGCGCGTCCCCAGGTGGAGGTTAGGGGGTTAATCGCGGACCAAAAGCGACCTTTGCTTCCCTGAGACGCAGCTGGATCCAGGGGATGGACTCCCTGATTCTGCTGCACCGATTTGGCACATACTTTCTGCATCTGCTAGGCGTATTCATGCATGCGTGTGTGGGTGCGTTTTCGCTTTATGCGAATTGTATTCTACGAGTCAATTAGGCCATAAGCATGCAATCAAGTGACAGGGAAGTACATGGGAGGCGGTTAGGAGTCGCCTCCAACAAAAAGGCTCCATGTCCACTCTTGGAGAGCCTGGCAAGCTACCCGTGAGTATAACCAGCCCAACGTTCAGAGCACAGCAAGCTATATGAGGGTATCAAATGTGCTTAATACAAAAAAAAAAGGGCCTCATTCCCCTGACACCGAAAGAGCGCCCAATTTCGCAGCGTTGGGAAGGACGAGTACGGAGAGGCTGCTAAAATCTCAGGGTCAATGAAAGCTGCCTGGATCAAAAACTATGGTGACGATCTGTACCTACAATGCACGTACACTTGCATCCGAGTCCTTGATAGAAGAGACTTCCTCATGCAAGCAAGAATGATAAGGTACGACGTCATCGGCCTGGCCGAGACGAAGCCACCCATTCAACGCTGCCTATGACACTGGAGAAGATCTGTTCCTCGGAACATGCGACAGTAGAAGCGTAGGCGGTGTCGGCATTCTCGTCAACACGAGTTTGTCCATGAACAACGATTCACTCGAACAGCTTACATCCCGAATCGGACGTTCACGATTAAAAAGATGTGGATCAACACCGGCTTTGACAATCTTCGTCGTTTACGCGCCAACATCAAACTATGGCGAAGGAGTCGAAGCGTTCTATATGGACTTGGAGTGGTTCTACAGAGAAGACCATACATTCTTCAAGGTCATCATTAGAGATTTCAATGCCAAGACCGCACCAAGAAGATCGTCTGAGGAATGTCACAATGGGGCCCCCGGATTAGAATGGAATAAACAGGGTGACTGTCAAGCTGAGCTTACCATGACGACCAAGACCGTCCATGGTAACCCGCAATTCGCGAAACCCCACACTCAACGCTGGACGTGGGAGTCTCCCAATGGAGAGTACCGTAGCGAAATAGGCCACATCATAGTAAATAGGTTGTGACTAGCCGATGTCGCTGTTGTCTCAAAATGCTGCATGGGATCAAACCACCGTCTCCTTCGCTCAGGATTCTATTTCTCGCGAAAAAGAGAAAAAGCCGCTAAATTCAAAAACCTTATTCCCACTGCCACCGTGAACTGGGACTTATTCAACTCATTAGTCGGCTGTTGGGAAGGTGCCGTTGTCGACAACATCGACGAGGAATATGATCGGCTCATTGAACATCTTCACGTTAGCGCCATGAAAGCTGAGAGTTCGAAGGTCACCAAGAGACGTCTGTCTCCAGAACCACTCGAGCTGATACGTCAGCGTGGAATTGCACGAGCCGTGGGCAACTGCGATCTAACGTCCGAAGTAGCGAAACAATGAAGACAGGCGATAAAAGAAGAATTTGAAGACAGAAGAGCAGCAGTAGTGGTCGAAGCTGCAGAGGCTGGAAAAGCATTCGCAAAGCCTGCCGAAACTTCGCCAATTACAAGACCAAGATGATTGCACTCCGACGCCCAGACGGAACAGCGTCCAGATAGGCAATGGAGAAAATCATCCACGATTACTACTCAGATCTCTTCGATAGCCACGTCCATCCCCCGTGTTATGAAATAAAAAAGGATGGATATGTATTCCACCGGTTCTACTTCCCGAAATCCGACATGCCATTTCGTCGGTGAAAAATCGAACAACACCAGATCCGGACAGGGTAAGATCAGAACATCTGAAGAACCTTCCGCCAGTCCTCGTAAGCACACTGGCTCGGCTTTTCACACGCTACCTGTCTGAATGCAAGGCCCCTACTCAGTGGAAGAACAGCAAGACCGTGTTGCTGTTCAAGAAGTGCTTCAACACAATATAGGCAACTATCGCCCAATCTGCTTGCTGTCTGTCGTCTACAAACTTTTCACTCGAGTTATCCTAAACAGGATTGACAGAACACTGGACGAAGAACAGCCATGCGAGCAAACAGGGTTCCGAAAAGGATTTAGTACGATGGACCACCTCACACGATAACAAGGCTCATTGAAAGATCGCGAAAGTACAAAAGACCGCTCTGACTAGCTTTCATCGACTTACAGAAGGCCTTTGATTCAATTGAGATAAAAGCAGTCATGGAATCCCTTAGTAGTCAAGGAGTCCCTTCTCAGTACTTGACGACCTTTCGACTGAGCTCCCAATAACACTGAGTGATCCTTCATCCTGCTTACGCATCGACCAAGTTTCTGACGCATATGTTAGGGCAGGAAATACCGTTGAGTCGAAAAGGTGGGCGCATAGTCGTAATGAGTTCTCAATTTTAAATGCTGCATATTGTCATATTTATATACATCACCTGTATCACCTGTAGTCCCTTTGATAGTCGAGTGACTCGAGCGGGCGCCAATAAATCCTCCATTTTTCCCTGTCGCGTGCAAGAGTAACCCAGTGGGTTTTGCTCGCTTTAGAGACTCGTCGACCATCATATCTTTCTTCTAGGCTTTTCGTGAAGAACTCTGACCATCTGGTCGGTGGTCTTCCTGCAGCACGTTTGACATCCCGAAGAATCCAGTCAGTAACAGCTCTTGTCCATCGGTTATCATTCATACGCATGACGTGTCCGGCACACCTTATCTTCGACTGTTTGGCGTATAGAACGGCATCTTTGATTTTCGATCGTTGACGTAGGTCGGAGCTTCGGATCTCATCACTTATTGGTGTGAAAAGGGATGCTCCTAGCATCTTCCTTCCAACTGAGCGTTCGATATCGCTGAGTGATCTTTCATCCTGCTCACGTAGCGACCAGGTTTCTGATGCATACGTTAGGGCAAGAAGAACCGTTGAGTCGAAAAGGTGGGCACGGAGGAGGGTGTTCTTTGTTCTTATTCTCTAGTTACTCTAATCCTACCAGGCCAAAGTTTAGGGCTTTTTATGGAACCACTATTTCCTGTTACTCATCATTTTATTAGTAATCTCGAGCCTTTGTCGTCAACGAGTTCGTCTATAAAAGTCAGTGGTTTGCACATTCATCGTGGTTGCCATGGGACCCAATGAGAGTGTTCCTGGATGACCAAGAGAACTGAAGCTTATACACCACTTAGGGTTGCACAAGCCGTTAAGGAGTTCGGAATTCTTCGGTAAGCTCAGCTGAGAGTAAATCCTTGTTGCAGAACTCGTTCAAGCGCAACTGAGAATAAATCTTTGTTCTGCGGAATTTTTCCGGTAGCCCAAATAAGTATTGATCTTTTAGTCGCTTAAGAGTTTTGGAAACCACAGAAGGATACATTCTCGCCAAAAAATTAGGAGCGTCATGGCAAAACTGTGCTGCTCGTCGTTTTCTTTGGACAAGTGGAGGTCAATAGGCAGCTTTGACTATCAATGGGAACGAATGGTGTTTACTGCTACAAGTTTAAGTTAATCAGTAAGGAAAAGATTAACTTTATTATTTTTCCTGTCAACACACCTAACAAAACAATAAGATTTATGCCTCGGCCTAATTTATTATGACTCTTGTTGTATTAAGCTCCCCGTCTTTACCATTAAGTTTATTGAATCTCGCTTGGCTTAACATAAACAACGCGATTATGACACAGGAGTGTACACCTGAAGACTCAAATAACGTTGTTCAACAGCAGTTTGTGTAATAAGGATTCAAAGAAAAAGTGCGAAAATAAATACATTATATTTAATCCTGCTGATCAGCTAGTGATTCATGTAAGCTCCAGTGAACCTTCACATTCTCCCTTTGATGAAGCAGAGCTGCGTAGTGGTCTCCGCTTTCATTGGGGACACGAACAACATTAAAGTCCTCAAATAATGCTGGTAAATTTTTATTCTTTTCGCAAGAAGCTGGCTAAAGACTGCTTTCTCGGTCCACATGACACATATTAACTTTTAACTTGGCTTCGTGCAGTGCAGTGGTTAAAGGTGTCATGCAATACAAATAGGTTCAACCCCGCGCCCCAGGATCACCAAGCCTTCCATTCCTTCGAGATTGGCAAATTGGTACCAGACTTGTCTTGGAGGGTAACAGCACTGGCTCGATACATTGGTAGGTCACCACGAGTCATTGTGAAGCACAGATATGCATTCAATCACTTCTAGCGATGCTTAGTGGAGTCGAATGCATGCGCATCCCTCGAGGTTTGATTAACGCCAAAAGCTTTATTCTTTATCTTTTTAAAATTAGATCTATGATGAAGATATTAGACTCGATTTTTTTTTCAAGAATGAATGTTCAGGCAGCATTCAACCAGTTAGACATCTAGGAACAAACTGAAATGGATTTCTGTTATATTCGCCGAACGATGTGATGGCATAGTTCTCAAAGATTAATTTTGTTAGATATAAATTAATCGCTTCTTCAAATATACGAGAGAGTTTAATAAGAAATGTAACAATAACGTAAAGGATTTGTGCGTCTAATGAACATCTTCATCGCCACTCGATTTCTCATTAATGAAAAAATTGTAAAAATACGCGATGAAAAACAACAAATCCAAGACGAAAGCAGCAATTTCCACATGCAAATCAAATGTTTGCTTGATGACGTCATTTGTTGAAGTGATGTGGACGAAGTTGTAGAGAATTTCAGGGATATAACATCCACTGAATAATGGGTTGGTAGTGAGGCCCTGCGTGGAAAAGAATAAAGCAGTAACTCATTGCATCAGTTTTTGGAATAATCAACCAGTCATTTTTCCGCTGCTTTCCTCTTGCTGTTGTTCTTTCTTCAGCAATATTGAAACGATAACGGTAAACCAGAGAAAACATTGAAGACCTTAGAGCGCTAACATTGTTTTGTGTTGCCATGCTTTTGCAAATGTCTGCAGAAACTATGGATATGTTCACGTCGGTTGAAGCTTTATGAACTAACTTCTAGAAATGAATTTCAAAATGGCGTCGAATGTCTCGACAAGATTCTTCATCTAAAGAATAAAGCTACTGAGTCCATTCGAAGAAGAGAAAAGACCAAAACAAGATGGAGAGCGTTTAAGTGCTTTTGGAGAAGTGAACGAGAAAATAAATAATACCGGTGGTATAGATAATATATGTTATTGTAGGGAAGGCAAGTACGTGTAGGTTGACACCTTATCTATTCCTAAAGCTACTCAAAGATGAGATGGGTTAGTTTGTGGGTGTAGAATTGCGACGTCCAGTGGAGAACTCTTCCCATTAGCAGGATTATCATCGAAGATATTCAATAGATCCTCATGGAGACCCATCTAAGAAGTAATTATGTGCCACATGAAACTATGCTCGGTATCCAGAAGCCATTTCATCATCAGATAAATAGAAAATGAAAGCTGTCGCAAAAAAGTCATGTTAGCTTTATATTTACTATTTATTTATTTACTTAGTTACAATTTTTCACGGCAGGGCATTATGTGTGAGGCAACCACAATCATGCTGAGATATTTGCAAAACTCCGGACCGCAGGTGTCAACGGTGAGGAAAGAACGCGTTATTACCCCTTCTGGTGAGTAAAACGTTCACCACCACCATACCATGCGGGTCCTTCGTTTTGACTGTCTCTCAGCTAGTTTCTATCTAACGGTGCGATCAACAGCCGTCCGTCCAAAAGTCATGTTATTTATTCTATCCTTATAGTGGAGCCCATTGGGTAGATGTAGTATACGAAACAAAGACCGAAAATTCTACTTATGGCAGCGCGAAAAACTTGATGATTAACGTGATTACATGTGATAAAGATGGTATAGAAAGTAAGATGAGAAAGGTGTCCAATTTTGGGTCAGGGATTCTGACGGAAAGCTTATCAAGCCCTCTCGTAAGGTTCGTTGTTGAGCTGCATTCTACGAAATTTCGTGGTTATTTATTTGATTGAAGGCTTTCTATTTTTGGCTGAATAGGCGTGCAAGGTCGAAATCACATTCAAGCAACTCCATACTATTGAAATAAGCCTAATTAGATACAGATGATTCAGATCGGTTAATAGTGGCCATGGCGAAGTGAAACAGAGCCTTACGAAACTATACTGCCAGTGCTGTTCCATATAATCGAGATTTGTGAACTATTTCCAGAAGACTGCTTCAAGCATTTGCTCTTTTTTAGTAGTCTTTCCAAATTCTTCGTCTCAAATGGCGAAGTAAAATCAATACGAGTGAGGTTTTTGTTTCCAATGAGATAAAGAAGTGAAAAAAGTTCATGAGAATAATAAAATCCGGATTAGCATCTCAATGCATAAATTAAATTCTTTTTGAGAAGTGGGTGAGACAGCGAATCAAAGAACCCTTATGGTTTAGTGCCGAATGCGTTAACCACCGAACAGGGCTATAGGGTTTTCGATCCCCACCGAAAACATTTGAGGTCCAGAGTTGTGCAAATATCTCAGCATCAATGTAGTCAAATTTCTTCTATTTTTCTCATGGAACCCATATAGTGAATCACCTGTACCACCTGTGGTCCCACTGATCGTCGAGTGACTCGAGCGGTCGCCGGTAAATCTTTCATTTTTCGCTGTCGCGTGGACGAGCAGCCCAGTGGGTTCTGCTCGCTGTAGGGTCTCGTCGAGCATCATATCCTCCTTCCATGCTCTTCGTGAAAAACTCTGACCATCGGGTCGGTGGTCGTCCTGCAGTACGTTTGACATCCTGAGGAATACAGTCACCAACGGATCTTGTCCATCGGTAGTCATTCAAACGCATTGCGTGTCCGGCTCATCTTATCTTCGACTGTTTGGCGTATAGAGCGGCATCTTTGATTTTTGATCGTTGACGCAGGTCGGAGCTTCGGATCCCATCCCTTACTTGTGTGAAACGAGATACTCCTAGCATCGTCCTTTCGACTGCGCATTCGATAACGTTGAGTGATCTTTCATCCTGCTTGCGTAGCCACCAGGTTTCTGACGCATACGTTAGGGCAGAAATAACGGTTGAGTCGAAAAGGTAGGCACGGAGTCGCGTGTTCGTTGTTCTCTTCGCTACATCGTCGATGCGCTTGAAAGCTCCCAAGTGGCTGGTTTCCTTCTGCTCAGCTCTGGTGCTAAGTCGTTATTAATATTGATTTCTCGACCTAGATAGACATAACTGAAGCATTTGGAGATATCCGTTCCGTTGATCGCGAATGGGGCATACGAAACCAATTTGTTCTTAATAAACATCGTTCTTGCGAGATTTAGTCGAAGACCAATCTTTCTAAACGCCTTATCAAAGTAGGCAACCATATGTTCCGCTTGGCTAATGTCAGGTGTTCTAAGGACGATGTGATCGGCAAAACGAAGGTGATGTAACTGCCGACCATCGATTTTCACTCCAATGTTATCCCATTCCAATGTTCGCATGACGTTCTGCAGGGTAGCGGTAAATAATTTTGGCGAGATTATATCGCCTTGCCTAACTACTCTGTTGACGTCAACGTTAATATCGTTGTAAAATGGTGTTGGTTGTGAAATTTTTGTACAGCTCACGAAGAGTTTTGATGAAATGAGTAGGAACTCCTTGTCTATCAAGAACTTCTACGAGTGCTTCTATCTTAACTAAATCAAAGGCCTTCTTTAGATCGATGAAAGTGAGACAGAGCGGTCTTTTTTAAGCTCGCTATACTTCATTGGGTCTCGTTATCGTGTGGATGTGGTCCATCGTACTAAATCCTTTTCGAAATCCTGCTTGCTCGCATGGCTTTCTTTCGTCCAGTGTTCTGTCAATCCTGTTTAGGATAACTCGAGTGAAAAGTTTGTAGACGACAGACAGCAAGCAGATTGGGCGATAGTTGCCTACATTGTGTGGGGCGCCCTACTTGAACAATAACACGGTCTTGCTGATCTTTTACTGAGTAGGGATCTTGCATTCAGACAGGTAGCGTGTGAAGAGCCGAGCCAGTGTGCTACGAGGACTGGCGGAAGGTTCTTCAGATGTTCTGATCTTATCCTGTCGGGACCTGACGCTGTTCGATTTTTTACCGACGAAATGGCGTGTCGGATTTCGGAAGGAGAACCGGTGGTACAACATACCCATCCTCTTTCATTCCATATGACGGAAGATGGATGTGGCTATCGAAGAGATCTGAGTAATATTCGTGAATGATTTTCCCTACTGCCTTTCTAGACGCTGCAACTGTTCCTTCTGGGCGTCGAAGTGCAATCATCTTGGTGTTGTAACTGGCGAAGCCTCGGTGGGCTTTGCGAATGCTTTTCTCAGCCTCTCCAGCTTCGACCATTACTGCTGCTCGTCTCTCTTTAAGATCTTTTATCGCCTGCCTGCATTCTTTCGCAGGTCGGACGATCGTTCGCGGTTGCCTGCGGCCCCTGCAATTCCATGCTGGCGTATCAGCTCGAGTGGTTCTGGAGACAGACGTCTCTTGGTCACTTTCAAACTCTCACCTTTCACAGCGCTAACGTGAAGGTGTTGAATGAGCCGGTCGTATTTGTCGACGATGTTGTCGACAGCGGCATCATCCCAGGAGCCGACTGATGAATTGAATAAGTCACAGTCTGTGGTAGTTCTGGAACTTCGGTTCTTGAATTTAGCGGCTTTTTCTCGTTTTCGCGAAAATCTAGCACGAAGGAGGCGGTGGTCTGCTCTCATGTAGAATTTTGGGAGAACAGTGACATCTTTTGGGCAAAACCTTCTTCTAACTATGATGAGGTCTATTTCGTTATAGTACTCTCTTTTGGGAAACTCCCACGACCAGCATTGGGGGTGGGGCTTTTGCAATTGTGAATTGCTATGGATGGTCCTGGTCGCCATGATAAACCCAGACAGCCGCTCACCCTGTTCGTTTCATTCTAATTCGTGAGCCCCAATGTGACGTTCTTCAGACATTTTTCTTGGTCCAGTATTGCCGTTCAAATCTCCAAAGATGACACTGAAGAATGTATGGTCTTCTCTGTAGAACATCTCGAAGTTCATATAGAACGCTTCGACTTCTTCGTCATAGTTTGATGTCGGCGCGTAAGCGACGAAGGTTGTCAAAGCCGGATTTGATCCACATCTTTTTAATCGTAAACGTCCTATTCGGGTTATACACTGATCGATTCAACCACAATGAACACAACTTTGCGCACCCACCGCTTTCTATGAGGCTTCCACTGAATATGTCTAGTGGAGACCAACCGCACAGAACTCACATGGAATCGTAATGTGCCCCTCTCCTCAAAATAATAGGCTTATATACTGCCCAATATCACGCGTGATGACGAGGCATTCTTCCCTGCGGTTCATTTTTGGATTTCTGGAATTAATCCAGAACGCCTCCAGTGTTTTGCGCGCTTGTGTTTTCGTCTCCTGTGCGAGGATCGTGACGCGTACTTCAAAGTCCTCCTGCTCATGTCTCTGGGTCCTATGCGTGCCTAGTGGGGTATTTGGTTTACTTTTGCCGACTAGGTGTTCTTTTATGCGGACACAGAGAGGTCTACCCGTTTCGCCAATGTATTCGTCTCCGCACGCATTACATTGTTCGAATAAATTCGATGTTCATGGACAAACTCTTGTTGACGAGAACGCCAATGCCGTCGACTCCTCTGCTGTCGCATGTTTCGAGAAACAGCTCTTCTCCAGTGTCATAGACGGCGTTGAATGGGTGGCACCGACTCCTCTCGGCCATGACGACGACGTCGTACCATATCCTTCTTGCTTGCATGAGCAAGTCTTCTATCGAGGACTCGGATGCAAGTGTAGGCGCATGGTAGGTACAGATCGTCACCATTATTCTTCGCGATTCCAGCCCCTTCCATTGGCTCTGAGATTTTAGTAGCCTCTCCGTACTCGTCCTATCCAACGCTGCGAAACTGGGGGCTCTTGCGGGGTCAAAGGAATTAGGTCCGTTTTTTTTTACCGTGTTTAGCATTTTGTTACCCACGTATAGCTTGCTCTGCTCTGAACGTAGGGGCTGGATATACTCATGGGTAGCTTGCTATGCTCTCCCAGAGTGCACATTGAGCTTATTTGTTGGAGGCGACTCCTAACCGCCTCCCATATACTTCCCTGTCACTTGATTGTAGGCTTTTGGCCGAATTGACTGGAAGAATACAACCCGCATAAAGCGAGAACGCACCAACACACGTATAAACGAATACGCCTCGTAAATGCGGAAAGTGTGTGCGAAATCGGCGCAGTAGAAACAGGGAGTTCACCTCCTGAATCCACCTACGTCTCAAGGAAGCAAAGGTCGCTTTTGATCTACGATTAACCACCTATCCGCCACCTGCCACGCGCCACGTAGCCTTGCTACTAACCAGCTCGAGATCCCTCAGAAGAGCGAGATCCGTGGCACACTGAATATGAATGTCTATAAATTGGCGAATCGCAAAAATGACGAAGCAATAAGTTTTAAATAATATTCAACGAACTGAAACTTTTCGAAGGATGATAAAGGCACATACAAAAAACCAATAGCAATACCAGGATTCACCATCGTGCTGGTACCAAACTAGTCCCATAGTGGTAAATCTACCTCTGATCCACAAGGGTGGCAACTGCATGTGGTGGTGACCTCTTGGGGCAGACTTTGCCTAGCCCGACCTCGGGACTCCAGAGAACCATAATGACTAAACCAGTAAAACTCCAAAAAAATAGAAATTTTGGCGGGAACCGTACGACCAGTGACGACAGCCCATCCAACTATCCAAGTGAGTAAGATAAACGCGTAGAAAAGTTGGTCAAAGTAAAGTATTATAATAACCTGAAGAACACAGAAAAATATCGATGTTCGATCAGGATTACGAAGTAGCCTCACTCTCTGGCTATAAACGCACTATAAAAGGAGCAGCAGTAATCCTAGTTAAGCTATATTTTTTGAAATTCACGTTCAACATTTGTTTTCTACTTGTCATTATGAGAAAAGAGCGGAGGAAAGTAGAGAAAACGAAAGATGTAATTCGAACATTTAAAAATCTTCGATTTAATGCCACTTCCGTATTCACACTCAAGAATTGATTAGATGGAGATCAAAATGTTGTTCAGCGACCACTTGGGAATATGTCTATTTCTTTGTTGCACCGATTGCCCCTTCGTGCGAAAAAATGAAAAACAGCTTTTGGTCGATCATGTCTAGCGCCACATCTGTGTTGGATAAGATATCGACTACAACAAAACGCATAATCTCGCTACGACAAAATGAACAACCTGAAACTACATGCATTAAAATCAATGCATACGAATCATGAGGAAAAGTCGTTACCGAATCTTTAATAAGTTGGCAAAGGCCAAGTGAACTCAAAGATATCTAGGGGCATATCGCGTTGCCCTTTATCGTTTCCTATCTGTACCATCTATAGCTCTTCTAACCATCTACAAACTTGAGCTAGGAATTAGTCAACACTTCCTTAGTCCATGACGCATAGTGTTTTTTATTTTTAATGTTTTTGTCGACAAGGCAACAAGGAAAACTCTAAACTGTGTTGTGGCATAGGCTTACACATTAGCGGATTTCAGTATGGAAATGTGGAATTCATTATCATCTCGGGTTTGGATGACCCAGCTGTGGTAAGTAGGGATGAATGCTCACTGCAAGTCTCAGCTTGGCACACAGGAATGTTCTCCAGGCTCGATGAGACCGACTAATCTTCGAATGGAAGTGGTAATGCTGAACACACAACAAGTAGAAATGAGTTCTAGGCAAATAGTCAACTCAATTTGAACTGCACTAGTGATTACTAAATATCAAAAAATGTACCTTGGTTTTCTTCACGTTTTAATCAAGTTTTTCTACTTCAGTTTGTTCGCATGAAACAATTATAACACAAAATCAACGCCTTACAAAGAGAGAGCCTGAAAGAAAAACCAACGAGAGTCTATCAGTCGAAAAAAACAGTCAATAAGAAAATGATTTGAATTGGGATTTTTAGGCGCCGCCATATACAAATGACAAAGGTCATTGACCAAACATTTTCGAGTAGGAAAAAATCAATCCTCTTTAAAATTGCGATAAACTAAAAAACAAAAAAAAGAAATAGAATGGGAAGCCAAGAAAAAGACTATCGTCTGTCCTAAACCTCTTTTAATCCATCTTTCATAAGAATATGTGTTCTATGACTTAATTTTCCTACCCAACAATCCGAAAGGTTAAAATTTCGTCATATTAAACAATTAGTGCGCTAAACAATCGAAATGGCAGAAATAATCATAAAAAAGAGTGGGAACTGGTAGAGACACCGCCCCGTGATAAACGCTAGGCTCATGGTTCGATGTCACACCGAGCTGAGAAAGCCACTCATCTTTCCGAGGTCGACCTGTTGCTAAGAAATTTGCCTGGGATGAGTTATCGACGAACGACAAACGTTGGCGAAACTCTGTGATGAAGATACGGGAAGAGCCTAAAACGGCTTTCATAGGATTTCACAGAAAATACGCTCGACCAGAATTCAGTGACATTTGAAAAACCAAAAATCCTCAACCAAGAAGCCGAATCCAAATGCAAATCCAAAGACCTTCGTGGACGACGAAACGAATGAAAAGAAGTGTTGAGATGTGATGTCGACTGGTGTAAAAAAATGAATAAATTCCCAGGATTGACTTTCTGTTAACCTCGGCATTGGAATATGAATGCGTCGTTTTCTTTCTCAGCAATCGCGAGGTTGTTATACAGCATACATTTACTTCCATACTTCCATAGAAAAGCACACAATACAACACAATCGTAGGCTGACGTTTCGTCAGAATCGCCTTCTCCAGAGCAGCGAAAATAGTGATAGGCAATTTACTACGTCAATCGCTTCAATAACAGAAAGAAGAGAATCTAAAATGGTAGTCACACGGTCAACAGCTTCTCGAAAAAACCCACCGTTTTTCTACATGCATTCCACTGAGGAAGAGCCCTGATCAGCGTCGCGTATGGTTGACGGTGGCACCTCCCCATATAAACGATCGATACGAGGGTACGGGGCGAGATCACGTGTAATCTAGGGGCATTCCTCCCTGGTGTTCATTCCACGGTTTTTGGCATTTATCCAAAAAGACTCAAGAAGCTTGCGCACTGGTGTTTTGGCAACCTGTGCGAGGATGGTCCACGGATCTCCCTCACATGAGGGATATCGAGCCGGTTAGTAGCGAGGCTATGTGGCGCGTCCCCAGGTGGCGGATAGGTGGTTAATCGAGGACCAAAAGCGACCTTTGCTTTCCTGAGACGCAGGTGGATCCAAGGGATGGACCCCAGGAAGTTTTGCTAACCAATGTCGCTGCTGTCCCAAAATTTTACACGCGGTCAGACCACCGTCTCCTTCGGTCAAGATTTTATTTTTCGCGGAATGCAGAAAAGCGGATAAATTCAAGAACCGATGTCCCAGAACCACCACCGAGACGAGACGACGTCACCCATTCAACGCTGTCTATGACACTGGAGAAGAACTGTTCCTCGAAACATGCGACAGTAGAGGCGTAGGCGGTGTCGGCGTTCTCGTCAACACGAGTTTACCAATGAACCTCGATTCAATCGAACAGCATACAACCCGAATCGAACGTTTGCGATTAAAAAGATGTGGATCAACACCGGCCTTACAATCTTCGTCGTTTACGCGCCAACATCAAACTATGACGAAGAAGAAGTCGAAGCGTTCTACATGGACTTGGAGAGGTTCTACAGAGACGGCCATACATTCTTCAAGGTCATCATTGGAGATTTCAATGCCAAGATCGGACCAAGAAGATCGTCACATTGAGACACACGGATTAGAATGGAACGAACAGGGTGAGCGGCTCTCTGAGTTTATCATGGCGACCAAGAACATCCATTTAACTCGCAATTCCAGAAGCCTCACCGTCAACGATGGACGTGGGAATCTCCCAATGGATAGTACCATAACGAAATAGACCACATCATAGTAAATAGGAAGTTTTGCTAACCAATGTCGCTGCTGTCCCAAAATTTTACACGCGGTCAGACCACCGTCTCCTTCGGTCAAGATTTTATTTTTCGCGGAATGCAGAAAAGCGGATAAATTCAAGAACCGATGTCCCAGAACCACCACAAACTGGGACTTATTCAACTCATTAGTCGGCTGTTGGGGAGATGCCGCTGTCGACAACATCGACGAGGAATACGATCGGCTCATTGAACATCTTCACGTTAGCGCCATGAAAGCTGAGAGCTCGATGGTCACCAAGAGACGTCTGTCTCCAAAAACTCTCGAGCACGCCAGCGTGGAATCACACGAGCTACAGACAACCACCAAATAACGTCCGAGCTGGCAAAACAATGCAGACAGGCGATGAAAGAAGATCTTAAAGAGAGAACAGCAGCAGCATTGGTCGAAGCTGCAGAGGGTGGGAAAAGCCCATGAAAGCTGAGAGCTCGATGGTCACCAAGAGACGTCTGTCTCCAAAAACTCTCGAGCACGCCAGCGTGGAATCACACGAGCTACAGACAACCACCAAATAACGTCCGAGCTGGCAAAACAATGCAGACAGGCGATAAAAGAAGATCTTAAAGAGAGAACAGCAGCAGCAATGGTCGAAGCTGCAGAGGGTGGGAAAAGCCTTCGCAAAGCCCGCCGAAGCTTTGCCAATTGCAAGACCAAGATGATTGCACTCCGACGCCCAGACGGAACAATAACAGCGTCCAGAAAGGCAATGGAGAAAATCATCCACGATTGCAACTCAGATCTCTTCGATAGCCACGTCCATCTTCCGTCTTAAGAAACAAAAGAGGATGGATATGTTGTACCACCGGTTCTCCCTTCAGAAATCCGACACGCCATTTAGTTAGTGAAAAGTCGAACAGCAGCAGGTCCGGACAGGATGTGATCAGAACATCTGAAGAACCTTCCGCCAGTCCTCGTAGCACACAGGCTCGGCTCTTCACAAGTTACCTGTCTGAATGCAAGATCCCTACTCAGTGGAAGACCAGCAAAACCGTGTTGTTGTTCAAGTAGGGCGCCCCACACAATGTAGGCAACTATCGCCCAATCTGCTTGCTGTTTGTCGTCTACAAACTTTTCACTCGAGCTATCCTAAACAGGATTGACAGAACACTCGACGAAAGACAGCCATGCGAGCAAGCAGGGTTTCGAAAACGATTTAGTACGATGGTCCACATCCACGCGATAACAAGACCCACTGAAGTATAGCGAGAGCACAAGAGACCGCTCTGTGTCACTTTCATCGACTTACAGAAGGCCTTTGATTTAGTTAAGATAGAAGCACTCGTAGAAGCCCTTGATAGACAAGGAGTTCCTACTCAGTTCATCAAAACTCTTCGTGAGGTGTACAAAAATTTCACAACCAACACCATTTTACAACGATATTAACGTTGACGTCAAAAGAGTAGTTAGGCAAGGCGATGTAATCTCGCCAAAATTATTTACCGCTACCCTGCAAAACGTCATGCGAACATTGGAATGGATAATATGGGAGTGAAAATCGATGGTTGGCAGATACATCACCTTCGTTTTCGAACATTGGAATGGGATAATATGGGAGTGAAAATCGATGGTTGGCAGATACATCACCTTCGTTTTGCTGATCACATCGTCCTTATAACACCAGACATTAGCCAAGCGGAACATATGGTTGCCGACTTTGATAAGGCATTTAGAAAGAGTGGTCTTCGACTAAATCTCGCAAAAACGATGTTTATTAAGAACAGATTGGTTTCGTATGCCCCATTCGCGATCAGTGTAAGAGATGGGATCCGAAGCTCCGACCTACGTCAACGATCGAAAATCAAAGATGCCGTTCTGTGCCCCAAACAGTCGAAGATAAGGTGGGCCGGACACGTAATGCGTGGGAATGATTACCGATGGATAAGTGCTGTTAGTGACTGGATTCCTCGGGATGACAAAGGTACTGCAGGAAGACCACCGACCCGATGGTCAGAATTCTTCACGAAAAGCCTGGAAGAAAGATATAATGCTCGACAAGTCCCTACAGCGAGCATAACCCACTGAGCTACTCTTGCGCGCAACAGAGAAAACTGGAGGATTTATTGGCGCCCGCTCGAATCCCTCGACGATCAAAGGGATTACGGGTGACAGGTGACAGGTGCGAGGATGGTGACTTTTGTCAAAGTCATCTCCGCTATACTTTTGTGTCCTATGCGTCCCTACTGGCGTGCCTTGTCTTGCTTTTCGTTCGTCATCTAGGTGTTCTTTTATGCGGATACATAAAGGTCTGGCCGTTTCGCCAATGTATTCGTCTCCGAAAATACCACAAGAGATTAAGTATATCGTACCTGAACTCATGCAATCACCGTCCTTGCCAAAAGAGCAAATCACGCAATTTTCTGTTTCACATGGACGTTCATACAGGCAGTTACTAACTAATTGACGACGGAGAGTATCTGGTGGTATTTCAACTACCGCTACCGATTCCTCTAGATCTGCCCTTCTTATGCATCGCTTCATCGCTGCACTTATTTCATCGCTAATGAAGGGCAAGATAAACGGGATTTTCTTGAATGAATAAGATAAAAACAGCAAATGTGAGAGCCTAGAAAGACGGTTGTGAAGTTTAAAAAGTTAGCTAGAAGATTACAACTTGTGAAGTAATAATACAAAGGCTAAAAATCTCCTCGTAGAAAAGCCTCTTTAAGACCAACTCATTTTTATCAGAAAAGCTCTATAAACCTTCATATAAAGATATATAAAACTTTAGAAACCCTACATTTAGAAAAAATCTTTGATCCATTTCCATAACGATTAAAGATTTCTAGAAACCGTCTTTGTAAAATCCACGAATGCGTTGTTCGGTCGATCTACAGCAACCATCGTTAGAGGAGGGCCGATGTGACTCTATAGAAATAAACACCTTCTTACCTCACGAAGGGTGGTGAAAGGAGGTGATGAATGAGAAGAAGTTAAAGGGAGTAAAAAGAAAAAGAATAGCAATGAAATTAGGATTAAAAATGTCGAAGGAAGAAAACATGAAAAAATAAAGGCGATGAAAATCTTATATTAAATAAACCGCCATTGCAATTGGCTGTCCAGAAAGTAAACACGATTTCAACCTCTCTCGTTAAAGTGGCATATCCCAGCTCAGCACAAACTTTGTTAGTTGAAACAAAAGCCACTAGAATTTGTAGATTTCTGCCAATATAATGCAGGCTAATTTATTCTGGTTGTACCCAGGTAATAAATTTAACTTTATGGTAGCTTTTCCTTTCAATATTTTTCCTTTAATAAAAAAGAAGAATACCAGAATTTGAATGCACAGTGGATTCTGTAAAAAATACGTGATGGAAAATCTATTTTTTTAAAAAATTGTCTCCAAGTTTACAGTTATTTTTTCAAACGGCCGCTTTTTAGATGTGAAGACCTGCGATCCGGGGTTTTGCGAAAATCTCAGCTACATTAAAGTTGTAACTGAAAATATTGTAGATATAAATGAAACATAGGATGGACTCCTAAACAGATAAATGAACGCTAATGAGGTGACTACAGAAGTTCTGAGGTAGAGATGAACCGTTCAAAACAGGAAAATGAACTACTGAGAGTGAACTACTCGTAGATGCTCTATCGAAGACGATCTACACGAACTTTGTAGTCATTTCCACTTTCATTTATTAAGACGAAGCCTGGTTTCATTTTCTCAGTGTTCTCGAAAAAAAAGACAAAAAACCGTGATAGCATAACCTTAAAATTGGTTATAATATCTGGGACCTTCAAACTACTAGCTGCCAAGCTGCGTGCTGAATCCACGCAAGTGGTAGATAACCGGTTAAACGCGGACCAAAAGTGATCATATACATATCGTTAGTCAAAACTCAATATTCGGCGGAAGGATTCCGTCTCTCTACTGCTAAATGTCTCCAAGTTTACAGTTATTTTTTCAAACGGCCGCTTTTTAAGAAATTTTTAAATTTTTTCATCCACTAAACGTTTTTCGTTTTATAATATCCTGAACAAAATCAACGATTTCCAAACAGTTCTCCTTCACGAACTGAAACGACGACGTACGATAATCGAAGATCTTAAGCGTTTTGTTTACTGCCTACTTTTTTGCATGGCAGGGTATAGTGAGAAATATAACTTTAATGAAGCTGAGATATTTGCAAAACTTCGGATCGCACGGATCGCAGGTGTCTGCGGTGGGGAACGAGCGCGCTATTGTCCATTCCGGAGAGTAACACGTTCACCACCGCACCATGCGGGTCCTTCGTTTCGTCATCTTAACTGGGTTCACTGTCGATTTGGGCTCCCCATATAAACCCTGCTGTCGCGTGATTGCTGATGGCTGAAAATCGATAGAACTAGCTGAAAGGCAGACGAAGCAAAGGATCCGCATGGTGTGGTGGTGAACACGTTACTCCACGGAAAGGACAACAGCGCGTTCGTTTCCCACCGCGGACACCTGCGATCCGGGGTTTTGCGAAAATCTCAGCTACATTAAAGTTGTAACTGAAAATATTGTAGATATAAATGAAACATAGGATGGACTCCTAAACAGATAAATGAACGCTAATGAGGTGACTACAGAAGTTCTGAGGTAGAGATGAACCGTTCAAAACAGGAAAATGAACTACTGAGAGTGAACTACTCGTAGATGCTCTATCGAAGACGATCTACACGAACTTTGTAGTCATTTCCACTTTCATTTATTAAGACGAAGCCTGGTTTCATTTTCTCAGTGTTCTCGAAAAAAAAGACAAAAAACCGTGATAGCATAACCTTAAAATTGGTTATAATATCTGGGACCTTCAAACTACTAGCTGCCAAGCTGCGTGCTGAATCCACGCAAGTGGTAGATAACCGGTTAAACGCGGACCAAAAGTGATCATATACATATCGTTAGTCAAAACTCAATATTCGGCGGAAGGATTCCGTCTCTCTACTGCTCCGAATTGGTACATACATATCACAAGCACATGACCATAAAAAATAAGGGAGAAAATGTGCTTGACGATAACCAAATCCTTAGAAATACACCACGTCTTCAACTCCATTATGCATATTTAGCTTAAACAATGACTAGATAAGGAGTACCGATGTATGAAATCAGTGGTTTTTTCTCCCAGGCAGAATTGATGCCAATTTGCCGACCGCTGAGGTATGATGGGCTTGCTTAAATAAGGGGCAGGATCAACGAATGGATGTGTTTATAGTACCCAGGATCGACTTTCTATTAACCTCAGCACTGGATTATGAATTCTTCGTTTTCTCTCTCAGCAATCGCGAGGTTGTTAAACAGCATACGTTTACTTCCATACAATAACACACATACAACACAATCGTAGCTGACTTTTCGGCAGAATCGCCTTCTTCAGAGCCGCTTTTTTCACCTGTCCTCCACCGAGGAAGAACAACCGCTCAGAGCCGCATATGGCTGACATGAAAGTAAACGGATGTGTTTATGTATAAAAGGCTTGTTGACCATTCGTATGTGTATGAGTAAACGTGGTTGCATATGATGAGACTACATCTTGGTGTCGTCAACTCCACAAGAACACTTAAAACTAAGCAACTTTGCAATAAATGAGAATTGATTGGAATAGTCGTCTTCAACTGAGTACTCCCGTATGAACTTTATAAGAAGCACTGGCTTAGCGAGTCCATTCGTCTTTTCTAGTAGTAGTGCAATAGTTTCTCTTATCTAACAGCCTCTGAAGGGTTTGTCGCCTCATCGCGGCTGGGAGCTGTTCATGGGTGCCGGGCTATAATGTACGGAGGGGAAATTCACCATATCAGCAGCGGCTCTCATGCTTAGACGGAACGGAATGTGGAATTTCCATCAGGAAGCCAGCTAAAAGTAAACCAACACCAAAACTCACCACCGTTCTAGCACCAAATTAGTAGCACGGTAGGAAATCTCTCTCTGATTCATAAGGGTGGCGGCTGCCTGTGGTGGAGACGATCTGGGGTAGACTTTGGCCAGTTCCGACTTGGGAACTCTAGGGAGCCTCAATGGCCAAACCACCAAAACTCCGAAAAACGAGGTTATGCTGGGGCCCACACAAGCAGCACAGCCAGTGAAGACGTGCCATCTAACTATCCAAGTAAGTGTATTGCCTAATATAGTGAAAATAGGTCTTCTATGGAATATGCCTTTGAAGTAGTCGATCGAACGAAGCCTGCCGTGTCTGCGATGCGACTTGGGCATAGGAAGCTCTTCTATGGATCAGTCTGGATCATTTAGCAATTTGGCAGCTTAGGTGATTGAATGATTAATTTTTTTTCCTTTTGAGGACATAGACGAAACGGAACATATCAGCGAAGTGGACATAAGCGGAAATTTTACTTAAATTTCTAAGAAATTTACCAAATCATTAGATTTCAAATGGAAAAAAGTTGAATGCAATAAAGAAGTCCTAGTCCATTTCAAAAGAATGAAAAATTTCCACAAAAACACGTTCAGTTAGCTCACAGCATCCGAGGATTGACAGTAGACAACGCATAAGCCTTCGTCAATGGGCGACCGCGTGACAACAGAAAGTCCCTGAAAAAACTCGATAGCGTTCGAAAAAATATACATATCAAATACAAAAAATAAAACATAGAAAAGATAAAGGTATAAAATAAAAAGTATGCTTCAACATTCGTACTCATATACGCCATTGCTGGCCTCTGGCTGTCAGTAGCAATAGTAATAGTATTAAGTAAACAGGGCCACGTTGGAAAACAACGTATAGAAGAAGTCATCTCTTATTTGAGGTGTTTAGATGTAAATGGGGTTCAGTGGTGGTTGTCAAAATCCTATAATCTTCTGGATTTTTCGTCAACGGCGTCGAGTTTTCAGGAAAGGATATTTTTTAGCGCAGTAGTAGTTAACACTGTAAATCGATTGTGAGTAAGAATATGGCATCAGCTACTCGATGTAACTTTGCATTCAAAAACTACAAAACTTGATAATTTAAACAAATTTAGCCCCATTAGTGTTGTTAATTTACGGATTTCATCAAGTCTATTAACGCACCCAGGATCAACCCAGGATTAACGGATCAATAAAGAGCCGCTTTTTTATGTCGTCGTGTTGACGTAGTAAGTTGCGTATTGGTGTACCCTTCCAGGCTCTGAAGAAGGCGATTCTGCCGAAACGTCAGCTACGATTGTGTTGTATGTGTGTTATTGTATGGAAGTAAACGTATGCTGTTTAACAACCTCGCGATTGCTAAGAGAAAACGACGAATTCTATTAACGCTTTGATACTAATACTACTAATACTTTGACACTAATACTTAATACTTTGACACTTTACACAATTACTTAAGCATTTTGATGAACCATTTTCAAATGTCTTGCAGGTCTCAGACAACTGCATTCACTTCGTTGTCTTATAAGCGCCATCTGAAGAGATTGCCGTGTTCAACTGGAGCTTCAAGGTCCTTGTGCTCTCTCCTTATTTACATTTTGAACGTTGATCAATCTTGACTTTTTCCTGTAATTCTGAGATAGCCGCAACGGCTAAGAACAAGGTGTAGCTAGTTTTTATAGATAGAAGGGAAATTTCTCGCATTGCACCTCAGATTACTCAAGCGTGGTAGCTATTCTAGCCATGATAGAACGTCTCAGGCCTTCGACACAGGCTTTCATTGACATTTCTGCGCTCAAAAGCTTTTGTGGATCAGATGAGGTTGATCCTAAATAAACCTTAAATATCTTAAACAACAACGATTTCTGTGAAAGCAGCGAATCTTGCAACTGGCCGACTGGCAGTTCGAAAGCGATGTAACGGAAAGATTTATTAAATGTTTAAATAGTTAATAAAACAACAAGTTCGTTAATCCTCTTATCATTTACCTATTAAAAGTTCATTGGAATATCTTCTTTCTTTCCGTGCTCCAAAAAGCTTTTGTGTTAATTAAGGGCACGACGACAGAATTACTAATTAACTAGGTTTGAATTAAAGTCTGCACAGACGATGAAAGCCGAATGTCTGATGTCTGATTGTGCTCCAAGAATAGCGAAAGTGAGACGGAGCTTAAAAATACAGTATGTTACCAGGACGTTTAGCAGGATTAGGCCTTTTTAAGGTCTGAAATATTAAACATGATGAAAAAATTGACATCGACTTTCCTCGATTTAGCTGGTCAACTAATACCACCTCCCCCCACTGCTGCCCTAGAAAAATCAAAATCGCAAAGCAATAAATAAATCCTCGAGTGATCCATAAGGTCTGGCGGCTTCTTGTGATGAAAACGTACAAATACCCTAGATGATTTAATGAATACAGGAGTAACAGCGCTCAACAGGTGCTCGATTTGCCAGTAAGGCTTAAAGGCGACAGAGCTAATGCAAAAACACGATCTATATTGACGACAGTTCCAGGAGGATGAAACGAATAGAATAAGTACCGAGATTGCATGAAACCTGAGGACTACTTCTCTAAAATAAAAGTAGTCCGGTATTAAGGACTTATTGATTCCCATTTCAGCTTGTTATTACTCTTTGGAAACATGTCTTATGATCTTTCACGACTAAGAGGGCTCGGAATTGAATACTGTTGGACTTTCTGCTTGCCGAACGTAATTTTACCAAACGAGCTCCAGTTCTGGTCGACATTGGACCACTTAATATCGGATTTCAATTTTACCAACCGACGTTGACATCTGAGAATTTGATGTGTAGGGTACGAAAGGATTCAGATTGACATCTATGACGTGGTGAAACACTTGAAAGGGTTATGAACGTAAAAGAAAAGCTTTCACAAGCACATCATTCCCTGCTTAATGATAGTCATATAATGTGATAACTGTAGTTATTGTTTATTTTCCAGAGATAGTATAAAATACTTTAGCAACTCCTTAATATTTGCATGTTAAGAAAGGTGAACGATTTCATTTATGGCGAACTTCAACGGCAAAACTACTGTAGAACTTGAAATGAAATGCGCTAGACTGTTAGACCAGGCTCTCCAGAATATGTTGAATTGTAGAAAATATTGTAAATGATAAGCGACAAGGCAATTATGTTAACCTTCTATCTCCTGTCCGCTATAATTTTTCATGGCAGGGTAAGATGTGAGTGCCAACCACAACGATGCTGAGATAATCGCAAAACTTGGAACCCGGGCCAGATCGAACCACGATTTCCCATTCGGGGATTCGCGCATTGCAAACTGCGAAAGAGAAATCCTGATTTGATCTGGCCCGGGGTACAAGTTTTCTGAATATCTCAGCATTATTGTGGATAACATAATAGTTACTGAAAACGGAAAAAGTACTTATGGGAAAACATGTTGAAAAATGGAAACAAACAGTCTGAGCAAACTTTCGGTTTTTCTTGAGCAAAACAGAAAGAACCCAACTCAAGGAAAGATGTTCTTTTCATAGAATGATTTTGAAATAAACAACGTCTGAAAAATAGAGAAAAAGGGTACCTACGGTTCAATAAGTATTCTTACTTTAAAATTATAGCAAAAAAAGCTTTTCATCTGCCCCCACCCAGAAATAATTGTAACAAGAAAAGCCTAAAGCAAGAAAAAAGACGAAAAACCGTCTCTTTTACATCTGTAATTACGTGAATAATTAAACAGTGCGAAGAAATTATCGTTACCACCTCGATCGCTTCAATGACGTCGGAAGTGTGGATAACGATGTTGACACATTTTGGATAGAAGCTGAAAATGGAGAAAAAATTAAAGGCATCTAATATGAACACAAATAGAAGTTAGATTTCCAATTTATTCAGTCTTCTCAGCCTCTTATTCTTTCCTCCTTTGTTTCCTTTCCCTCCTCTACTCCCTTTGTATGTTTCTGCCTCTCTCTCTCTTTCTTCATTTCTCTCTTTCTCTCTCTCTCCGAAAAAGTGTGCAAAGAATAAATCCTGAAAAGTAAGTTCTTTTTGAAAACAACATACTTAATTCGTACTCTTAAACGGTATTACCGTACTACTCTAAATCGAATAAACTGACCACATCGACTGTCAGCTTCGATAATATTTCATCTATTAAACAAAAATAAAGACACTAAAAATTTTTTTAGCTGTTAACTGTTTTTTTAAAATCCACATTTCCTTTCTTAGCCATACGAATTGAATGTCGTGTGAAACATTTGCTAAACTATCTATAATATCAGTTTGTGAGAACACAAAAAGCTACCTGTTGTTTACCACAAAGAGTCCTTAAGTTTAAACAATTCCGTGCATTTTACTTTTCTAACGGCCTCCTGCGGGTCCGTGTAGCACAATGGTTAGATGTGTGCTGCAATAAGCACATGCTCGTTGGTTCAATCCCGTGCTTCAAGCCCCGCCAAGTCTGCCGTCTTTCCAGGGTGCGCAAATTAGTAGTGCAGTTGTTCGGAAGAATAGCAGCACTGTCGTGATTCAACAGTAGGCCGCCACAAGTCATTGCAAAAGCCTAATATGGATTCAACCAACATACGCGATGCACGATATTGCGAATTGGATGCGATGCATGGCGCATAAACAAGGGATTGTTTGACAACGAGCACTTTATCTTTTACCCTCTAATCAGTTGCCACAAATTCTTTAGAAGTATTCAACTACTACAGTGACTTGTTATTAAAAGTTTTTTTTTTTTTAACTCACAAGTGGGCTCTTCTTATTAATAGAAAACGGCTATCGTGTTGACATCGTAAACTTACGAATGTCGTGGAACCAATGTATTTCTTCGAGACGTGGTAACTTTTGTTGTCGTCTGAATTGTTTACTTCCCGAATGGCTCAACTCGGATGGAGAACCAAACGCTGTTGTTAAGCTCATACTCTACGGGAATGAATAATGTAGAACTACGGTATTAATATTATACATGAAGTGGATTGTAACATCGAATTTGTTAGCTGTAATGAGGCTTTTATGAATAGCGAATGGAAAGGCACCGAAAATCCATAGCATACATGAAGAATTCATAAAACCACCGTAGTTCACAATGATATTGACGAGATACACTGAATTGCTCGACAATTCTGAACGAGAAAGGTAAGGTGTCATAGAACAAAGTGGCACGAAAATAGGAAGAATTTGTAGAAAAAAGGCACGTGTGACGCAGTGGTCGAAGGCATCCTGCAACATAGGCGTGGAATCCATCTCCGTGGCCATGGCCCACCAAGCCTTCCATCCTTCCGAGGTCGGCAAATTGGTACCAGGCCTGTCTGGGAGGACAGTAGCACTGGCTCCACACATCGGCTGGCCAAGTCATGGTAAAAGCCGGATATGCATTCAATCACCTCAGACGATGCTCAATGAAGTCGAATGAATGGCGCATCCCTCAGGGATTGATCAACGCTGAGAGCTTTATCTTTTTTTTAACAGAAAGATAGAGTATGAGAATTAGTAAGAGATTGATTACATTAATGGACGATTTATCGGAAATCCCTAAGAGAATAATCCTCTGTGAAGATTAGAGTAGAACACAATGAATATTTAGACTAAGGCATCATGAAGAACGCATGAAGGAATACTGTAGCGACTTAGCGTTTGTTCCTAATAATAATTCCATCGATTTAAAATTGATAGATGACTGACGTAAGTATATGTTACTGAGGAAGAATGCGATATAAGCAAAAGGTCAAACAATGACACATCTCAAAATTGTCAGCCTCTATAAACAGAACGGAATGAAGTCAGATATTGAAAGTGGATAACGTTGAAACCAGCTATTTGTATGCGATGAACTGCATCTTCTTCTCTGCACGGAATAAAAATTTTATGGCTTATATAAAAATAAGACAAAATCAGAAAAAAAGGACGTTACATTAACTTTACACAGGCTACAATTCTTGCTTAAAATAACAAAAAAGCCAGCTGAACTAATAACTTGACAATTGGGATTTATAACGAGGTTTGTTACCTTCATCATGATCTTTTAGTACTTTGCTTTCATTTAACTATACCTATGACAAAAAAGGTAAGGCTGAAGATGTAGCGCAGCGCTTAAAGGGAACATGGGGTCATGGTCAGTTCCACACTGCCGCCGCTGAAAACGAGCCCTCCATCCATCCGGAGTCAGAAAATTAGTGCTAGACTTACGCGGGAAGATAAAAGCACTGGCTAGATATATCGGTAAGAACTCAAAATTGATTATGTAGGCCAGATGTGCACTTAACCACTCAATACGATGCTGCGAATGGAATGCAATGCATGGTGTATCCGCAAATGACTGAACGCTTAGTGATCTATACTTTATGATTAGCAATGAGTTAACCATTTGTGTTCAAACGACAAACGAAGACCAGGTTCTTTTCTGCCGATTTTGGAGTAACAAAACAACGATAGAGCGTTAAAAGCTCTCGGTGTTGATCAGTCCCTGAGGAATGCGCCATGCATTCTACTTCATTAAGTATCGTTGGAGATGATTGAATGCATACCTGGCTTTTACAATGACTCGTGGTGGCCTATCGATGTATCGAGCTAGTGCTGCTACCCTCCTAGACAAGTTTGGTACCAATTTGCTGATCCCGGAAGGGTGGAAAGCTTCGTGGGCTAAAGGGACGAGAATGGATTCCACGTGTGTTGCTGGGCGCTTGCCACCACTGTGCCACACGCGCCCTTTTTTAAACATTCATATGACTTGGTTATTCAAATACTTGACAATGAATAGGGACAGCTACAATTGAATGGTGAAGCATTCTCTATACAACAAGATAGTGAACGACGCTTGGATACACACGGAAGATATCACGTCAAAATCGAATCGCAGTAGACGAACATGTTGACCACAAATTTCAATGCATGATTCTTTTTCAGGTATCAGTAAAGAACTTTAAAATTCGTGGCTCATTAGTTAAACCAAGTCTGCAAAGGAAATGACGTCATCGCATTGGCATGTTACATCGCTACATGTTCTCGGGTTGAATAAAAATGAAACGGCATCCTATTCTTGGAATAAAAATGATCGTCAATGAGTTTGATGTCTAACAAGTTACAAATTTTTATTAAATAACAACAAATTTGCTTCTGGCACACTTCATAAAAGTTTACTGTAGTTTTATTAGTTATTTAATTCAGCGTTTTCTACAGCTCTAACAACGACATTCTTGCTTACAATCACTACCGTTGTTATTACTCGCTTCCAAATTACTTTACAAAATCTTCAAGCCAGAAAATCAGTGACTTAGATTTCCAAATAATTCTAGAGAGAGCCTTTTTTTAAGAAATATACCGATAGAACCACAATGACGCTGAGATAGTTTCCAAAGCTCCGGACCGCAGGTGTCTGCGGTGTGGAACGAACGGGCTATTACCATTTCCTAGGGCTAACCCTTTCACCACCTCACCTCGCCAGACCTTCGCTTCTGCTGTCTCTCAGCTAGTTCTATCGATTAGTGTCATCAGCAATCATCCGTCAAGGGGATTGATCTAACGAGCCAAATCGACAATGAACCCAGCTAAGCTGAGGTTATACTAGGCAGACATAAAAAGTTGGCTTTATACCGATAGATATTAAAATTTAGATTTCAGTTGAAGTCAACTATCGTAGCAGACGGTTCGGCAAACTTTCACAATTATTTTAATGAAGTGGCGAATGACTGTCAATTATTTTCCTCTACTGGATGATGAAAAAAGGCACAAACGGAAGCAGTTATGATCATAAATGCAGATGAGTTACTCCACTAAGCCACTTTGAAAAATCTGGAATGCCATTTTGAAAGCAATCCGGTTTTTTAAGTACGATTTTCTTCAGCTCTTACAAGTACGAAAGGCTGCTCCATTGTTGAAAATATTTCAATTGCAAGAGAAAGGTAGACAAATAAAAACCAACTTCAAAATTTGGTTGGAAGCAAAAAAATGAGACAATGAAAATTTCATTAAAAACGATACACGTTTTTTCCTTGGCTAAATGAGCGGAAACGCCCAATGTTTTTCAGCGTCTACTTTTGTCACGTGCGAAGTGAAATGGAAAACTCGTCCGAAAGCGGTTTTTTGCAAATTACTAAACATGCAGAGAAGCTTTTCACGAACCACATCTGGCGAGGAGTAAGCAAGATATCTATAGGAGACAAAAAAGTGTGGGAAACAAGTTTCTTGTGGCAAAAAAAACGGACCAAAAATATGCATTAAAAACAACGCATGCGCCTGTGCTGCATAGTCACAGATGCATTGATATAAATGAGGATATTCATAAAGTTTTTACTGAGAGAATAATAAATCGACAAAAGCGAAATGCACACGAAGGGAGTCAAATTGTCAGCGTTGAGACAAATTAGTGACTACAAATAGAAGTTTAGGCTTCATTTACTGTCTAATCCTCTTCACAGTAACCCTACTGGGTCACCGGTAGCCTGCCGTCTCGTTGATCGTCCATGAACTCGAGCGGGGGCCAGAAAATCTTCTATTTTCCCATTCGCGTGCAATAGTAGCCAAGTAAGCTCTGCTCGCTCTAGGGATTCGTTGAGCATCACAGCTTTCCTCTAGGCTTTTCGTGAGGAACTCTGACCATTGAATCGGTGGAAATCCTGCAGTAGTGTTGACATCCCTAAGAGGTCAGTCACTTAGAACTCTAGTCCATCGGTTGTTGTTAATACGCATTAAGTGTCCGGACCACTTTATAGGCAACGAACAAATTTCAGACGAATATGTCAACGCAGAAGGAATCTTGGAATCGCAAAGTGTGGGCACAGAGTTGGGTGTTCCTTGTTCTCTTCACAACATCCTCGATGCTCTTGAAAGCTTCCCAAGCCGTTCGTTTTCTTCTGCTCAGTTCTGGAGCTAACTTGTTCATCACACTGATTTTCCTAGAGAGACATAACTGGAGCATTCGGAGATATTCGTTCCGTTGAGCGTGAATGGGGCAAACGAAACCAATCCGTTCTTCATGAGCATCGTTTTTGTGGGATTTAGTCGAAGACCAATCTTTCCACAGGCTTTATCAAAGTCGGAAGCATTCGTTCCGCTTGGCTAATGTTTGGTGTTATAAGGACAATGTCATCAGCAAAGCCAAGATGTAATTGCCAACCATCGATTTTCACTCCCATGTTGTCTCATTCCAATGTTCGCATGACGTTCTCAAGTATGGCGGCAAACAATTTTGGCGAAATGGTATCGCTTTGCGGAACACCTCTTTTGGCGTCGACATTAATATCATGGTAAGGTACGATGTGAAATAGAACACTTGAGATACTGAAATATGATTTAAGAAATGGAATAAAAATAAAATGTGTTTTTAGTTATTCACTTTTGTAATCGTCTATTAAGAGGTTTGTAATTATTTATTCGCTAGTACTTTACTGGCAAGTCGTGGTTTCTGGATTGTTGGTGTTTAGACTGAAATATAAATTAGTGACTACTCAATGTTACAAAGGCCTAGAATGAGTTCCAGATTCCTATCCGGAAGCCCAGTTATGAGTAAAGCAATGCCAGGAGTCTACAGGAAAAACCTTAGCAGGAACGTAGTTATGAGGTAGTTTTCATTAGGATCCGATTCATAAGCTGATAGCAGCAGCCTGTGTAACAACCCGAGAAGATTCCGATGAGGATAACCCCAGAACTCGAAGGAACGAAAACGAAACAATCGTTACTGCAACACACTTGTTCAGTGGAAAATGTGCTGAATGCTACGTGGTTTGTCATGAAGATGAGATACTCGTTTATTCAGAAAAGTATAGTGTTTTTAGAACAGTTTTTAAGCTCGTCCAGGGATTAGCAAAGAAGAAAAGTTGCGTTTTTTCATTTTTTAAATTCATTTTATACGACCCGTGTTCACGTCTACTGTGCAGATCCCAGCACTTCTCACATCCGATTCGTTCTATCACATCCGTCATCTATTAAGGTGTCTCAACACTTTACGTGTGGCTTCGGCCGCTACTTGAAGATTTTCATTTGGTCTTGAACGACGAAGAATGTTGGCCGAGTCGATTCTTCCTGGAGTGTGAGATAGCCGGACTAGAGCGTTCTCAATTGAATTGCTGAGACATTTTTTTCTGAAAAGTATGGTACCGATTCCCCAATCGTGGAGGGATGAGAGGTTTGCTGAGCATGGTGAGCGTTCGAGCCGCCACTGTTGTCGTGGTGATCAGCCTGGCTACTACTGCGCCATCCGCTCCTTGAGTGCTCATAGCGAAGTATAAATATTCCACCTAGTTCAGAGAAGATGAAACTAACGGTACATTCAACATAATAGCCACAATATTTTTATTTCCATAACCTCACTTAAGGGGCGCGTGTACTGCAGTAGTCGAAGACGCCCAGCAACACACACGTGGGACCGATCTCCGCTCCCCAGGCACACCAGCCTTTCTATCACTCCGGGTTCGGCAAATTGGTACCAGACTTGTCTGACAGAACAGCAGCATTGGTTCGATATATCAGTAGGCCACAGCCAGTCATTGTAAACGTCAGATATGCATTCAATCACCTCCAACGATGCTTATTGAAGTGGAATGCACGGTGCATCTCTCCAGGAATGATCAACGTCGACAATATTATCCTTTTTATTCTCTATGACCTCACTTCAGACACTTTGTCGACCCCAGAATTTCCTTTTTGCAATTCGTTTTCTCGCACCCACTGTCCATGACGGTTTTCAGAGTTTTGTATGGGTGAGGCTAAGGATTGCGGCTCCTTCTCGAATCTCGCTGAATCTACAAATCGACCCCAATATTGTTGAAATGTGATTGAGCAGTTGTGGGACCGATCGACTTGCGACCGCTTACAGTAATGCTGTGAGGCATGTAGCAATGAATTTATCTCTCAGCGGGTTTTCTATCTCACGCTTTTATCAGCAATCGAGCAAGGGCTACAATGGTGTGATGCGTGACATGTAACCCCCTGGAAAGGCTAATTGCGGTTTCGTCGAGTCTGGGGTTCAAGTTCTGCAAGTATCTCAGCACCAGCATGTCACTTCATACCCTGCCGCGAAAAATAATAATAGCCAATAAATAAGAAAGTTGACAACGAATTTTCTTCGCGAAGATGGACAGTAATCATATATTTATTTACTTATTTATTTATTTGTTTATTTTTGCAAGCCGGACTTGACAAACTTTACAGGTTCCATTCGTCTTTTTATCGTTGTGTTTATTGGCTCACATTCCTTACACAAGAAAGCATTTGGAATCCCGTCCTGGTTTGCATGCTACTTGTGGATTTCGTCTTCTTCACCAATGTCGTTAAGGTGCTGTGCAATTAATACACCTTGCAATCTTAATATAACTTTTAGAGCCCTGACCAGTATTTACTAACAATGGAGTGGAAGGCGCTTGTGAGTAGCATGGAGTTCTTCTGAAACAAGTCTAGTAACGATTCGCCTACACCGGAGCGAAGGAATGCTTGATTAGCGTGGTACAAGGTCAAACCTCTGCGATAGTGTGCTCTCTAATAAATAGCACCTCTAACAGTTGCGCTTCTCACGCCGTTGACAATATATTTAAATTGAGATATTTTTAATTTCACATCTCACGCATTGTGTGTAGATCAGTGAAGAATTAATTCAAAGAAAAACTTAGAGACCGGATGGAACTAGAAATATGAGCAAGGATTCTCACACGATGGAAAATCATGCGTTTAAAAAAAGGAAAACACAAGCTGAAACTAATCCAAGAAATTACGTGTGATACAATCACAATGATGCTGAGATATTTGCAAAACTCCGGACCGCAGGTGTCTGCGGTGGGGAACGAGTGTGCTATTACCCTTTTCGCTTCGTCAGTTTAGTAACTAGCTGAGAGAGGCGAAACGAAGGACCCGCATAATGTGGAGGTGAACGCTTTAGCCCCGGAAAGGGTAATAGCACCTGCTTTGCAAAAATCTCAGCATCATTGCAGTTGTATCATACGTAATACCCTGCCATAAAAATTGTATTAGGCAGTAAAATAAAATAGTTAACATTTTACTATTAGCACCTGCTTTGCAAAAATCTCAGCATCATTGCAGTTGTATCATACGTAATACCCTGCCATAAAAATTTTAGGCAGTAAAATAAAATAGTTAACATTTTACTACAAGAAAATCAGCCGGAACACGTAAAAATGTTTGCTGAGACGAGAACCAATAACTGAGAAAACAAGGTGCTCAGCAGGTTTGACAACGAACGAGACATATAGGCTGCTACTGTAACAAATTATGTTATAAAAATAGTCACAAATATCAATTTAAAGGCTTTTACCCCTGTTCCTACAACTTTATAATCTTTTAAAATTATCATTCTACGTTCTATAGAACCTCTCATTACATTCTCTGAGCCGTATTAACCTTACGCTGCTGCACAATTCGGACCACACATCTTGATTTCAAGGCGAATTTGATCGCGCTCTAATAACAAGCGTTTTGACGAGCCGTGCGCGGGGCAATGACGTATCGCCGTGAAAGGTTTAACTTTTTGCATCACAAAAACTGTATCTTCTCTTCACCTTTAGAGGGATAAAGATAAAACATTGGGTGTTGATCAATCCCTGAGGGACGCATCATGCAGTGAGCGTGCTTCCTCGTCAGAATTGTTTAAATACATATTCGGCTTAAGCAGTGAATTGGCCCAGCGATGTATCATTACAGCGCTGCCATCTTCCTAAACAAGTTTGGTACCAATTTGCCAATCCGGGAATGACAAGGCTTAGTAATTCACAGAAATGGAATTGAACCAAAGACCACAAGTACATTACATAGCGCTTCTAACCATTGCGTTAAATGCAACCTATCCATCTTTACTTAATAAATATAATTTATTGAAAACAATTTTTCATACTACAATTAGCAAATCAGAAACAACTGTTGCATTCATTAAGGACGTATGTTATCGTAAATGTCCAAGAACAATAACTTTCAGGTTTTATTAGTTTTATAGAAAAGGTCATCAACGAATACATGTGAAGACTCTTAAACGCCAAGTGGAAGTTTCACTCCAATTCAAATTGCAAGATGAGTGAGCGAACGAAAAAATAACAGCTACAGATAGTATCGAGAAGTGAATGGACAGAATATATAGAATTCTGTAAAAATAACAATCGATTTTCTATCACTGAAAGAAGAAAAATGATGAGAATGACCTTATATCATTTCATCCAGAGGGTATACGCGTTGGAGCTCAATGACGCGTGAAGGGTAATGAAACAACTGCAGCTAACGGCGAAAGGTAGTATTTTTTCCTTATTTTTTCTTGTTTCAATTATTAAAGTTATGAGATAAAATATATTGGCTTAAAGTAAAGCAGCCTTTACATTCGCATCAAATGTATTGTATGCAACGCACATCATGCATGCACTACATGCACGACCACGCGCACCGACTTCAATGTGTACACTAGTGTACGTTTTGGAGCTTACCCCTTGATTTCAATGCGCAAGATTTTTTCTGGTCTATTTTGCCCGCAAACAGCTTTTTTGCCAAACTTTTCGTATTCTGTATTCAGTCGATAGCTTGTCAAACCATAATTTAAAATGGGAAAAACCATGGATAACTGTTTCATATGCGGCGGTTAGATAATGGACGAATTTTTTTTCCATCGTCACACACAAGAGCTGTCCAAGAAGATTGGAACATACAAAGAGGAACATGGCGAATGCGTAGAGGCACCGAAAATATGTGAGCAAACCGAGGAATAGAACGACTGCCTGAGGAAACCTATGGATCGTGTATTTTGACAAGGCTCAAGGAACCCACTTCTTGATTTCAATGTGCATTCTGCCCGCGCTCCAATGACACTCTGTCGGGTAGGCACGCAAAAATAACCGCGAAAAGGGTTAAATTATTCCAGTTTCCTATAATGTTATACTAACTGTTGATGAAATGTAGAAATTCTGTGTCTTCATGTAGAAATTTCGTTGTAAAGCACTTAAAGCATTTATTTGAGCCAAAGATTTTCATCGAATTATTGCTTTCGTAGATTTATGCATAATCCTTAAGATTTTTCTCTCATTTGCTTTTCTGCTCATACCATTATCGCCATCAATCGAGTGCTGACTGAGATACGGTGGATGAATGATAAGCGGTAGAAGCGGGGAGCGCAATGTTTCATCACAATCATCATTCAGATAACAGAATGATCTCGCCCGTCCAGTCATCTGCTTCTGAAAAAATAGAAAAAATACAAATAAATTTGGATGAAAAGCTTCTTGAAATACATTGGAGGCAGGAAACACGGGAATTCACAACAAGAGAGCAAAACAGCAATTATGAGAAACATAACAGGACCCAATATCACGTAGAGTAGAAGAATATCTTGGGAAAGGTGTTATCACAAAAATCACCACGAATGCACTTATTGGAAGCACTTGAAGGAAACACTTTCAAAACATTCTATGCTTTTATGTTCATTTGATGGGACGGTGAGTGCAGTAGCAGAGATGCCGTTCAATAATACGAGCAAGTTTTCTGGTTCGTACCCGCACCGCTCCAACCAAGATCTCCACTCAACCGGTGTCTAGATAATAATACCAGATATAATGTAATAATACAACCTACCATTAAAAAGAGTAGGCAGTAAATAATAAGTTAAAAATGTGATTATAACTGCGGCCTCAGCTTAACTGGGTTCGTTGCCGATTTGCGCTCCCAAGATCAATCCCACTGACGGGTGATTGCTGATGGCAAAAGATCGATAGAATTTGCTGAGAAATAAGCGGAACAAGGGACCCGCATGGTGTGGTGGTAAACGCGGTGCTCTCCGGAAAGGACAACAGCGCGTTCCTTTCCCACCAGAAACACCTGCGGTCCGGAGTCTTGTAAATATCTCAGCATCATTAAAATAATACCAGAGTTCTCACAACCTACCATTAAAAAGAGTAGGCAGTAAATAATAAGTTAAAAATGTGATTATAACTGCGGCCTCAGCTTAACTGGGTTCGTTGCCGATTTGCGCTCCCAAGATCAATCCCACTGACGGGTGATTGCTGATGGCAAAAGATCGATAGAATTTGCTGAGAAATAAGCGGAACAAGGGACCCGCATGGTGTGGTGGTAAACGCGGTGCTCTCCGGAAAGGACAACAGCGCGTTCCTTTCCCACCAGAAACACCTGCGGTCCGGAGTCTTGCAAATATCTCAGCATCATTAAAATAATACCAGAGTTCTCACGATCTATTCTTGTTGTGCTGATGCAAGGTTGGTACAAACTGTCGTTCTTGTTGTTGTTGATGTTTCTGTTGTTGCTGCTGCTGATCGAAGACTGGTCTTTCGGCGACTTCGCCTTCCTCAGAATCGTGCTGTTGTGATTGGGACTGCTAGTGTATACGCACGTTCCACACGCATCAGCACGGCTCTGAGGAAGGCGAAATCACCGAAACGTCAGCCATCGATCATCAACAACAACAACAACAACGATAACAACGACAGCTTTTACCAACTTAGCACCAGGCCAACAATGGCAATTCGTAAGAGTATACATATCGATTATTTATGACGAGATTTATAGATGGTCGGTCCTTTGAGTTGTTAATACTAGAGTTTCCTAAGAAAAACTGCGAAAAAAAAACGAGAAAGGCTAGCGATTGCCTGTAGTGAAGACCTAGGTTCGCATCAACACCGTTGTCCCAGTGTTCCAAGCAGTCCCAATCACAACATTTTCTGCTAACATACTCATGCTCCATTCATGCTCCATTGGGTAGGCTTCCCTTATTGAGGATGTTGCCTTACTTTGATTAGCACCAAATGAGAATCGTAAAAAGAACGAAACCTACGAGTGGGATCCAAACCAGGACAAATACTTTCGTGAACGACAGATGGGTAAAGACAATGGCAAGAATAGAGAACAGTGGCTAAGATCGGCGTTGTACGTAAAGTCAGCCAAAATAAGTTGTTATACTTTTCGTATGCTTATAATTATACTGGTGCATTTGTCTTTGTACGCATATACACATATATCCTCTCAACGGTTTACCGCCTATTCGTAGCTGGGAGGTGATCCTGGGTGTCGGACTGCGATGTACAGTAAGGAGATTCGTCCCCCCGGCAAGGTCTCCAAAGTTGAGGAGTCCTGTGTTTTTATCTTACTTACTTACTTGGATACTTGGACAGTCCATCTTCACGAGTTGTGCGGACCCCAGCACATATGCCATTCGTTCCTTTCTCTCACAATCGTAGTCCATGGTGGCAGTCTTGTCCGAGCATGGTAGCGCTTGCGAGTCTCATACCGTGATCTCTAAAACAACTGCAGCTGCGGATACAGCTGACCAACTTTGTTTACGAACACGAAAGGTCCGCCCAACATGTAGGTGGTCGCCCAAGGGGACGTTTGCATTCGCTTGGAGTCTACTCTACTGCTGTTTTCGTCCATCTGTCGTCTGTTCTCATTATGTGACCGGCCCATTTATGTTTCAAGTTAGGACAAGAGGCAAGTGGTATTTCCGACAGACTTCGATGACCCTGGACACGGTTTGGATGTGGTCCATCCAGCAGTATCCTTTTTGAAATCCTGCTTATTCGACTCGTTGCGCCTCATCCAGTGTAATTGATATGCGCGAGAGGATAATCTTCGTGAAAAGCTTGTAACTACCGATGTGTCAAGTAGGCACCGTTTTCTGTTTGTCAGAATATGGTCGATTTCCGCATGAGTCATGCCGTCAGGAGATTCCCATGTCCAGCGGCGGCTTTCTTTCGTCTTGAAAAACGAGTTTCCATGGAAGAGACGTGCTGCCTACAAGAGTCCTGCGAGACGGTTACCATTCTCATTTCTTCCTCCTAATCCATAAATTCCGATCCTGTATTCGCTCTTTTTGGCCTTTCCTATTCTAGCGTTAAAGTCTTGGACAACAAATTTTTGATATGCTCTATCACTGCGGATGACTTTCTCCAACTGATAGTAAAACGCATTTTTTTCGTACTCATCAGCTGCGTCGGTTGGTGAGTAGCAGTTGATGATAGTGATCTTCTTGTTAAAGTTCCGAGATGTGCATCAGTCGTACTAGCCAGCTCTAATGTCTTTATTCCTCCCAACGGTTTACCGTCCCATCGTGGCTGGAGGTGTTCCTGGGTGTCCAACTGTAATGTACAGCGCAGGATCCATCCCAGGGTCTCCCAAGCTGAGAAAGAGTCCTGCGTTTCCATCAGGAAGCCTAACTAAGAGTAAACTAATACCAAGATCCACCACCGTCCTGGTATCAAAGTCGCATGGTGGCAAATCCCTCTGATCCACAAGGGCTGCGAGTGCCTATGGTAGTGAAAACCTGGGAAAGACTTTGGCCAAGCTAACCTCAGGGTTCTAGGGAACCACAATGGTTTAACCAGCAAATCTCCAGAAAACTATGATTGATCGGCGTCTGTGGAGAGTGTTCTGGCACTATACGTGCATAGTAAGAAACAATCTCTATGGCGTGTCGTACGTGTATTTATCAGATCCGGTTCTAATGATGTCCTGCGCAACCCGAAATTTTCTGGCCTCTCACCGGTCGTCTCATCGCCTGACGTCATAGCCGGGAGCACCCAGTGTGCGGGGTACTGAGGCTATCCTAATGCTGGTCGTGCAGATTCGTCCTCCCTGGAGTCCTGTCTTAACCTTGCAAGGGCGTATCCAGGTCTTCATCACTATGTGGATTAAAGATAGGTGTGTTTTCGGCGTCGAATCCTTCGCTCGGTCTTCCTACTAGTTGATTCGGAGAGGTGCTGGAACCGAAATCAGAAAAGAAAGTAGAAATGTAAAAGTAACCGACTGCTCAAGGACGATGTAGAAGCCGAATGCCTTCACTTCTGTGATGTTCGCTATATATATATATATATGGCTCTTGTGCTTTAATGACTAGAAAGTGCAGCAAAAGACAGTTTATGACCGCCTCAAACAAGAAAACTATCGAATGAACGGCTTCACAAAAAAGATGTGATGCTCTTGGTTTCTTTCCGGAGGATGGAATTCAGTGAGCAATTCTCCTAAGTCACATGAATGAATACGATAAAGAAGAAGAATTTTGATGGTGTTCGTTTAAAAACCCCGTGACTGGCCGATTACAAGTGAGATGGCATGTGCCTGTCTCGTACTAAATAAGAGTGAAGGCTCAAAAACGAGAATCTCAACTGCATTCTCAAGGATGACTGAAAATTTAGCTATTTACGCCAATGAATTCTATTAAGGGAAGCCCGTGAAGGATTGATCAAATTTTTCTCGGCTATCAATTCGCAGACATCTTCAGCGGCGAATGCCTAAGCCATAAAAACTTTAAAACTAATTTCATTACTTGCATACCTATAATCCGGCTGGTCACACCAAGACTATGATAGTTGTGTTCAACGTCGCAACCTAATTCTTCTTGAGAAAACCTGATTAGAGTCGAGACGACATGTACCTATCATGGTTGGAGCGAGCTTTGCTCGATCTCTAACTCGTCGAAGATTTCGGTGTCGTTGTTTAGGAAGTGCTGCCGATCTTGATTGCCCTCTCATAGTGATGGTTTAAAGTGCAGTTTTCATAGAGCGCCTTTATTAAATCCGAAAGCGATGCCATTAAAACAATGAGAGGACGAATCTGAACCAAAATATCACATAAATTTTCTGACTACTATCATCACTACACTCTGTTATGACATATACTCTTCGATAATAGTGGATGATCGTGGTTCTGTTGGCGCTTTGATAAAGAAGAAAAATAAACACATCCAATTCATCCTCAATGACACTCGTAAAAACTCGGATAAGTGCCAGCTGGTTTCCCAAGAGCATAATATATGACTTGCTTTTGGTAGAGATGAAACTGGGCAAACAATTTTTGACTTGCATTCAAATTAATAGAATAAAGACATATTTTCCTTTTCCTTCATATATATACATATATATATATAAACATATATGCAGACATAAATACGTATATTCATGCTTACATACATACACACAGAACTCACACAGATACAACTATGCTCATTTACTGGCTGCAGAGACCAAACTCAGCTCAAAAAGACTGGAGAGTCTTAGACAGAGTGCGCTTACCCAGCTTGCTCAGTCACGTCACATAGAAAGGAGTATAGAAAAATAAAGGAATATTAATATGAAATCCGCTATATGACAACCAAGTCCAATAAATCCGTTTAGAACGGAAATATAATCGCTAATTGTCGATTTAGGACTCGAAGCACTAAAGTATTGCAAATAAGAAATACTTGAAAAAGACAAAAAGACATTGCCATTACAAATCTCATTAACGAGTTGATTCTCTCAATCAAATGAATGTTCTTGAGTGAAAAGAGAATGAATGGCAGACTGAATAACGAAATTCTGCGGAAAAAGCTATGTCAGATTAAGTTAACGAAGCCTAGAAAAGCAGTCAAAGTCTAAGGAATAAAAACCTAGGCACAGAAATGGACAGAGAAAAAATTCTGCTTTGTGTAATTCTATTTAGGTTGCATAATAATGATTAATTATCTCCCAGCGATATGTGACCACGAAAGTTTTTCCTGCAGCATATTTTCACGATATCTTCGAATTTACTCCAATACATTGTCTCCTGGCGGTCGGTTGCCCTAGCACAGGACTGCGAGAATCCTATTCTTAAGGCATAGAAACGTCCATCCGATCTACAAACCCCGATGAAGAGCAGCGATGGTGGAGAACGAGGAACGTCTTAGGAAGATTGTCTCGAGATTCTAATGGAAACAACATTCGACTGCCACTCAACATGCTAGTGGGAAGAGAAGTCAACAGACGCTGGAACCGCAGACAAATTCAAATATTATGATAACAACATGCATAGTTGAGAGGGAACGAATAAAAGAGAATTTAGGGAGGAACGATATTTTAGGACGAGCCATGTAATTAAATAAAAAGTAGGAAGCAAGTAAGCTATTTTAACAGTAAGACAAGATTATGCTGTCATTGCATGACAAACTCTCCACTATTGAGACAACATGAAGTTGTTGAGAGGTATTTTGATGTTTGATAGCTTGGGCGACTTTGCCTCGTTTAGAGCCACCCTCATTTTGAAAAAGTGAGATCACTCCTATATGTTTCAAATACGATGATGGACGAATATAATTGATGATTGAGAAGTGGCTGCCAACGTATGTGAACCAAATTTGGTTGGCCTCATATTTTGAAAACGAAAACGGCTTCGAAATCAAAATAGAGGTTGGCAACCTCGCATTAGCTTAAAAGAGAAATTTTGTAAAGTAATATACAGTTTAGGCTAATGTAGAATTGATCTTTCGAATTACCGTTGTTATGAAGGATTAACGAGATTTTTTTATGAAGGAAATGACAAAGACGCAATCTAAGCACACTGTAATGTAAGTACGGTAGGCAGTGGGATCTGTGAACAATTTTTGCTCGGTTATCTGAATGGCCGAAGAAAACATAGTGCCTTCTCTAGAAGAGTTGTAGATGAGAAGGAATATGGAAACAATGATGGCAAGTTTAACCTATTATTTACTGCCTTTTCTTTTTAATAGCGGAGTATATGTTACGAAATTCACTTTAATGATGCTGAAATATTTGCAAAGCTCCGACTGCAGGTGTCTGCGGTGAGGATCGAACGCGCTATTGTCGTTTCCGGAGAGTAACGCGTTCACCACCACACCATGCAGGTCCTTCGTTTCGCCTAACTCTCAGCTAGGGAAAGGAAAAATAATGGCAACATTTATGCCCTTTATGAAGAGTGGCTAATGCCGCAGAGGATAGGGATGGCTTTTCCCATATCATTAGTGCATTAAAAATTGCTACAGTATGAATGGCTGATAAAACGTACCGTAGAATTTTCATTGCTCAAGCGAATACTACAAATCAATGTACTCTGACAAGACTATAAATAAGCAGAGGAGTTTTCTATAATGTATTTAAGAAAGCACTTTCTCATAGTGACAAACGGCAAGACAAAACCGTCTTACAATTTCGTTGGGTGAAATTCACGAAGTTCATCCATTTCCATAGAATCTATACGCTCACATAAAAACGATTATGTGCTCGTTAAGAAATGGAACCATCAGCTGTTGTCAACAGTTTCAGTTGTTTATGTATTCAACACAGTCCAATATTAGCTGAGGTGTTGGTTCAAAGATGTGGGTGGTTACTACTACCGCTAAAAATATATTATGGTTCTTTTACTTTTCATTTCCTGCCTACTACAATTTTCACAGCAGGGTACTATGCGAAATAGAACCACAATGCTGTTGAGATATTTGCAAAACTCTGGACCACAGGTGGCCAAAAAGACCTGCATGGTGTGGTGGTGAAAGCGTCACTCCCGGAAAGGACAATAGCGCGTTCGTTCCCCACCTTAGACACCTGTGGTCCAGAGTTTGGCAAATATCTCAGCAACAACGTGGTTATATTAAGATTAACTTTTAAATTTTATTGCTGTACTTTTATGTACCAGTCTTCTTAGTCAATACGTTCATAATATTTTGATAAACACTAACTTCTTTTAAAAAAGAAATGCCAATAAAGTAAAGAAAAACTGATACAAAATGCCTAGAGATAGTTGAGCCAAGAAAGCATAATGAGATTCGCGTATGTTTTCTTTAATATTGACAAAATTCTCCCATGGCTAATTTTAATGCGCTTGACAGAAGCATCTTTTAAGCCAATAGAGAGTCCGTGCCATGGTGAGCATTCGCAATGAGCTGAGAAATGCTGATATAAGGGATAGCTCGACATACGATGTCGTCATCGCAGGGAAACGCTACAGGTCTGCTGGAATAGCTCGAGCTGTGAAGCACCGAAGTTCCTTATTCAGGAATCGCTATTATACCAGAAGGGCCAGATCTGCAAAGCAGGAAACTTTTCACTGATTCAGTAATGGGCTTCCGACTGCCTGTCATAAAACGCTGAAAGTGCTTTTAGTGGTAAGCTCGACTAATTTTGGAAATAGCTGCCGTAAAGGAAGGATCCGAGCAGTAAGACAGTAAACCTCCCTTCGAATCAGCTCAGAAGGTTATCTGTGACAAAAACGTGAAAATGACTTAATACGGCTATGCCGAAGTTAAAAAAATACGCGAACTATTCCACATATTGATGGAAAGTAAAGACAGATCATGAGGTCGCTACTGGAGCCCTACAAAAACACAATAACGCATAGACATTTGAGAGAGAGCGGAAACGCACTGAAGGTCTATTGGGTCGAGCACGACATGTGATGTAAGGTCATTTAAGTAAGTATGTAAGCACGTCGGTAACATATTAGCTAGAAAGGTGAATAAAAAGTGAACAAGGAACACATAGGAGCAAAAGGAAAGACTAGTGAGAAAGAGAAAAGAAAATAATGAGTGGAAATTTAAATGACGCTCCACCACACATGGAGATTATACAAATTAAATTAAATTAACTAACTTTATACTGAGGGGCGCATGTGGCGCAGTGGTTGGAGACACCACTGCGGCACACACGTGGAATCGATTCCTGTGCCTATGGCCCACCAAGCCTTCCATCCCTCCGGGGTCTGCAAATTGGTACCAGACTCGTCTGGAAGGATAGCAGCACTGGCTCGATACATCGGCAGGTCACCGCATACTTAATGAAGTCGAATGCATGGCGCATCCCTCAGGGATTGATCAACGCCGAGAGCTTTATCTTTTTCAACTTTATACTAATTGATTAACTTGTAAATCGTCTAACTTACACGAAATCCTTCTCTCTCTACTAAACAGTGTAGATTGTGTGGAAAAAGAAAGCTTACGAATCGTTGCGGATAATCGTTAGAAACACATTTCGGTATCGTAACGAAATAACCGTAAGATCTCGAAAATTTCACTTCCAATTTCATCTCTTTTCTATGAGCTATTTTCCATTTTTCAAACGAGTCAATCCCCAAAATATTGTAAAAGGCAGCAAGATTTCAATCAGAACACCATCGACGGCGTATTGGGAAATTGATTTGAACAAAAGGAAAGAAACAGCTCCTGGAACTGAAAACTAGGAAAAAAAAAGACGGATGCCTAAGTTTTTTAACAGCACCATAAAAGTAAACAACAAGAAGCGATATTTATTTGTTTAATGCAAAAAACAAGACACTGAAAGGAAACACCTTGAAGTTTCTGGAGGATTTGGAAAGAAGAAGAACAAAATTAATGCTATCGGCTTGGTAATCGGATATTCTGCTACTACTCAAACTACGAATTATTACTTAAACATCAATTGCCGCAGCACTTCTGCTTTAGTGGAATTATGAGAAACGTTGTTATTGTTATTGTTATTATTGTTATTATCGTTGTTATTATGAGAAATTTACGAGATTATGCTTTGGATGTTAGCCGACGCAGTGAAGCAGCCATCCATCACTCCCACCATGATGATATCGTTAATGGCGATTCGATATCGCACGCCCTTGCTGAACAGAAAATTTGTGCTTCTTTAAAGGATCTGATTCTCCAGAAGTGATGCAATCTATCCGGAAGATCGTCTTTAAGCACACAGACTACCACTTTAAAGTAGCATGTGTAGCAGTGGTTGGAAGTGTACTGCTATACACACGCGCTCATTGATTCGATCCCGTGCTTCGGTTTCACCAAGTCTTCCATCTCTGCGGCTTTGTTAAGTTGATACGAGATTGCCTAGGAAAATATCAGTACTTATTTCACACATCATCAGCCACCGCAACTCAATGCAAAGGCCGGATATTCAGTCACCTCTAGCGAAGTCAAGAGCATGGCGGATCCTTCCAGCAACAGAACAACACCGAAAGATTTATCTTTATGCTTTACCTATTCGTAAATCTGTTATTATAAAAGATAAAGTTTGTAAAGCTTTCCCAGGTCTTTACCAAAGCCATTAGCCGTTCCTTGTGTACAAGAAGTAGGATTACTGGAATGAGATAAAGTGTACTGAGATATAACAACGGTTTCCGACATGAGTACCGTGGTAGCTAAACTTACTTAGATCCTCAGATGACTTGTTTTCAAACATTGTTAGGGTACCAGCACTTTTCCCACTCTCACGGCTGCCTTGCAACTGTCACCCAAAGATAGACTTGGCTCGTGTGTGGATTCGACGCAGCTTGATGATTTGTCGTCTCTTTTCCACATGGTATAAGTGAATGTTAATTAAACGTGACTTCTCCAGGAATCCTTGGATAGCGGCGAGATGATCAGGCACTCCACGGCTCTGGTGAATAAGGAAATTTTTCCGTCATGTGACGACAACGACTTCTCCGTGACAATAGCACTTCTTGCAATTGTGATAATGGTGAATCCCGCCACTGAACTTTTGGACAGAAATGCTGAGCGCTTTCGTCCAGCTGATATTCTGATAGCTGACACCGTGTGTAATCATCTGATTGTCTACTCTATAGAATCCTCCTATTGTTTAGAACTTTATAACATAACGCCCCTATACTTGTTCACTCACCATGGAAAATCCTATTATTCCAGTGGTATTAGTAAGAGTTTTACCAGGATCGAGCTTCTAGTGTTAATTGCCGAGAATGAATAATTTCACTAAAAGTAACAGAGTATCCGATGTTGAGAAAGTAAATGTGAGAAACGTGAGAAACTCAACATGATTGAATTACTCAACTAAGTCAAATGGTGCTTAGATGGAGAAGAATACTAGAGAGCTAATTCTCCTTGAAATGAAATAAAAGTCTATCTACAAAATTATTTCATATACTGTAATGAATGAATTGAGGAGAATTTCAAACATCTTAAAGAAACGAACACTATCATAGTTAGGGATATTCCGACTCATATTCTATGTTGTGCTTTGTTTAAATTTTGCACAATAATAAGTTAGCCGAGAACTAAAGGTAAAAAGTAAGAAACTTTTTGTTAAACAATCTAACGCAATATAGTGATGATGGCACCGATAGCACAGTGGTAGTGATGTCCGTTATCACGAACATGGTGCTAGTTCGACTCCTCTTCGTGGGCCAACCTAGCCTCTTATCTCTCCGGGGTTGGGAAATTGGTACCGGACTTGTGTGAAGAAACCATTCTTTGCAATCCAACTGGCAACGCTCCAGTCTGGCTATCTCAGGACGCCAGGAAGAATTGCTTGACCAACATTCCACGTTATTCGAGACGAAATGAAAATCCTCAAGCAGCAACCGAAGCCAAATGTCAAAGTTGGAAGATCTTTGTGGACAATGGATACAAGAAAATGAATTGAACGCGAAATGTGCTAGGATCCGCACAGCAGGCCTGAAGACAAGTCATATAAAAATAAAATAAAACACAATGTAACTATATTCACCATCTATTGATCTTTTCCTCGCGAATAAGAATTTATTAACTTTTTATTAGGTTCTTTAATGACTCTTGGAAAAAAGCCAATAGATTTGACTAAACCTGTTACCCATTACTGATACGTTTACTGTGAACTCAAGAATGCTTAAGACGAGATGGATCATCATCTACCGCTTAATCTGGCGATGAGCGCGAGACCAACGGTCGCCGTATACAATTCGACTAGGATTGCCAAAAAGAAAACAATTTTTCTGTAAGGAAAACATCTGAACTTTCAGTGATTACTTAAAATTAAAAGCGAAAAATCGATTTCAGGAATAGTTGAGGAAAACTGCTGAAATGAAGACATATTGATTGAGATAGATGTGATCGAGACAGATGGTTTGAACATTAACAAAGTTCATAAACACAACTCCATGCGAAATATAACTATCAATTAATGTGTGGTGGACAACTGTAGCCAGTGTAACAGGTGTAAAAGTAGTTAATCAACTTAACGCTAGAGTTTTTGCTTTTAGAACAGAGTCTCCGAAGAAAAGGAATGGAGTAACAATTCACAATGTTGACGTTCAAATAAGCGTTTCAATAACTCATATGTAAAGAACTATGAGTTCCAAAGTTATTTTGCTACAGATGGCTAGTGTAGCACAGTGATTAGAGGTGATCTCGTCTTTAGTTCGGTCCCGCACTGCAGGTTCACCAAGTCTTCTATCACTTTATTGGCGGAAAATTGGTACCACTACTGTCTGAGACGAGGGCGCGTGTGGTGTAGTGGTTAGAGGCGCCATTGCGGCACGCACGTGGAATCGATTCCTGCACCCATAGTCCACCAAGCCTTCCATCCCTCCGGGGTTGGCGAATTGGAACTAGACTTGTCTGGGAGGATAGCAGCACTGGCTCGATACATCGGCAGGCCACCGCGAGTCATTGTAAAGGCCAGATATGCATTCAGTCACCTCCAATGATACTTAATGAAGTCGAATGCATGGCGGATCGCTCAGGGGTTGATCAACGCCGAGAGCTTCATCCTTTTTTACCCTTATGTTGTCTGAGACTACAGAAGTACCGTCTTGATAAATCGGTGGAACGTTGCATAGACCAAGCACAAGTGCAGTCCAATTTATGGTGCTACTAATAGAGTCGAATGCATGGCTCAACTTTAGGGAATTGACCAATATCAAACTTGTTATAACTATTTTTTATTGGCTCATCGTCTTTTGATTTGTCTCACATAAAAGCACAAAAATTGGATAGAACCAAAGTCGAAATGCCGAAAAAAAAAAGCTCAAACAAGTAATTGGCATTTTGTAAAAGTTTTATGCTGAGCTTGTGGAAAAGAAGAGATTGAAGCAAAGCTTTTCATTAATATTAAGGCAGCCCGTAAATAACGCAAATCCGGTTTCTAAAGAAAAGCGGAAGATCTACTGCAGAACACTTATATTCATGAGGGTTCCGATTCATGGAACTAGAGCATCATTTTGCTGCTTTTTTTTTTCGTCCCTATAATGAAATTTCGTTCCAGATGTTCTCATTTGTGTGTTTTTCCCAATTTTGAGTGGTAGAATTCTTTTCTAGCGTGAGAGTAAATTAAACATTCCAACGGAGAAGGCAATCTATTTAAGAAAGACGGTGATACTAAAACTCAAGTACGAGCCATTCTTTGTTTCTCAAGAGAATATCCATGAAATGGGTGCATTCTGGGCAAAGAAATAGCAAGAATATTTCCACTTTCTACTTATATCTTACCCAAAACTTAATAACTATACTCGAAATCAGCAGTCTATTGTTCTAGCCGATAAAATCTTTAGCAAAAAGTTCACATTGGAAGAAATATCGGTACAAATCACGGCCCTCTAGATTAAAAATAAAAAGATGAAGCTCTCGGCGTTGTCCAAATCCTAAGAGATGCGCTAAGCATTCAACTCCATCAGACATAGAGGTGAATGAATTCATATCTAATTTTTACAATGACTCGCGGTTTCGATTTATCGAGTCAGCGTTGTTATCCTTCTAGAGAAGTCCACTACCAATTTACCGATTTCAGAAGGATGGAAGGCTTGGTGGGCCTGAGATTTGAAGATCGACCCCATGTGTGCCGTGGGGCGCCTCTAACCACTGCCTTCGCTACACACGTCACTTTCTCTCAATAATAAAACTTGGTAATAGGGCATGCTGATAGGACCTCTAGGAATGCGGCACGCATTCGACCTCATTAACACTTTAGGTCGAAGGGATAGAATTCCACCTTAAACAACTTTAGAAACCAAATAGCAGTTTTAAAAAATCATAATTGCTCTTAAATACATGGAGTAAGCTCACCTCTATGACTCGCTGTATACTTGGAGAAGGCCACACGACGTTGTTATATATGTCTCTATAAGGCTAGGTCTTGCTTAAGTCTTCTATGTCTCTTCTATAGATCGATTACACTCCTAATTGCTCAAGTTTTTTATTGTCGAAAAATTACAAGCAGTTTGCGAAATACCATCTTCGTTTCCTAAGGGTTAAACGCCATTGCATATAGTTGAATGCATTTTCGACCTATGCAATGAAGTGCGATAACCTACGATGTGACAAATTGTTTTTGTTCTCCTGTACAAGTTTAGCAGTAATTGCTCAACACTAGAGGGATGGAGGGTTCAGTTTGCTGCATGAGAAGATCGAACCGGCAATCATTCCAGCATATATGGTAGGCCAACTCTAACAACTACGCTACACATACCATCCTATACTGATAGAAATGATGTTAAACATTGACCATGATTGTAAAGGCTTTTTTAAGGCTAAAATAGACAGTAAGAATATTTTGCACAGGTAGTGATCGACTCAGAATGATTTTATGAGAGTCAGAATTTAATTAAAGAAGCCTTCTTTTTCATGACGTCATAAAACTTCAGCTCATATGTGCTAAATCCATTATGCTTTGGCCGAATACCTTGCTGAAACCTAAGAAGAAACTTAATCTGAAAGTGATGGTGGAATCAGCTCGTAAATAGATGAGAAGTGATAGAAACGGCCAAATATGAATGAAATGAGGAAGACAATAAGGAAGGAAGCTATAAAGAAAATGATAATGAGAGAGTGGAGGACGAGAAGAACGAAAACAAGAGATTTGAAAATTATTACCAGTGTCCGTCTAAAAACCAAGGGGGAATCAAAAAAGGGGTTATTTTTGAATTCAAAACCATTTTTTAGTTACAATTCCACCATTTCTATAAAAAAACTCAACAGTAAACTTCTTCCAGAAATCGTGCTGACATTGTGAAACGAGAGCTAGGCAAATAGACTGAGGCAGAAAACCTGGCAACAATTCATGAGGATCTACGCAGATTGCCTGTGGTGAAGAGAAGATATGTGATCGCCCTAACACAAGTCCTTTGAAATTACATGGAAACGAACTTGACCAATCAGCAAAACAATCAAAATGAAATTGTTTTCGGTTCTGCACGACTCATGACAACGTGCTATTAAAGTGTTCAAAACACTAAAGTACGTCTTCTATTCGAGACACTGCTTGATTGAGTGAATTCAGTAGAAGAGCCGAGATATTTTTTCTAAACGACCCGTCATCACATCTATTATGCGGATCTCATCACTTCTTGTATCGATTCGTTTTCCTCACACTCGTCGTCCACAAAGAATTTCAAACAGTTCGTTTATTTTGGCTGCTAGTTGAGGATTTGATCTTTTTTTATGATTGTCGTAGAATGCTGGTCAAGTCGATTCTGCATGTAATCCTGGATGTACCCGAACTAAGGCGTTCCTACATGGGCTGGAAAAGAGCGTTAGGAGGGGAGTCGAACTAGCACATTCCTTTCTGATGGATTGCATCACTAACCACTATATACATGCTCTACACCAAATGTGCCTGAGCCTGAACTTGAGTCTTAGATTTGTGGAATCGACTTCCTACAGTTTCAGCACTTCTCATTAAATTTTATATTTTTTTTCATAAACAATTGATGTGAAACTACTACGGAATAGTACCCAGGATCGACTTTCCATTAACCTCGGCATTGGATTATGAATTCGTCGTTCTCTCTTTTAGCAATCAGAAGCAATCTACTGCGGAATGTTGGTATAACCTTTGTTACGATTTTAATGAATTTCACCTACCTCGGAGCGCGAAAGAGTTATATTGACATGTGACTTAATTGAGCAGTTCTTTTTATAAGCGCACAGTAAGGTTCGACACATAAATGCTGACCATTAGAAAAAAAACTCGTAAACATCGTTTAGGAGTCATTCATCTCGAAAGTAAATTGCACCCAGTCACCGGTATTGACATGAGAAGTGGCTGCCTAACGTATATAAAGAAGGCAGATGAATCTACAGGCTAATCCACTTGACCAATTTTGTGATTTTCTATAACTAGTTTGAAAGGTTCTGAGGGATTTTAAAGAGTAAAGTTCTAGTTTCTTCATAAAGATCGTGACTTCAACATCAGATGCTTCACTGTCATATTTTTGCCCACCATGCATACCGTAGTGGGATATTTCTGGATAAGTTGGACAAAATGTGGATGATGATTTTGTGTGTGAATCAAAAAATGTTCTTCTAGCCTCGTCAATATTTTCGTCATAAAATCTCATTAGGGAAATCAAGCATAGATTTTACCCTGAACGAATAGTCGTGCTATAAATCTCCAACAACATTTCACTGCTTGGACTTATAAAAATTGGAAGAAACGGAAGCAAAATTTATAGATAAAAAAATGAGTGTTGGAAGAAAAAAGATATATTATTCTGCTTAGCAATGTATGACGGAGAACTCGGTCACGTGACGACGACTACAATCGCTAATCAGAAAATTGTAGTGTGACGAGCAAGTAGCGTCTAATTCTACTAATTGAGGTTATTAAGATATACTATGGACCCTTATTCTATGCCGAAACGATCACACTAAGATGATTGAGACTGAAGACGTAGACAAGCCTATTTAAGGGCTAGCACATCGTGACTGTATGAGTCACCCGTGATTCATTTAACTTCCGACGTACTTACTGGTGCGTAATTATTTTCCGCAATAACGTTCGTATTACGTCGACGGATCCTGTAATACAGATATGTCAAGCCATTTAGTACCAAAAAAAAAGAAAAATTTTTGCATAATAAGACTAACAAAAAGTCATTTTCGGAAGAATTGTCGTTTACATTCGCGTGTGGAAAATTAGATGTCGCCTTTCGTGCTCACCATTGCATTCAAACAAAATTAAGCGAAAGCGAATGCGCCAAAACATTAGGCATTAAATTAAGTAACATCAGGAATGTATCAACGAGAGCACTTATCTTATTTCCCCGCAAATCTTTTCCTATCACTGGTTTGTCGCCTCGTCTCCCTCTCATAACTTCTTCGACGCCTTTAGTATAATGCACAGCTGTAGAGGGTATTAATGCGGTAGGTCCATCCCAGTTTGGAGAACTGGCCCAATACGTATGTCTGAAAGATTAAGTAGGTGTAAATCTACATAGTAGGAGGGCTCTGCAACCCTGGTGGTTAACCTATCGCCAAAAAGAGCAATAATAAAAAGTCTAATTCAAAAAGTTGGAACCACTTTGGGTCAATTCAAAGAGTGCAGTTTACTGAATAGCCCTGCTAGCGAGCGACAAAGTGAATGAATATTTTACCAGTACCGGCTCGGGTTAATGTCAATAGTTAAAGGAATAATAAGTAATGGAAAACGTTCCAATTGGCTCTTCTTTGCCTGAATTTGTTTTTCAAAAAGCCCTAGAATCTAAAATGAACGAAAATTCAGTTACAAAAATTTAATACACGGCCAAAAACCGTGCAACACTTTCGGATGGGAAAATTGCTAACATAGTCACTTCTGTTCAGTTTGCAGAAATCCTAGTGAAAAAAATAAATCGCTAGTGTGTCGCCATTAAAAATAATAATGAAGAAGAATAACAGTATAAAGAAAGGAAAGAAACACGACGGAAAATGCACCCATGAAACAAGGGCAAAGTCTCCTCGTTTTTTGGAATGCAGAAAAAATTCACTTGAACGAATGCAAACGGTTCGGCCTAAAGAATTTTTCTCTTCATAATTTTGTACACTGTTAGGGTCCGACAAAAAAACCATCCGTAAGTCCGAATATGAATCCATTGCAAACGGTTAACTGTCTATGGCTGATGCAATCAGCCGAATTCACGTTCGTCTGATCTTCATCGGACGTGTGGTCCGCTTAGGTAGTAGATGACACTCTATTTGGGTCTACTTTAGACCTTGTTGTTGTTGTTGTTGTTCTTGTTGTTGAACAAACAGTATAAACATGTATAACCACAGAAGTGAGTCCTATGCCAGGAAAATGACGTAGCGGTTGCAGAAATTCAAAAACATTGCAGATAATCTTGCACATCAGATAAAGTATAATCCTTAATCAAACCTGTGCACTTCGATGGCTAGACGATGAGTTTTTTTCGTTCTAGGGATAAGAATAAAATCGTGTTTTCATTCAACGTCGTTCTCAAGAAATATGACGATAAGGTAGATGGTTTATTTTGCCATGTGTTTGATACGAAACCAGGATTAAGCATGATTTCTCCAACTTCCCACTCAATGCCTAGCTGTGCACTGAATGGAGAAGAAAAATTTCCTGAACGACATCTCAGTACTAAATTGTGTTATCGAAGCAGAAAAAATACACCACATATAAAAACTGTTGCTGAGAGAATCGAATCTGCAGTAATCTACGTGAAGTTGGCTGAACATCTTCACACAGATGTAGTTGGATGTTGGCCTTATACAACCCGTCGACACTGATATGTATGAAAGCAGAAGCAAGCCGAACAACTTTTGAAAAACAGTACTAAATAGCAAAGAACAAGTAATGATTGTATGGAATTTGGGCCACAAGAGACTGATGAGCTTATTCATCCTTCGCCAAGCATGTTTGAAAAAAAGCAGAAGTCCTGAAGATTTTTAACGACTGATGAATTACAAATACGTAAGATTTAGCATATTTAGGAATCATTTTCATAAATGTTAATGCAATGAAGGCGGCAGCACTTAAAATCTAGTGGACCAATTTTTCTCCCTTGCAGACTTGAAACAAATCTGCTAAGAGATTTATAGATCTTCGCCATAGACAGAAGCCAGCCCATATGAAGATCTGTACTAGCAAACCCAAATACCAAAGCTTTTCTCGATAAGAGACGTCGAAGTCCCTCAGAGGTAAGATAATACTACTAGGGCTAGGATATGAATTAATAAACACTAATATCGTAAAACCCCTTTATAACTGTCCAACAAATCACTGGGTGAAAGATTTACTTCTACAACGTTGCTGAGATATTTGCAAAACTCTGGACCGCAGGTGCCTATGGTGGGGAACGGACGCGCTATTGTCCTTTCCAGGGAGTAACGCGCTCACCACCACACCATGCGGATCCTTCGTTTTGCCCGTCTCTCAGCTAGTTCTATCGATCATTTTGCCGTCAGCAACGTTGTGGTTGTATTGCGCTTATAACCTGCCGTGAAAATTGTAGTGGGCAGAAAATAAAAGCTAAAGCACTAAGATTTACTTCTATTTAAATGGACCAATATTACGAAAAATTGCGCTGGTTTCGGTACGTTTTCCATTTCATTGGCAATTTTGCGATCGATAGGGCCTTTTCTCATTGCAATCTCAAGATAAAAGTGCTAGAACTTTTCTAGTGCGTCGTCATAGGCAGTCACTTGCTCTTCCGAATTTGATTTGTGACTAAGTCGCTACCAGAGCGAAGAAGATGGCTGGCAATGGTTTATTTTGAGCTCTGAGCGACTTAATGGAAATGTTGAACTCCTTCTTAGCTTGGCAGATCCTGCTAAAAGAAAATTTCTATGTGTTTCATAGTGAACAACAAGAAATATTCTAGCCACAATGTGTCAACTAACGATTGAGGTATGGAAGGAACTACGGTAATGTTGGTAAGAACAACAGTGATGATGTAAACGACTTAAACGACTGTTCATCATTAAGCTGGGTTCTTTTTGAAGATAGAGCCTTATCTAAAGCGTAGCGCGTTTTTCAGATTGTACGATGATACCAGTAATAATGGCAATAATAATAATAATAATGATAATTTCGCAAAAAAGTAATAGTAGCAATTTCACTATCCGGACAACTTTAGAAATATTAGTTTCTTTCACATGAACTCAAAATATTTGCTTTGGATTGTGTGTACTGATCGAATATTCCTAATAGATTTGCACGTGTTACTAAATGAACACCGCAAATGTGAGTAAAGCGTAAAGCTTTTGGCGGTGATCGTTTCGAAGGATGCACGATGAGTTCAGTACCAATCGTAATTGGTCGTGTACATATTTGGCCAATACAAAGACCTCCAGTGGCCTATTGATTTATCCATTTAGTATTTTTACTCTCTTACAAATGTCTTGGACCAATTTTCCGATCGGGAATGATGGAGAGTTCGGTCATAAATGCCTCAGAATGGAACCATTAATGCTACATGTTTTGTGTATCATGTGAACGAAAGGTGTGTGTCAGAATACGAAAGGACAGAATACGAAAGCCTATATATCTCGAAAATCCAATTACGTCTCAAGGAGAGCATATCATCACTTTTGCCGTGTCCCGTTTGATTTTCTCACTTATCTGACATCCTACGTGTATGTGATGAACACTTACGATGCTTCTAGTCTCTACTTTCTTGGTATTTGCATTAGTTGAAGGCCTGCTATCTACAACTAGACCGTTCACTACTTTGGCCACAGTCAATGATTCTAAAAAAAAAAAAAAAAATAGGCGGCATCGTTAGTAGTGGTACTGATTTTGCTAGCGATAACAACGCTGGTCATGTGGGACAGCGAGATACAGTGGAAAAGTACATAGGCCACCTCTGTTCCAAGCATCAGAACGTAAAACAGCACTTCTGTAACTTGACAGAAGCCCTCTACCATGACAACGTAGTGGTTCCGTTCTTTATTAGAACAAATCTGCAGTTTGCAGTCCGCTTACATTGTATGGTTTCGACAAAAAACTAAGTCGATGATGCGTGAAGAAATTTGCACGGACCACAAATCTCCTGCATGAGTCGTGATTTCGAAAAGGGAATGAAGCACATGATTCCGAAGACATATGGAAGTGACGATGACATGTGAATATCCGAACTCGTTTTCATTACTATTAATTACAAAGTAACTGTCATACAAAAATTTCAACAACAAATATTTACTCGTACTATCACTTTTGAACATGTTTAGCTCTGTATAGGTGCCAGTTAGTGGCACATGACGACGATTCGTCCCTTCCCAACCCCACTAAAAACCGCTGTACCTCTAATTAACGAGAAAATTTGCGAAAAAACCGACATTAATAGATACACCAATAAAACTCGAAGAAACATTAACAGCTTGCGATGACAAAAATGACTGAAATGTTCAGAATGATTAAGAGAGTAGGAAACATTGCAGATAAGTTAAGTGAGAAAAACATAGCCACGGTGGCAAAATTAAGAATATCATTTCACTTATTCCTTGATTCCCTCACTAGTTTTTCTATTTTCCTCTTTTCTTATTTAGCCGCGACCGCGTAAATACTTATGAAGATGATGCAAAATGACAAGTGAAAAGGGCTCGGAAGTGATCAATGACGAAGGGACGCGCCATGAATTCCACTTCATCCAGCATCGTCAGAAGTGAGTGAATGAATGCATGTTTGATCTGCACAATGGTCTATCGTAACTTAACGATTTATCACCAACTAAGAATCGCTATCCTCCCACACAATTCTGGCACGAATTTACAGACACCGGAGGGAGAGAAAGTTTGTCGGATTCGGGTGAGAGATCGAATCAACGATCAGCTGCGCATTGCGGGACAGCTCCAAGCACCGAGTTACACACCACTTCACAAAGGTGGTATAAATGGTAGAATAATAGTTTCAATTTTTGTTCAACTCTGGGTTTCCACAAACTTGCGGCTCTGGAAAGACGGAATTACAGAGTCACTTCATCTTAGATCACCATTTCAAACTTTTGTGACAAGAGGTGATGGGCTAAAAAATGTCCTGGTCGTTGAGTGGCTGATTTAGTTATAGCGAATAATTTTATTCCTCTAGAAACTCCAGAATGGACATGTATCCAAGAACCCTAGCGCTTCAAAAAAAAAACAATGAAATCCAAACTGACAATGTGAAATCGGTGTTTTTTATGGTAACAGAAGAAACTTGTGATCACTTTCATTTATTCTACCAGATCGTTGTTCATTTTCTTGGAAAGAGAACCTTATAAATAGCATTCTTTTGCAGAAAAAAAAAACATTAGTACTGAATATAGGCTCCGTGGTTGCCATTAGAGCCGAACACGACTCCAAGGATGTGAACGACCAAGATGGACCAAAGACTAATCTCGCGATGAAAACTACGAATGCCATTACCGCATTCATTCGTTTCCGCACAAAATGACCAGTCCAACTATAAAGAACAAATTTCCCTCTTTCTTCTAAATTTAAATTCGTATTTTTAAAAATCTCCCTTGTGTTTTTCAAGGCTCGGGAGCATGTAGTGCAGTGGTTAGAAGTCCTCTGAAATATACTTGTGGCCTTTGGTTCAATCCCTCACCCCAGGCTCATTAAGCATTCCTTCACCCCAAGTTTGGGAAATTGTTACCAGAGTTGTCTGGGAAGGTAGCAATACCGACTTGATATATTGGCAGGCGCTAGACATTTCATGGACCACATTTGCAACCATTCACTTCTACAGCACAACAAATGAAATCGAATGCATGGCGAACCCCATAACTTGATGAAGGCCCAAAGTTTCATTTTTTATCTTTTGCCCTTAAATGCTTCGACGGTATGTCTATAAGAAATTAAATAGGCCCATCCGTTTGATTTTTCGACCGGAACAAACCACGCCAACTTCCGACTAATGTGCCACCAAAAGAGCGATGGTTCTTAGGTTCAAGTCGAGGCTTGTCTAAGTGTTCGAACAGAAATTTCGAACTTCTCCACATCTTATTGGATGTAATGAATCCTGCTGTTATTCACAGTTCACTGCTCAGGAGCACAAAGAACAGAAAGCGTTGTTTATGTTCAGCTTCATATTTCAATCGGATTTTAAGTCGTTTGCCCCAATATCAGCTGATTCGTCGATTACAACAGCTGAAAAATAGTAACACAAAATAGAACAGTGTAATAGAGTGGAACAAAAAACAATAGTTAGTAGGCGATAGAAGACAAATTTAACTTCGATCATTTCCAGCCTTATTTCTTCTTGTAAACAAAAATCGTGGGGTGCTACCATCTTACACAAAGTGAGCTTCTTCAGTGGATTTATGTCATTGTTTTCGAAGCTAACAATAACACGTGCCGCTCTAGTGCAACGACCAAGTGATGTTTGAGATGTGTGGCAAAGCGATATGTAATAGATCGTAGACTAGGCTTTAAGACCACCATAAAAAATATCAAAAACGTTCACCTTGTTTGATTTTCATTTACCGTCTATTATTCTCTCATTGCAGGAATTAAGTGAAATAAAACCGCAAGGATGCTGATATATGAGTAAAACTCGGAATCACAGGCCAGATTCGAACTCGTTATTACCTTCTCCGGGTGCTCACGTATTAACCACTACACCACCGAGGCCTTCAATTTAACGCTGCTATCAGCAGTCATCTGTCGACAGACAGGAATGATCTAAAGAGTAAGATAGGCATTAAGTCCAGTTATATTAAAATCGCAGTCGAAATCACAGTGTTTGTGTTTTATTTATCGCCTAAAAGTGGTTGAAAGAGAGGCAAAGCAAGAGGATCGGTAGTGCAGTCGATAACATGTGAGGGCCCAGAAAGCGTAGGTGCTAGTTAGAAGCTCATCTAGAGTTTTGAGCTTCGCAAATAACTCAGCACCATTGCGGTTGTATTTCACATAATACCCTACCAAAAAGAAAGAACAGGTAGTAAGCAAAAAGTGAACACTAATGAAATTCGAGTTTCTGCAGATTTTTGCTTAGGAATTATTCGCACCTAATTATGCCTGTAGGGCGCGCGTGGCGTAGTGTTTGGAGGCGCCGCTGCGACACACACGTGGAATCGGTTCCCTCGCCTATGGCCCATCAAAGCTTCCATCCTTCCGAGGTCGGCAAATTGGTACCAGACTTGTCTGGGAGGATAGCAGCACTGGCTCGATACATCGGCCGGCCACCGCGAGTCATTGTAAAAGGCCAGATATGCATTCAATAATCTTCAACGATACTTAATAAAGTCGAATGCATGGTGCATCCCTTAAGGATTGATCAACGTCAACAGCTTTATCCTTTTTTAAAACTGTTCCTGTAAAAACCGCCTTTGATGTTCAGTAGATTTGAAATCCTTTCCGACGTTCATATCTCACACATGCGATGACCGTGTTTCGTGTTTCTTAACCCTCCAAATTTTCCTTCTGTCACGACTAGTAGGCTTCATTAGTTCTCATTCGCTACTCTGTCATATAAATGCTCAGACATTAAACACTTGTTTTGGATAGGTGCATGTAGCATAGCAGTAATTAGAAGTGCTCTGGAAAAGGCACATGGTCTTCGGTTGAGTAGCGCACCCTGGGCATACCAAGCCCGTGGTCAAAAAATTGGTAGCAGACTCGTCTGTGAGGGTAGCAGCACTGATTTAATTAATCGGTGAGCCATGTCAAGTCATTGTGTAGCCGATATATTTAGTCAATCACCTCTAATCACCCCTAAGGTACTATGAGTGGAACTGAATGCATGGTGCATCCTCCTACACTTATTTTAGAGTCGCTTGTTCTTCAGATTTCTATCATCCGTAATGCTGCTAATCAACGAATTATTCTAAGAGACGCCTGTACGGGACCAGTCTGTATTCGCGTTTGTCGTTTGTTAGAGCTATGAACAAAATGCGCTATTCTGAGGAAAACGACAAACGGAGACAAAGTATATAGTTCTAACTTTCTACGATTTTGCGCAGAACGTATTATTTATTATTTACGTATTTATTAACGTACATTAGTTGACGTTTCGGCGGTCCTTTTTCAGAGCCTGGAAAGCTCAAATTGACATGCAATCTATTCAGCGTAGTCACTCTTAGTTCGTAACCTTCAGTTCAGTGGCGCCATTGCTTTAGTGTCAGTTAGCTGTGAAGTGTAAACGAAAACGTCGAACTTTTTCAATGAATGAGTGAGTCTAGCGGTGGAATGGAAACCTCTGTACTGCGTATTCAGCGCCGCTCGTAGTTTGATACTCAGTAATATCCTACACCAACTAAGAAGTGGTAAATTATCGAGAGAGCTGAACGATAATTACCATTCCTATTTAAACTGCTTAATAAGGCGCGTGTGGCGCAGTGGTTGGAGGCGCCACTGCGACGCGCACGTGGAATGCGCCCATGGCCCACCAAGCCTTCCAACCTTCCGGGGTCGGCAAATTGGTACCAGACTTGTCTGGGAGGATAGCAGCACTGGCTCGATACATCGGCAGGCCACCGCGAATCATTGTAAAGGCCAGATATGCATTCGATCACCTCCAACGATACTTAATGAAGTCGAATGCATGGCGCATCCCTCAGGGATTGATCAACGCCGAGAGCTTTATCCTTTTTATTTTTATTTAAACTGCTTAGATATAGCTAAAAAATAGTGCGCTATAGAAACAATGGTCCCACGAAAAAACGTATTGACTTTGAACTAAACATAACAAGGAGCAAACTGATACAAACAGCCACTACCGTCCTGGAAGACATCTAGTGAGTTAGCTTGGTGAGCGCTTTTAGTGAAGATGAACGTAGGAACACGATGCCAAAGCCAAATTTATAATTGTTTTTCCGGTTTCTAAAGAGCTTCGTTGAACCAACATCAGAAGTGAAAAGTCTCCTATGATCACCAGCGCCAGTTTTCACGAAAAAGCACCATTCACCTAATCAAGTGAGTCTATGCACAACTATTGTACAACGATTTATTTGCTAGTTGTTAAGTTCAGAATAGCGAAGTATGAAGGTGGAATAGAGTAAAATTTCAAAAACTCGCTCTATTGTCACTATCTCGAGATTAAGGATTCGAGAGTTGAAGAGTGACAACTGTTGAGGCTACCACTTCAAAAAGGCACTAACCACTATTTGCAGTCTCATCTAACAGAATTTCTCTTATGGAAAAGGACCATTTTGGTAAGAGATTTGACAACATGGATGGAAAATAAATAACCGTTGAATGGATTTAGAAACTAAGCAGACATGCTCGAGGACGGCCGCACCTACAACACAGGCGAAACTGTTTGTGGTTGAGGTCAACCAGCTCTGAAAACGACTTCATGGACTATGGAACGATACTCATACACGTCGCCAATCACGAAGTAGACCACCACCATGGACCACGATCGCGCCCGCGATAGGAGGAAACGAATGAGAAACGCACTATTCGATGGAATAGTTGCTAGTGATCCAACTTAACACATTGTCGTCGCTGTGAGCCATACATATGGCTCACTGTGGGCTTTGACAGTACTGCATTTACATTATAAAATTTACTCGCTTCCATATATTGCTCGATTATTACATTAGCACGTATTACTATAATATTATGCCAGTTTTTCCATGCTATTTGATGGCATAGAAAAAATCCAATTTAAAACTGAAGCAAAGTGAAATTTTATGTTCTTTCCTCATCTATCACAAATATGTCTAAAAAAACAACGACGGGTCATTGATCAAAAACTGATTGCAACTCTAAACGTTTTTCAACCGAACGCTGAGAAATCTCTCAAGAATGGATTGCAAAATTATGACAACCAAGAAAATAATGAAGGAATGAAGGAGTGAAAGAAAAAGTGAAAAAACCATGTTTCTTCGCTACTGTGACGGATTACTATAACATAATATCAAATTTTTTCTGAAGAGGATACGGTAGACACGTGTAAATAACCACTTTTAAGAGAATAGATAAAGGAAAAAACTCTCTGTGTTGATCAATCCCTCAGGGATGCGTCATGCATTCGACTTCATTAAGCATCGTTTGGAGATGATTTAATGCATATCTGACCATTACACTATATGACTCGCGGTGCCTCCCAACGGTTTACCGCCTCATCGTGGCTGCGAAGCGTTCCTGAGTGTCGGACTGTGATGTACAGCGGGAGATTCATTTCCCGGCAGGGTCTCCCAAGCTGAGAAGGAGCACAGCGTTTCGACCAGGAAGCCTAGCTAAGAGTAAACCAATGCCAGGATCCTCCACCGTCCTCGTATCAAAGCGGCACGGTGGCAAATCTCTCTCTGATCCATAAGAGCTGTGACTGCTTGTGGTGGTGAAGACCTGGGGCAAACTTTGGCTAGGATCTTCTTGGGATTCCAGAAAACCGCAAAGGCTTAACCAGCAAGTTTCCGAGAAATGGAGATTATGCTGTGGTCCGCACAATTAGTGAGGACGGGCCATTCAAGTAAGTAAGTAAGACTCGCGGTGCCCTACCAATGTATCGAGCCAGTGTTGTTATCCTCCAAGACAAATCTGGTAACAAATTGCCCACTCCGGAGTGATGGAAGGTTTGGTGGGCCATGGGCGCGGTAATTGATCACATGTATTTTGTAGGACGTTTTGCCTCCGATCACTGCGCCACACGCGTCTTCATATAAATAACCATAGCCACAAAAAATTCTAAAAGCTATCCAATGATAAAAATGAATAACGTTGTTGTCGTAATTTAAATAAAAAAAATTACTTGACCACTAAAAAACTGAAGAGAGCTCGTGATGTGAGTGATGATAAAACTGATATGGAACAACGAGAAACGTCCCTTGATAATATCGTCAAGATTACGGCCTAGATCGCATTGCGCCTAGGGAAATATTGTTGTAGAAAAATGACTTAATCTTCTTAGAGACGAAATTCACCTTCTTCAGATACTGAGTGAATGACATTGATAGGTACTGAACTCAGCTAAGCACCTCCACAATACCACAACAAAATTCCAAGATCACACTGTGTTCAGGACCATTACGATACACCCTATTCAATCGATTAGCCTGTAGAACTACTAAGATCATACCATTACATAACAAATTATTTAAAAATGGCAACTAAGAACGAAAACTTAAAAGACATGAGATGCCACATAAGTATTATACATAGTATGTATGCGTTAGGGGGCGCGTGTGGCGCATTGGTTGGAGGCGCCACTGCAGCACGCACGTGGAATCGATTCTTGCGCCCATGGCCCACCAAGCCCTCCATCCCTCCGGGGCCAGCAAATTGGTACCAGACTCGTCTGGGAGGATAGCAGCACTGGCTCGATACATCGGCAGGCCACCGCGAGTCATTGTAAAGGCCAGATATGCACTCAGTCACCTCCAACGATACTTAATGAAGTCGAATGCATGGTGCAATCCCTCAGGGATTGATCAACGCCGAGAGCTTTATCCTTTATATATGCGCTAGCGTTACTGCTTACTTGGATAGTTAAGCGATCCGTCCTCATAAGTGGTTCGGTGCCCAGCAGATCTTCGTGTCCTCCAATGCTGTCGTCGTCTATGGTTGTGAACAGCTTCGAGCATCGTGACACCGGCGAATACCACTTCGCGATCAGCAAGTCTCTCCCAGTGTTGAGCGCAGCTGATTGGCAACAACCACAAACACTTTTTTTGATCTTGTAGGTGGTCATCCTAGACGATTTTTGCGGCATCCTCCTGGAGTTCATTTTGACGTTATTTTCGCACATCTGAAAAATAACGAAATGGTGTGTATTCGTAAAAGCTGGCTGTAGAAGAAGTCCTACGCCAGCCCCTTACCTTATCTGCGATTGTAAAAAGAAAATGGAAAAAACGTAGAAATCCTTCTTTATTATTAATTGCCAAGAACACACATCACTTGGCTATTTATTATGAACGACATGACAGGATCAGAGTGCTTTTCTAAAAAAGAAAATAAGACGGTTAATTTACGCGCAAGTGATAAAGGAGGAAGCTCTTGGCGATGATCACTCCTTTAGAGATGCGCCATGCATTTGACTTCACCACGCATCGCTTTGAGATGATTGAAAGTATATCTGGCCTTTACAATAACTCGTGGTCTATCGACGTATGGTGCGAGTGATGCTAGCCTCCCAGACAAGGCTGGTACCAATTTGCCGGCCCCGGGGAATGAAAGGCTTGGTGGATCAAGGGTGTGGAAATGGATCCTATGTGTATTGTAGGACGCCTCCGACCACTTCACCTCAAAAAAAAAACGACGGAATTTGAAATGGAATAATTTTGTACGCTATCAAGGAGCGGTGAAATGTAGGCCATTCATTGCAAAAGTTGTCTAGGATAGTTCTATCAACAGATGGATTAAAACTGCACCGTTTTGCGTATGGTCGACTATGTTTAATATTTTTTCATGAAAATCTACTCAAAGAAGTTAACCTGTTTGTTGGTTTACGCTTTACGGAAGTGGGTAGGCTCTCAGGGTCTTGTGTTACTGCTCTGGTGGTATGTTCAGTGTGAATTTGTCAGACGTAATACCAGAACGCATCCCATCGTTTTCTTAGCCATCTGGATGATGATTTATGGCCGAAGCAAAACACAACATACATCCAATCCGCATACATATAAGCATGACTGCACATGTGTACACGAATATGATTACATGTACACAAAGGCTATCTTAAGCCGTCCTATAGTAACCCTAAGCCGTCTGCTTATCATCTGCTATTGTCTTTCTCCGCAGCGATATTAGACCCCAATCAAATCGCTTAGCATCTCTACAGACACAGTCAAACGTGGCTTTCCTGGGACATAGTCGATCCAGACGAAAGAACGAAACTGTCTTCATATTTGATTAATTCTATTTCTAACACAACTACCGATCTTCACCACATAAGCTCTATTTCTGCCAGAATATTAAATACAGAGGTTCGATGTTTTTAGTAGTAGAATTATTTCCGATAGTGACATATGAAGGGCACGTGTGGCGCAGTGGTTGGAGGCGCCACTGCGACGCGCACGTGGAATGCCCCATGGCCCACCAAGCCTTCCATCCCTCCGGGGTCGGCAAATTGGTACCAGACTTGTCTGGGAGGATAGCAGCACTGGCACGATACATCGCCCGGCCACCGCGAGTCATTGTAAAGGCCAGATATGCATTCAATTATCTCCAACGATACCTAATGAAGTCGAATGCATGGCGCATCCCTCAGGGATTGATCAACGCCGAGAGAGAAGGGAAGGGAAGAAGTGACATATGAATCGACCGACAAAAAAGAAACGACTTCCGGCTTTCTCTGCACATATAACTTAGGAGAAAACGTGCCAAAAGAGCACAATGAAAAAATGTCTGCGGCTATGACAAATGTGATACTAGTTGATCGAGCTGATGAAGTCAACTGAATTCACCGTTCTGTAGGCTACAATATTTCTTGCTCTTCTTACCAAGTACTTATCGAGGGCGTATTTCTTAATGTTACCTCACAAAATACTCTCATCGGCTACTTTACTAATTACTTCACTTAGAATACTTGAGTCTTTCTTTATTTTGCTTTTAACATGACGTACATTTTCTTGTGTTCTCGAAATGGATTTCTGCAATTAGATATGCTATGGGAATAAAGGATGAAGCACAAAGCTTTTGCCGTTGAAGGATGCGCCATGTATTCGACCTCATTAAGCGTCATTTAGAGGTGATTGGATGCATATCAGGCTTTTACAATGACTCGCCATGGCCTACTGATGTATCGAGCCAGTGCTACTATCCTCCCAGACAAGTCTGGTACCAATTTGCCGACCTCGGAAGGATGGAAGGCTTGGTTAGCACGGAGCGCAGTATCGATCCCATGTGTATTGAAGGCTGCCTCCGACCAGTTCGCTACACGTACCACCACAAGAATAGGAATCCACAAGAATAACGGAATAAAATAGCTCCCCTAAACAACGAAACTGTAGCATCTGGATAGCAGGATAAGCAATATTAGCTACCTATCGAGTAATAGTATCACATCATCAAAACCGACTTTCTATTAACCTCCGCATCGATTGATAATTAATTCTAAAAATTCAAAACTAAACCGCAAGGAGGAGTGTCTTGTCATCACTCGTGACCTGGCGCCGTACCTCAGGCTAATCCAATGACCTGACACAGGCACAGTCCTCGCCCATGTAGTACTCGGTGCGGCTGCTCTCAACCAACTAACTTAGATACTTACAACAAATAAACGGTAGGTGTTTAAATGAAGTTATTTCTTATGCGAATACAAATTTATTTGTTAAGTTTCATCTGAAGGGGTTATGAAAGTGTTTGGCTGAGTAGATCGCATCTCAATTTGACCTTTCCAGGCTCTGAAGAAGGCGAAACCGCTTAATCGTCAGCTATTGCATCCTAGCAAATTCTATAATAGCAACCTTGTGTCTGCTTATTGAAGAAAAACATCGATTTATTAATAGTATCATATTTTATAGCTCCATTGACAAATCTGCCTATCTTCTTAGTTTTCTCTTCATGCAAACTAAATTTTATGTAACGCATCTTGAATCCAGTGCATAACCGTCTTCAAACGAAAGTTCAAGCCTAGCTGAATTAATCCTCTCTACAAAGTATAATCAATAATAACTGTTGGACGAGGAATGCGTAGTGATTAGTGGTGCCGTCGAGCAGGAACCAAAGGCGTTAGTTTCACTCCCATTTCTCAATGATCTCCTCAAAGTCATGTGGAGACGTCTTATACCGGGCATCTCCAAAATTGCAAGGAGAATTGACTCCACCAGCAATCTAGGTCGTCTATAAAGTAGATGAGATTCTCAAGCAGTAGCCGAAATAACACGCGGAGCGTTCGCAGACCTTTGACGACAAAGAACGCGCGTAAGTGAATCGTATTCAAGAAGTATTGAGACCTTTACAGTAGGTGCGATGACGGGTCATGTAGAAAAACAAAAAAAAAACAGAAAAACGAATAGAACTGTTAAAAATTGCTTTTTTAACCGTTTTGTGAGAAACAATAGAAACCGATTTGAGTTTCATGAAAAGCTTTATTTTGAAATCCATTCAAAATTATTTCATAGCACAGACATAGTACATCAGTAGACGATTGAGAACACCTAAACTCGTAAAATAACCATAGGGATAAGGAGAAAACAACAGATATATGATTTATGCCATATCTATAACCACGTTAAGCTGATCGAATACTATATCTAAAATACACGGCATTCTGAAAATTTGTAAAAGTATGAAAGTAAAGTAATGGATCGAATAAATTTAGAACCGTAAAGCCAAGAAGGGTGTTGCAACTTAATTACCAAACGTTTCGACCTCCATCGTACAACAGAAAAACTCGGAAAGTACCAAGTGCACCGGCGGATATCAAATTCGAAATGGCATTTCTCTGAAGCCACAAGCATGCGTATATTAGGCTAGAAAACAACGAAGAGAGAAAAACAATAAGGCGTTTAACCAAAGTGACTGTCAAACCGAGAACAAGAAACGGTGTAACAATCGACTTGTGCGTATTATGAGAATATCATAGCACAACTTCAAAAGAAAAAAAAAAGACATGACCAATATAAAGTGTCTGGGAATATCTACTACCTTCAGTGACTGCTGTCATATCTTACGGATAAAGAACAGTCAGAGTTCAGTCACTGTTAAGAGATAATCGCCATGATGAAAATCTGACGGCACAAGAATCGTAATACGCTAAAAATCAACGTAACAAAAGACACTTCGAAAAAGCAGTGGTTGTAGAGAAGATGAACATTCCAGCGAAAGAATAAATGGCTCGAATAGTAGTAGTACGCAAACGGTTTACGTAACATGGACCACCTGATTGAGCAATTCTGAAAGGATGCGTGCTGCATCCTTTGCAGCAACCTAGAAAGTTTAGAATAAAATAAAAAATATGATGGGCATAAACTCATCTGCTGGCTAAACCCCCATTACTGTCATGTTTAGTACAACCACAATGGTGATGAGATATTCTCGAAACTTGGATCCCGGGCCAGATCGAACCACGAATTACCCTTTCGGGGGGGCTCGTCTATTACACACTCTACCACTGAGGTCCCTGCTTTGGATTTCCCTCTGGTAGTTTTCTACCTAACGCTGCCAACTGCAATCACTCGTCAGCGAGATCGATCTGAGAGTACAAATAGACATTGAACCCAGATGGGTTTAATATAGTAATGAACATAACACAGAAGACCACTTGATAACTTTTCACACTTACATGGAAATAAGAACACCTTGTAAAAATAAGAATGAGAAAAACCATACAATGAGTGGAGTAGTTTGACAAGCCGCCTCGCGTAACACAGGACTATCAGTTCGCGTGGCCACTGACACCATCACTGGAAGTTCCGCCGTTGACACAGCCATGTGACGAAGGTTCGATATTCCATTGCTTTCATTGTGAACCTTAGTACGAAAATCTGGTTTCTTATATGATAACTATGATGACTAAAAAAATTGCACAAATAATTAACAAAACGACAACAGCTGATATCAATAATTTCCAATGAAGGTAATACCAATGACAATCACGATACCAATTAATAATAGTAATAAATAATAATAATAATAATAATAATAATAATAAAACCCTTGAAACCAAGGCTTCAAATGAAATCTTTCAGATCATCATATACCTCTTGTTCGCTGTCGGGCGTTTGAGAGACACTGCTAGCTGCATCCAACGGTTCTGAGGGCGGCAAACTATGGGTCATGGGCGGTTGATGATGTGGAGGAGGCATCCCAGGAACGAAGTGGGTAAACCTCAAAAAGAAATAACGCATTTGTCAACTGGATAAGATTAAATTTTCCCTTAACATTCATCATAATAGCATATCAAAAGAACAAAAAAGAGATGTACTTAGGCAATACATGATTGCCAATGATTCTTGTACCTAAGAGAGTTTTCATGACCAGAAATAGAACTAAGAAACAAGTAAATGCACCATACCTGCCATGCATTGGAGGTGGAAATGGCGGTGGAAGACCTGGTGGAAGCATTCCTATCACAACAGGATTCAAACGGGGTGCAATTTGTCCAACTAAAGCCTCCATTGATATCACTGGTAGCACAAAGGGTACCTATAAACAATACACTAATTCCACGTTTACCACTGAAATCCTTGTGAGTGGCAAGTGGTACTGCTTTTCATCCTCATCACATGAGTAAAAATAGAGAACAAAAATAATTTCCGATTAAAAGGATAAAAACCTACACTTAGTAGAGACAGATAAAATGAAACCAAGACCTATTTTCTAGCGATATTACCATAAGCGCATCATATTTTGCCACGACTACACTACATGATTCATAAGCGGTACGAAACATCAAACTCGAATTCAATTAAGCACCTAGAATTCTTGATCAACGACTAGATTCTTGGTGCACCCACCTTGCCACCGCAAACCCGAGTCCACTCGCCCAAAGTGTGGAAACGCTCTTCATGCTCAGTTCTTATAAGAAGACTGTCGTTAAAGTACCCAGACTGAGTCCACATCATCATCTCCTTCGCAGTATACGGACCTAAGACAATATATACTTTGAAAAAAAAGCTATTGATGTAACATTTCTAGTTAAACAATGTACCAACATTAAGATGCAGTTTTAGGTGACATTCTCAATTACAGCACTGAGGAGCCCTCCTAACTTCTTTTCATTACTGCAGCTTTTGCACAGCAATACGTCACAATTTTTCACTTCCTGATTAGATCTATGTGCCATTCGGTAAAAAGGATAAAGCTTTAGGCGTTGATCAATCCCCGAGCGATGCATCATGCATTCGATTTCATTAAGAATCGCTGAAAGTGATTTAATGCATATTTCGCCTACACATTAAGTCAGTGTTCCTATTCTCACCGACAGGCATGATACCAATTTCTTGCCGTTGGAGGGATGGAAAGCGTGGTGAGCCATGGGCACTGGGATCAGTCCTATGTGTATTGCAGGGCTCCCCCGACTACTGCGCCACATGCGTCCTGTGTCCTCAGGGAGCAAAAAAAATATAAACAGTTGAGCTCAAGTCTAGAAAAGTACTAGGCAATCCAGCTTTAAAAGAAAAAGAATAAGACCTCCCTAATACTACCGCAGCACCAAAGCTTCGCGAATCCCACATATATAAAGGAAGATTGCAGGCAGATCGACCCACTACTCATGAAAATGTTCTCAGAACTAATTAAGTAAGGTCGCTCCAAATAGGTGTAGCAGTTACTCTCCTAGGGAGAAAAACCGCTCGAAATTTGATAAGAAGGATAGGTTCATGTCGTCATAACATGTTCCACCAGTTCAGTTAAGAGGACGAAGGAGTATGAAACACTTCTGAAAGCCTCTATACAAGCTGTCTTATTATAAAAAATAAGCCAATATAAACCCACCATATATCTCGTTGTCAGGGCCGTGGTAATACCATCGGACTTCTATGGCTTTCGTCATCATGGTAACTCTAACCCAAACTCTGAATGCTGTAAGAAAAGCACGTAGAATTAGGGTAACAAACAAACATCTTATCGATAAAACAAAACCGGACGTGAAGCCATTTTAGATGGAAGGAAAAACCAATGGAATCTGGAAGCAATTTATGCAGAATCACCAATCACAATAAAAGCATTAAATACGAGGACAATCAAGGATAGTCTAATCTTCATCATCAGCGTCAAACCATTTCTCTTCCATATCGCGAGCACGAATATCATCACAGTCATCTAGCGTCACATCGTGGTCAATAGCATTGTAATCGAAAAATCTGGAACATAGAGTTAACATAGTTCACAATGATGCTGAGATATTTGCAAAATTCCGGATCGCTGGTGTCTCCGATGGGGATCGAACACGTTGTTACACCACTACACTACGCCAATCCTTCGTTTCGCCATTCTCTCCGCAGTGTTATTATTGACCTGTAGGTGCTACCAACAATTGCCAGTCAACGAGATTGGTCGGTTGGCGGGCACAAATCGGTTTAAGAGAGTTTCTACACTGCACTCTGCTTACTACGGCTTCCAGAAAACTCTTCACCTTTCGCCACATTAGTTTCAACAGGGACGTCCCCTTGGTCCCAAAATATGTTTCAGCTATTACGGTTATCCGTCACAAGCCGCTACCTACCCAGTAACCCTGTAGTTTTTTTTTACCTGCTGCAATGGAAACTTTGTAGGCCAAAAAAGGGAGAACGCTATGGTTTTATAGAAAAAAGCATTTCCTCGCAAAATATAACTCTTCTGGGAATGTTTCGCCACCATACAACAACGATCGACGGTTGAAAACATTTCCAGGTGTGAATTTCAAAAATTAAAACACTGGTAGTAACCTATATTACACCTAAACAGAAAATGTAGAGAGAAGTGAATCGAATTTGTGTAAGATTCTCCACAATTTTCGAAATATATATACATATGCATATTTATATGTATGCATATATTCACATAAACATTTATATATATATATATATATATGTACGTTACTATGCTTACAATATGTATATACATATATGAACATATATACATGCACATGTACATACACGTATGTACACATATTGTAAGCATAGTAACGGAATCAGAAACCAGTCAGTCAACTTACCGCGAATCTTTGCCTGCCAGAAATCGTTCCTGCATGTACGCTTCAAATTCTCGGCGCAAAATATCTGGAGATTCATCCATACCATCCTCGAGCATTTCGGCATCCTGGAAAAAGCAGAATGTAGTAACCTTCTGTCGTAGACCAAATTTGCGCAAATTCCTCGGTTTATTGCAAATAACAGAAATATAAGTAAGTCGTTTGCTTGGAAAAACTTGGTAGAAAAACAGCTCGCTTTTTAACTGTAGTAGATGGCAAATTTTATTTCGTCTAATGGAAGAGTACTTTTGCGACTGGAATTACCATTTGTAGAAATATGTGGACAGATCTGAAACGAATTTTATACAATAAACTTACTAGATTATGTTAAACTGAACATCCATACAACCTAGCCGTAACGAAACCACGATACCAAACATCAGCTAGTTAACAATTATCAAGATTTTCGTGTAACTGAGACTTCAAGATTTGTTCTTGGGAAAATTATTGGAATTCCTACGACCGACCGTCTATTAACCTCGGCACTGATCAAATGATGTGTGGTGCATTCATCGACCATATGTGACTATAATAAGCTCTTCTAATCTTCCTCAGTGGAAGCCACGTAAAAAACGGTGGGTTTTTGTTGCTGTTGATCGTGTGATTGCCATTTAGACTCTCTCTCGTGTCTTTCTACTCGTGTTATTAAAGGGTTTGGCGTAGTAAACTGCATATGAATATACCCTTCCATGCTCTGAGGGCGATACTGCCGAAACGTCAGCTTTAACGGAATAAGGTATAAAGTAACAGCTTGTGTTTATTCAACAAGAATATCAAGAATTATTGTCAATAAACATTGGGTATTGCGAGAAACAGGGTTAAATCGTCCATGATCTACATAAAGACATTTTTTCAAAACTTGTTCTCTTTCTCTGTGTGTCTAGAGCATTCATGAATACGAATGCAGCAAAGTGCTGAAAAGTAACTCGTTTGGCGACATTTAATAAGGCACTAGTGGCTAATATGATAATGGAATGAATATTTCTCATTCTGTCAACAGCAGAAATAAAACATAAACAGGATAAAGATCTAAAGAAAATAAAAAAGAGGTTATCAATATTTCAACCGCTCACCTCCTTACTTATTCGGTTTACTTCTGACCGCATTTCGTCGAAACCGTCATCAAAATCACCAGCCATTTCATCTTCTTGCGATGAAAGCATATTGCTGACATGGGCTTCCATACGTGAAATTTTCTCCGATTTTAGAGATTGCTATAACATGGAAATTTGTTCAAAGCATCATTTATTACTTATCTCGAAGTTTAAATATTAAGCAAAACACTGCCCTAGAATAACATAAAATGTCTCGGCTACTACGTATCAAGTAACACAGTGCAGGGTGTAGCAAAAATAACCATAACGATACTGAAATACTTGCAAAACTTCGAACCACAGGTGTTTACGGTGGGGTAATTACGAACGCGCTTTTACTCTTTCCGAGGGTTAACACGTTCACCACCACAACATTTCGGTCTTTCGTTTCATCTGTCCTTCAGCTAGTTTTCTACCTACCAGCGTTAGTCTTGTCACTGAAAATTGTAGTAGGCAGCAAATAAAAAGTTAATTTAAAGTAAAAATACCTCTACAACGAAGCAAAAGTAAAGAAAAGCATACTTTATCTCAACCCCAAAATAACCCTGTTACAGATACTCACTAATCACTGTCAACAATGCAGAAGGTAGCCTTCGGACGCACTACCTTATTAGGTCTCAACGTTCGGTACGGATACTTTAGCGTACATTTTCAGTCTAGTGAATTTCAGAAATTTTCTACCGTATTATGCACATTCATTCGTTAGCTAAACGAAAGCAGATCAAAATAGCAAAAGTCAGGCCGTAAGAAACGCTCTCTACACTTAATGGCTTACAAATAACGTTTTCTCATGAAAGTTCATTGACCAGTAATTTGACTAACAACTAGCTACCACTTCATTTTAATCGCTATGATAATTGCATAGGATGTGCATATATTAAAAAAAACCAAGATACACTCGAAATTGGTACAAAATATTTCTAAGGGCAGACAACAATGTATTTGTATAAAGGGCCTTGGACTTATGGTGGATAGTGGATGGTATGGATATAATTCATACCCACAATGGGATACAGTAAGGTTTCTTCTAGAATTGTGCCACAGTCACAACCACTAAAGCAATCCACCTAGCGAGAAATTATGTTTTAATGTCGAGGAAACAGAAAGCTTTCAGCCGACGAAAAATTGCTCCGATTCCATTCAGAGAACCACGTTGAACAGCGCGCGTCTGTTATGCGTTAACCGGTTGTAAACACAGGCTGTTTTGTTTCATTAATAAAAACTTCATCCAGATCTCAGCACTTTAATCGTATTTTCACACACTTCACAAGGTTCATTTACATAGATTCCACTTCCCCTTCCTTCGTACAAAAAAACGTTCTTCTCCGATTTCGGGGCACTTCCTCAGATTTTACTAAAACAATGAGTCCTGGACTAGGCACACGAAACAAAAGAAATATCAAAACGAGTAGAGTTTACTTATAGAGCCAGATATTCCCACCTCAGCATCCCTTTGCCATTCGGTGTGATGTTCATTTCGTCGCTGAGCGATTTCACGAGACGATTCAAATTGGCACATCATGTTTGCCCATCCGCCCTCAACGCATTCCTCACGGGACACCGATGGACGCAAGTTAATTCTATCTGGAATAAAAATATTCCACAATAAAATGGCGCTCTTCTACAGACACATGCTTCTTTCTAAAGCTTCATAACTTGAGGCCTATATTAGGTTCTAACAGTTAAATCTTCGAAGTAGTCACAAAACTGGTTAATGTGTGAACAAAAAGACCAGGAAGTGGAAGTCCCAACTTTCAAAGAAGTAAACAAGCATGAATTCTATGGCAAAATATTCAATTTCTAGCCAACTTATAACCTTAACAATCACGAATCTTACAATGCAGTGATTTAAAACCAGCTACATAATAAGTTAATAAAGAATAAAACTCTTGGCGTTGATCAATCCCTGAGAGACGCACCATGCATTAAGTCTCGCTGGAGGTGATTGAATGCTTCTTTGGCACTTACAATGACTCGCAGTGGCCTAACGATGTATCGCACCAGTCCTGCTATTCTCCCAGACAAGTCTGGTACCAGTCTGCCAACCCGAGGGATGGAGGTTTCGGTGAGCCTGGGGCGCAGGGATCGATCCTAAATGTACTGCAGAGCGCCTCCTCCGAACACTGCGTTACATGCGCTATTTATATATGTTTACAATGCGTAGTTCATAGCCTACTCGTAATCAATACACAGAAACATTTACATAACAAAGAAACAGCACGTTCAAAGTGGCCTAGCAAACGTACTGCAAAATAGAAGAAAAATAAGGAAAAAGTAAGGTGTGTTAGGCAAGACCTTCAGCTTCCCATTATCCCTTAGCTTCTTTCCCAGAGGGCCATAAGACTTTCATAGAAGATTATAAGATATTTGCCTTTTATCATATAATGGGAAACTTCGTCGCATAAGATTTTTAACTAACAGACATTTGAGAAGAAAAATCTTAGTACCCCGCGTTTCTAGATTTAACATATATCGTAGAAGAAACTAAAACAGAGTCAGAAGCCAATAGACAGGAACAAGACGAAAAAAAAGCTTTGTACCACAAATTCTGGAAGCAAACCTTTCTCTTGAACAAACTTCCCAACCATAACGTCATAGAGATACGGCTCCCGTTCTCTCATCTTCTCATCCGAGAAATATTTCCCCTTCTCTTTGAGTTTTCGCAACATTAAATAACGACGAGTCTTCAACTGAAATGGAAAGTACGTATGAAGGAGCACCTGGGCCAATTCAACAAACTTATAACGTAAAACGTGACCAACATTTTGAGCATCCGATCGTCTCCTCTCGATTTGGCCAATCATGTATCCAACCAGTGGATCAGACTCATCTCGGAATAGCACACAATCATCACTGTTCATATATTTTCCATACCTATAATCTGAAAACAGTAAAGCCCTAAAGATAAAGGACTTAAGGAATTTATGGCTGCACTGGGAAGAACGATACCTTTGAAGAAACAAGACCTTATTCGAGATTAGCAAATCGCTCAAGATCGCTCGCTTGTCCTCCTCAGACAAATCTGGCTCGTCATTCTGCTGATGTCGGTAGAAAACGTCTGGTTCTCGCAAAATTCGTTGGAACAGAGACTCTGCTGTCATCACACCGACGAAAGCAATCGAAAGCGAGTAACCACAAAATGAAAGTGGCGTTCAGTACTTCCTAGGGTTCAACCAGTACTTCTTCATCAGCTTTAAGTAATAAAAGAGTAAATGTAGCCGGTAAAAGTAGTACATTGTAAAACTTTGTACGTGGTACGATAGTACAATGTCGAACGCAGAAAAATAGGCGGTACATCCGAAAACGCAGACAGTGCACGGCGAATTCAAAACGAATGCGCGCGAAAACGAAGTGCTTCGTGGCGTGGCTTCAATACCAGTTAGTGACCATGGTTTTTTACTACTTAGCTTTTTCCTAGTTAATTATATTATTTCAGGTAACTTGTTTTAAGAAATTGTATACATTACATGAGCAGCAAGATGAGTCTGGATAGCCCGTCTTCCAATGGTTGTGCGGGTCCAGCATAATGTGCATTGTTTCGGAGTTTTGCTGGTTTAGCCATTGTTCCTTGGAGCTCCGTGGTCAGGCTAGCCAAGGTCTACCAAGATCGCCCCCACCATAAGCAGTCGCGGTGCTTGTGGATCAGAAGGGGATTTGGTACCATGAGACTAGTTTAATACCAGGGCGGTGATGGATTCTGGTATTGGTTTAGTCTTAGGATTCCTAATGAAAACGCCAGACTCCTTCTCAGCTTGTGAGATCGTACTGGGTGGTGAATCCTTCCGCTATACATCGCAGCCCGACACTCAGGAACACCTCCCAACCACGATGAGGCGGGAAAGCGTTGGGAGGGCTACTGAAACAGTGGTGGTATTTCTCAGGACTTTTTTCATTTCATTTTTATTGAGCATTTGTTAAATTTTAATTCTTTCAGCTTATATGGTTGCTATGTAATGTTTATCCGATAACCGTTGATGTTCCAGTGGATTTTACCTATGTCAGGGTCTCCAATGGCCTTACTGTTTTGTAATGTTTTAGTTAAGCATGCAGTTCCTCAACCCGCAGTTACACTCAGATCTCGATATGTCAAGAGCAACTTAAGAGTTGGGGGTTTTGTTTCAATGGTTAAGATATTGCGAATTCATGAACAACCCTCTTCGTATAAATTAGAGTTGTTCTTGTCGTTATAAAGAAAAAATATGTCTCCATAGTAGATTTCTGAACCGATCTGCCCTAAAGAATCGGTGTTTTGAGTGATTGGGACGAAACCAGAGGACAAGTGACTCATGCTGAATTATGTGAAGCTTTATGAATCCAGTTCTCAAATGTCTATTTATCAAGCAACATTGTTCTTCTCTTCTAATAACTTTCCAAATTCACCTGTAGATTCCAAATCTAATCTTTATCAGTGCTACTCGACTCCATCAAATCTAATTCTCTGTTTGTCCAATTTCATGGTTTCCGTACAAACCCGCTACTTGTACGACGCGGCTATCCCGTCGAAATACGCACACGGAAAGTGGTGTGGGAGTGAAGAGACCTCTATCCATTCTCTGAGGTGCGAAGCCGTAGGGTGGTGGGAGGCCGGAACCCCGCCCGAGTTCTTCGCGCGGTGGTAGGTCGAACCCAACGGACAAGCACCGAAGGTGAAAATTGGCCTGACCCGACCATATGCCAGTGCAGTAGAACGGTAGAGCCCCGATGGATGTTCTACGCCAGAGTAGTGCTATGTCGTAGACCCAGTCGATCGAAGCAGTGTTCTTCAAGTGTAGGTAGGTCAAAGCGGATGACGTAATATCGAAAATGAAAATTGGCTTGAACCAATCAGTTTGTAATGCAGCAAGGCGGTAAGGGACTTCCATATCGCGCAATTGGTTTGGCAAGGTGTTTTTGGCCTGAGGACTTGGTTGAGCATAGAAGTGTTTTCGTCGTTCAACCTCTTCTACGTTCGTATGTCTTAGCTTCATGCTAAGCTGCGTTTACGAGATAGATTCTTAAATGACAAAAGTGAACCATATGGTGTATACTCTCTGGTCAACCGCCACTTGTCAGCTGCTGTCTTGTTAATCATCAAATCGAGTAAATCAACACCAGCACCAGTAAGCTCTATCACAACCCTGCATCAGTAAACTGTGGTAGCCCAGGGAACATGAAGAATGTCATGATTTTGGTGTGATTCCCTTTTTGTTTAAACCATTTTCGAAGAAGTAGCCCTGGTTAGCTGGCCGTGAAGTGCACTTGCGTGCATGTATATACTTAGCCGGGTTTCCTGATGGATATATCGAACTCTAAGCTTAGATGATCTTGCTGGATGAATCTATCCTGACCTATACGTTATAGTTTGCCATTCAACCACATCGTTCTGGTAAACCGATGAGAGATTTATGCGATAACCTGTATCATGACATTCCGTTGTTTGTAGAATGACTTGAGCAGGTGGCAGTACATCTTCCATTTCTCCTTGTCACGTGCAAAAACAACCCAGTGCGTTCTTCTTGATCTAGGAACTCGTTGAGCATCGTGCCTTTCTTCCTGGATTTTCGTGAAGAACTGTGACCATCGAGTCAGTAGTCTTCATGCAGCACGTTTGACATTTCAGGGAATGCTGTCACTAACGTCTCTTATCCATCGGTTGTCGTTCATTCGCATTACCTGTCCAACCCACCTTAGCTTCGACGGTTCAGCATGTAGAACGGTATCTTCGATTTTTGATCGTTGATGCAGCTCAGAGCTTCGGATCCCCTCTCTCACTTGAGTGACACCGGATACTCCCAACGTCCTTTCTACTGCCCGTTCAATACCGCTGTGTTTTCTCATCCTGTTTACGCTTCAACTAGGTTTCTTACGTTGGAAGAATCGTGTAGTCGAAAAGGTGGGAACGGAGTAGGGTGTCGTTTTTTCTCCTCTTTACATCCTCGATGTTCTTGAATGCTCTTCAAGCCGCTCGTTTCTTTCTGCTCAATTCTGCAGCTAAGTCGTTCATCATGATTTTTCGACCTATATAGAAGTACTCTGACAAATCGGAAACATTCATTCCGTTGTGCGTTAATGAGGCATACGAAACCAATCCGTTCCTCATGAACATTGTTTTTGTGAGATTTAGTCGAAGACCAATCTTTCCACAGGCTTTATTAAAGTCGGCAAGCATCCGTTCCGCTTGGCTATTGTTTTGTGTTATAAGAACGATGTCATCGGCAAGTTGAAGATGGTGTAATTGCCGACCATCGATTTCCACTCACGTTGTGTCTCATTCCAATGTTACATGACGTTCTCGAGAGTAGCGATAAATAGTTTTGGCGAGGTAGTATCGCCTTGCCGATTTCCTCTTTTGACTTTGATATTGATATCGTTTTAGACTGATGATATTTTGGTAGAGGAATATTTATAAAGCTCACCAAAAAAGAAAAATCTTTATATACTTAGTAGGGACGCACTGGCTACCCAGAATTTTCGTAACTGCTTCTGTCTCAGCTGAGTCAGAAGCCTTTTTAGAATCGATGAATGAGTGACAAGGCGGTCTCTTGTACTCTCTCGATACATCAATAAGTCTTGTTACCGTGTGATAGTGGTCCATCTTATTGAATCCTTTTTGGAACCCTGTTTGCTCGTATGGCTGTCCTTCGTGGAGTGCTCAGTCAATTCTTTTTAGGATGATTCCTGTGAATAGTTTGAAGACGACAAAGAGTAAATAGATTGGGCGATAGTTGCCGGTTTCGTGGAGTTCATCTTTCATGAACAATAGCACGGTCTTGCTGGTCATCCATTGAATGGGAACTTTGCATCCTGACAGATAACAATCCAAAAGCAGAGTCAGTGCATTGGTCAGTACTGGTGGAAGATTCTCCAGATGTTCAGGTCTTATTCTTTCCGAACTTAGTGCTGTTCGATTTATCACCGACGAAATAGTATGTCGGATTTTGGAAGATAGAATCTGTGGAACGACATATCCGTCCTCCTTAATTTCTTATGAGAGCGTGGCTGTTGAAGAGATTCGAGTAGCAATCGTGGGTGATTTTTTCCATCTCCTTTCTATGAGGTGTAATTCTTCTCTCCAAGTGTCGGAGTGCAATCATCTTGGTTTTCTTTTTAGTGCAGCTTCGGTGGGTTTTGCGAATGCTTTTCCCTGCTTTTGCAGGTTCGAATATAACTGCTGCTTTTCTGTTTAAGATCGTTAATCGCCAATCTGCATTACTCCACATAGCTTGGCGGTTGCTCATAGCTCGTGCGATTCCGCTCTGGCGTAGCAGCTCGAGTATTCCTAGAGGCAGATCTTTCTTGGCGACTTTTGAGCTGCCAGCCTTCATAGTGCTAATGTGAACATGTTTAATGAGGCGATCGTATTCCTTGTCGGTGTTATCGAGAACGGCACCTTCGCAACAGCCGACTAGTGACTTGAGTATGTTCTAGTTTGTGGTATTTCGGGACTTTGTTTTGAATTTATTTGCTTCTTCTCTTTTCCACGAGGAATGAAATCCCGGATAAAGGATAAAAGGATAAAGCTCTCGGCGTTGATCAATCCCTGAGGGATGCGCCATGCATTCGACTTCATTAAGCATCGTTGGAGGTGATTGAATGCATATCTGGCCTTTACAATTATTTACAATTATTTGCTTCTTCTCTTTTCCACGAGGAATGAAATCCCTCACGAAAAAGGCGATGGTGTGATCTCATGTAAAATTTTGGGACAACAGCGACATCGGTTAAACAAATTTTTCGATTTAGTATGACTTGGTGTATTTCATTATGGTACTCTCCATTGAGAGACACCCACATCCAGCCATTTAGCGATTTGCGATTCAGGCAGCCTAGAATGGTATTGGAAATTTAGCAACCTCTCCGTATGTGTTCTACCAAATGCTGCCGTACCAATGCTTTTTGAGGGTCAAGGGAATAAGGGACACTTCACTGTGTTCAACGTTTGGTACCCACGTACAGCATTCTGAGCTCTGATCGTGGGGGCTGGCCATAGGAGTAGCTTGCCAACCTGTCCCAAAGTAGACATGGAGCTCATATGTAGCAGGGAGCTCCTAACCACCTCCCACATACTCCTTTGTGATTTGATTGCAGTCTTTTGGTTTAAATGACTCGTGGTATACAATCCGCATAAACGAGAACGCACCCACGGACGCATGCATGAATGCATATTCGTAAATAGAAAATGTGAGCTAAATTAGCGCAACAGAAACGGGGACTCCATCCCATGGATACATCTTCTTCTTAGGGAAGCAAAGGTCCCTTGCGCCACGTTGCGTCGCCACTAACCGAAACAAGATCTCTCTATGAGAGAGTTCCATGGGATCTATGCAATGTGGTAGATTCGTGGGATCTATGAAATAAGTAAAAAAGTCTGTAAGGCTATGTATTGTGGGCTATTAAAAGAGTACTGAGTAATGAGGCAGCTACTTCTTGAACCCATTCTTCTGTTCGTTGACTTAAACCGTTGTTTACTCCCTGCATTTGCACGTTTAATTCTTTACGTATTTCCTCTTTCCTAACTGTTGTGTTCTAGATGAACTAGAGATACCGCACTTTATTGGACATAGAGCTCTACTCTCAACACACCATCTGAAGATACCATTCCATTTTTAACTCTTTGTTCTCAAATGTTTTACGAGAAGGTAACATGAGGTTATTAGCAAATACATATTCAGCTAACGTTTCGATCTTTCGATTCTTTCTCAATCCCAAAGATCTGAGATGATGGTCCACAGTCGTTCGTGCTCTCGTTGCAGTGTCCCGCCGTCATATCGAGTCGAATCTTCTTTTGTGGAGCACCGTTTGAATGAGGCAACCTAACCTGGCAGTGCTCTTTTACACGGCACGGTTGTTGTTGATAATGATTGTCCTCAGGTAATAATTTCTTTTTCAGCGGACAATCCATCCTGCAGCAATCAGTGTTAAATTAGCCGGCATATAGCGAGTCCTAAGAGTTACGGGTGTGCCAGAGATAACGACCGCTTGCTTTTTCTATTACCGCTGTTAGTGACAAAACGAACATTGTATGAGGAAAATTCGTTGTACGATGAAGACATCGGGATGATGATAACCGTAGTAAACTTTGTCTGAAAATAATATACATAATTTCTCCGTATTCTTGTTGAGCAAATGCGAGGTGTTATTTCTATTCTTTATTCACGAATAAGCTGACGTTTCGGCGGACTTCGCCTTCCTCAGAGCCTGGAAAGGTCAAGTTGACAGCAATCTATTCGACCAAACACCTCCAAAACCAAACAGAGAATGCGCTAAACCAGGATTTCAATCACATAGAACACAGCTTTGCACACTCACCGGTTTCTATGAGGCTTCCATTGAGCATGTCGCGTGGAGATCAACCGCACAGAATTCACATGGAAGCGTAATGTGCCCCTCCCATCAGAATAACAAGCTCGTATACTGCCTAATATCACGCGTGATAATGAGGCATTCTTCTCTGCCGTTCATGTTCGGATTTCTGGAATTAATCCAGAACGCCTGGAGAGTTTTGCGCGCTTGTGTTCTCGATTCCTGTGCGAAGATCGTGATAGTACTTCAAAGTCCTCCCCGTTACTTCTCTGCGTCCTATGCGTGCCTAGTGGTGTATTTGGTTTACGTTTGGCGACTAAGTGTTCTTTTATGCGGACACAGAGTGGTGTGACCGTTTCTCCAATGTATTCGTCTCATTGTATTAAAAAAAATGTATGTATGTATGTATGTACTGTGTATTGCCTAATAAGAGTGAATTTTTTCATTTGACCAGACTTCACATCTACTGTGTGGATCCTAGCACATTCATACAATTCATTTCGTCACTTCCATCATCCATGACAGTTTTCGAACCTTCTGTATCAGGAGTCTTCCTTCCTGGAGTCTTGTCCATTCTTATGGTTGTTGTTGTTGGATGGTGGTCAAGGAATTCTATCAAGAATCCTGGAATAACGGTGCTAAGGCGTCTTTATATATATTTGGGAGAGTCAGCTGGCCTCAAACAAGCCTGGCACAAATTTCGCGACCCTGGAAGGACGTGCGGCATGGTGAGCGCGGAGAGGTATGGAACAATCACCGTACTCGGGATCAATAGGACTACTAACACTACAATTGTTGCGGTGCAATATTATTGTTGTTCACCTTGAACTGTGAACTTCTTGTCACAGTTAACCTATAAAATTGACAAAACGGATTTTTTTTCCTGTTAAGTCCAATTGTTTATTCTGCGAAAATTAGAACTTGGTGTCTTTATCCTGTTTTCGAGTCTGTAAATACTGTACCAAATGAAGTGTGTTGTATTGGAAGATCTTTCCCAGGTAAAATTGATCGTTGACTTGTTTTCAAATCTTCTCTACAGTCTTTACCACTTTGTTGACTGCAGCACCCCGTTAACGGTCGATGCGAAGGTAAGGGGCGAGATCACGCGTGATCTCAGGACATTTCTTCCTGATATTCATTGTGGGATTTTTGGCATTTATCCAAAAAGCCTCGAGGAGGTTGCGCGTTGGTGTTTTAGTATTCCGTGCGAGGATAGCGACTTTTATATCAAAATCGTCTCCGTTATGCTTTTGTATCCTATGCGTGCCTAGTGGCGTGCCTTCTCTTGTTTTTCGTTTGCCATCCAGGTGTTCTTTTATGCGGATAAATAAAGGTCTGCCCGTTTCGCCAATATATTCGTCTCCGCAAATACTACAAGAGATTAGGTATATCGCACCTGAACTCGTGAAGTCACCGTCCCTGCCATGAGGGGAGGCTACGCAATTTTGTGTTTCACACAGACGGTCATACAGGCCCGTTTGCCATCCAGGTGTTCTTTTATGCGGATAAATAAAGGTCTGCCCGTTTCGCCAATATATTCGTCTCCGCAAATACTACAAGAGATTAGGTATATCGCACCTGAACTCGTGAAGTCACCGTCCCTGCCATGAGGGGAGGTTACGCAATTTTGTGTTTCACACAGACGGTCATACAGGCGGTTACGAACCAACTGG